>JAVIAB010000125.1:22376911-22539411 GCA_032433765.1 Megaustenia siamemsis
GTTTCTCTTATATTTTCATTCTCTCTTCACCTTAGCATTCACCCGTTAAGTGGACATGGATGCATTGTTATGTTAGTTTATGGTAAAGCCAAAATATCTATATAAGCCCAACACATCTGTCTTCTGCATGGGTAGATTTGCTTAACAATTTTTGCCAGCTTAACTGCCATTTTGACCAACTCTTTTAGACTTTTAATGCCAAGGGTTCTTTAACATTCACACAGGTACCCTGATATTTGCAGCTTTCCAAGAGGGCTAGATATTGAATCTCAAAGGCCAGAGGACAGTAAAGCCATGAAGAAACAACAGATTCAAAAATAAAAATGTGCACTGCTTTAGGTGGCATCCGAACTCAAGACCTTCCTATCAAGAGGCCAATGTCTTACCTCTAGACCACCCAGTTCGCTATTTTCATTTCTGATTATTTTATTATCACATTCAGTAGTCTTCTCAGTCACCTTACCTCCAATGTGATGATTTTTAATTTAGTCTTTTGTTGTTAATATCTAAGTTTGGTATTAATAGCAAGGTTATTGGAGGAATACTATTTTATATAGTATTAAATACACACTCTATTAAACTACATAATTAATCTGTAAAATTGAAGTTAAATGTCAAATCATCTAATTTGCTTTACAGCATCTCTGTCAATGTCTGCTCAAATTCTTTCAAATGACACTTCTTAAAATATGATGTTTGTCAACATTTTTTTTAATTTTAAATTTTATTTTTTATTCTTAATAAAGCTTTGTGCTTCCTTTTATTTTCTTGCTTTGATCATGACTTTTTGTCTTGTCTATGCTATTTTTATATTGCAATCTTTGTATGTTTTGTTCAAATCACATAGATGTTTAAGCTTATATCCTGTTGCTGCTATTAGTATTTTGTCATCTGCAAAAAGAGTTCTTTGAGGTTGTTTTCTTTATTTGTTTTGGCTGTTTTACATATATGGCCCATGTATCTGGTAAATAGCAAGGATGGTGTCATACATTATTATTGTACTCAAAAATTTATGGTTAAAATTTCTGATTTGCCTGCATTAGCTGTACTTTAGACTAACTGTTTTAGTAAAGGATTTCACAAAAATCAATAAAGTGATTAAATAATATGATCATGCAAAAGAGAGAGCTCTCATTTGTTATTTTCGGTCTTCCATTTCCTATTATAAAATCCATTTGTCTACCTTGTTTTGTCAGTTTCATTACCTCATTTACTCCTAACAAAAAAAGTAAAGAGCCCCATCATGCTAAGTGGCGTATAGGGAATATGGTGTTAGTGACCATAAATTTTACAGACCTTCAGCACATGATTTTTGGGGTAATGTGTCGGTATTACGTCTGCGGCGCTTTACTTTCCCAGAAAAAATCCGGTACACATTTAAGGCTGGGTGAACCAGGAAGATGTCGATTGGAATTGAACACTACCCCTTGTCCTTTGTAGTCTAGTTCACTAACCACTGAGCTATCGTGGCTCCCTATTTACTCCTAATGGTATACCCTATTCTTTGTTTCTGGTGGGGATATACTGTCTAGATGTTCAACTTATGATGCACTCTTGTTACTCCTCAAACTGTCCAAATCAGCAAAAGTTATGCAATTTAATTTACAATTTTAAAGTATATTTTTTTACTTTTTATGATTAATTTGTAATATTTGTTTCTATTATGTTTTAACTTTACCTTTCTATCTTTTTAGTTTCTGTTATGTCATTAGAAGGCCAACTTTCAGCTCATAGTGAATGATCGTTATGTGCAATCTTTTATCACCATAAAACTGTAACCATATCATTTCTCTTCAATATTTTGTCTGGTTTCTCCTTTTTTGTCATGTTTACAGCAGCCCTGAATATTATGTCTATTTTAATCTCACAAATTAGCAGAGATACAACTATTTATTGATTATTGTTTTAAAAAATTGCCTCCATCACACTAACGGCAAATCCATAGGCAGCATAGCCTATCCCAACAGATGAGGCAATGAATGCATGCTAATAGTTCATGTACCATGCTGGTTGTACACACTCCTGATCTATCTTCTCAGGTGAACTAAAAAGTGTTCACCAACTTGGTTCTCAGTTCACCATGAACATAAGTGTAATCAGTCATCATGTCACACTCAAATAAATGATCACAAAATGACTTCAGTATATTTATTTGTCAAGCTGTACAGTTTACACTACAGGTGCTCCCTGAAGTAACCCCATCACACAGCTGTTTGTTTTCATTTCAAAGTCCCATTTCAGTTTTAATATTGGAAATTTGCAGCATTTATGGATGACAATTTCCAAAATTTAGTACATTCTGCTCATTCTTAAAATTAGTATTTATGGAAGTGGTTTCAGTTTGTGACATCAGACACAAAACATCACATTTTTTAGCTAATATAAATATTTATGAATGGATAATATTTTAGAAATTAATGCTCACAATAAAAAGATCAAAGATTGGCAAATTTGAGAGTTCTAGGGGGTGCAATATTCAATTTTTAAACACGAAAGTTATTTTTATTTCAGAATACAGCTTCTTCTGATAATTTTGAAAATACAAGAAGCATATTTATTTTATCTTCCTTGAAAAATGCAAATGAACAAATCAACTAAAGTATTGGTGACAAACAACTGTGATCAGCTCTTTAATTATAACTCTTGACCTGTCAGGAAAGCAAACTCAAACAATTTCTTAAAGCTTCACAACCTCATGATGGAGCCACCTATCCAGGACCTGATAAACTATGGATTAAGTGTTTGACATAGAAATAGCTTTTTAAAAGAATGTTTCAGGAAACCAATGAAGATCTGCAGTAACTGTCTCATTTACACAAAATTACTCACAAGACAAACATTACTAACATGTTTTCATCTATTTTGGGTAATACAGGTATGGTATTTGCCAAACATATAAACAAGTGTGCTTGAACTAAAGCCAGGCTGCAGGTCAAGTGAGGTTCAAACAAGGCACTCAAGCTGGTAGACAAGCGCTTATAAAGGAGGTCCTCTATTACCTGCAAACATAAATTCAGAAATGATAATAAGACAGAAGTTTTAGTTAAAAACATTATTGTAAAGATAGCTCAAGTGTTTAGATGATACAGTTTAGATTAGCTAAAACAGTTATTAAAGTGTTTGACAATAATCAAAGTAATTACACTTTATAACTTATAACAATCTATAATTGTATGTATTTGATTTATTTTTCATTTCCTATTTTGCTGAAAGCATTACATCTAAAATAAAAAAAAAATTCTTTAATCTTGTTAACCAAATTTTTAACAAAATAATTAAACGACAAAATTAAAAAATAAACAATAAAAAATTAAAGATTATTTATATAACTCACATTGTTTAAGATTATAAAAAAATTAATAATGCATTTGTCAATTTAATTTTTAAAATATAAAAACAAGATTTTTCACTTCTATTTTACATCATAAGATTAGTGATTAAATCTCTAGTTCAGTTCTCATTTTTATTAAATCTGTTTGTGACATTTTTAAAATACTATAGCTATTGTAATGATGGTTGAGTTGTGAGCTCTTGGACTGAGGATGGTTATATAGGTTGCAAATGCTTTCATGATTTTCTGGATTCTGATGGAGAAGTTTGAGCTTGTTCATCTCAGAGGTAGTGCAATACCAGGTCCTCTTATATCAACAGATCCTTGCTACTGTGGAGACTATCCATAATTATCAAAGGCTGGTATCTGTTCTTATTTTGCCTCCTATTTATTGCATCAATAATTCTCACAAAGTGTTTTTGCTTATATTTACTTTTCTGCAATACTGTTAAGTTTAATATTTTTCACTTCTGTGACATTAAATAAGATCTGTGCCTATTTCTTTCAATAATATATAAAATATATAAAACTGTGTACAGTTGTTTATTTAATATCTGTTTCACTTAAGTTATGTTATGATCACCATTATTGCACTTCAGGTAATGTTCAACAACATTCCTTCAACACCAGCTTAACACAGTATGAACAAGAAGGCAGCACTTCAGATCTTTGTATTAATTTCAGCCATTGCCTACAGATAAAGCCCATCTGATCTTTGTGGATCAAGCTCATTGAGTCACTAAGTATGAAGACTCATTAATATGAGCTTTTATGTTCTTTTCCTAAATTTCTACTTGAGCTTCTATGTGAACACCCAAAAACAATAACACCAATACAAAAATGAAATAAAAAGAAGTAATAAAAAAACTCAATATCAAAAGCTACAAAAAGTTGTTTTTGTTCCAGATTGCTCTGCTTGTGCTAAACCCTTCTGCAATGCCTTTACCTTCATCAAGAGCCTTTTTAAAAGCAAAATGTGCATTAATCATGATTAATTTTAAATGACAGAAATTACTGACTCATTTTAAAACTGTAATGAAATTACTGCTATTATCAGCAACTTTATAATTCATTGCAGTGTGTACTTGTGTACTTCATTTGTTACAGGAGACTGAACTGTTAAAATTTTTTTTCATTAGAAATAAATGTAAAGTAAATTAATTCATTCCCAGACCCACAATGCCTATCTTTAAAAACTTAAACAGCAAAAGCAAAGTATTTAAGGTAAAAGAAACACAATTAAATGCTATAAATTAAAATATTAAATAAATTAAATACTTAAATACCATATATAGCACTAACATTTAATTTCTATAACTTATGGGGAGTGGTGATGTTCTGTGTGGGTAGTGGAAAGGACGAGAAATGTTATTTGAGTTTCCTTTTTCCTTTCATAAACGCACAAAAAGAAACAGTTCTTTTGATGTTCTCCTCTCGCTCTTTTTCATGACTATAGCATAGAGTTACGAACACAACTCTGGAATAAATTGTTTATCTGTATTTTCCTGTTAAGTCAAGTATCTTCCAGATAGGGTAGGGCTGATTACTTACATTGGAGACAAACAAAGAGGAAACAGTTACAGGATTAAACAGTTACAGGAGGAAACAGTTATAGGAGGAAACAGTTATAGGAGAGGAAACAGTTATAGGAGGAAACAGTTATAGGAGGAAACAGTTATAGGAGGAAACAGTTACAGGAGGAAACAGTTATAGGAGGAAACAGTTATAGGAGAAACAGCATGAATAGTAGCTTCCAGTGTTTTAGACTGGAGAAAAATAATAACAAAAATGAATACTACTATGGAGGGAAATATCCGAGGCGATAGATCAGTGAATCATTTCAAAGGAAAAGTTATGTTTACAGCGCTCAGAAAAAAATTCACAGATAATCAACAACAGAAAAAAAACAAAGAACAACGAGCAGCCTGAAGCAGCAGTCATTTTAAGTTACTAACCTCTTTCGGTCATGCACTCTACAGCATTTTGTTCCCAAAAGGATATTTTCTACATTTATTGTACACTTGTTATGTAAATAGAATATATGTAAAATAAAATCGATTGCAAATGCAACAAATTTAGTTAGTAATTTTTTGTTGATAATTAGACACTAAAAGCAACAACACAGAAAGAATAACATAAAAATGAACTGAATGATGTATGCAAAGAACAAAATATGAAGATTAAAACAGAAAATAGAAGTCATAGCCATAATCATAAGAGTAACAATATAAAAATCTTTGTTGAAAGCAAGGAAATGAAACAAGTAAATGATTTCAAGTATTTAAGAAGTACTGTATCATTTAAATGTTAAAAAACAAACATGTAAAAGGGTGTTATTGAGTTATTTGCGGGTCATCATCATTGCACTCTGAACATGTCCATAGGTGCTCAGATCCCCTCCTCAGTTATTGAGTTATTTGCGGGTCATCATCATTGCACTCCGAACATGTCCATAGGTGCTCAGATCCCCTCCTCAGTTATTGAGTTATTTGCGGGTCATCATCATTGCACTCTGAACATGTCCATAGGTGCTCAGATCCCTCCTCAGTTATTGAGTTATTTGAGGGTCATCATCATTGCACTCTGAACATGTCCATAGGTGCTCAGATCCTCTCCTCAGTTATTGAGTTATTTGCGGCTCATCATCATTGCACTCTGAACATGTCCATAGGTGCTCAGATCCCCTCCTCAGCAAGTCCCGCAGTGTCCAGCAACTGACGACTCCAGTTCTGTGTTGGTTGATAAGTCTTCTTACACGCCCACTAAGTTTCTCATTTCTGGCTGTGCCCATCTTAACTCCCATCTCTATCATCCGAAGAAGTGACATGGATTTGTGTTTGTCAAAGTCCTGTGCTCTTCCCACATCTCGGAGGGCATTGATGATGTCCGCCCGATCCATTGGTTGACCATCCTCAACAACAGTGCAGCTAGCCAACCTGTCCGCTCTTTCATTTTCCTGTACTCCCGCATGTCAAGGGACATAGACAAATGTGACCTTATGTATAAAGGGTGTTTTTGCAGGTATGGATTGCCGTGTTAGTGCAACATATTTTTTATGATAAATTTATGGGTAAGCCTATAACACAAGGACACCATATCTTCCAAGAAAAAATATCTGGTACCCATTTTCAGCAGTTAGGTGAACCTGTAAGTGATGTTAATCTAAAAATAATTAACCACATTTGAGAACTGAACCAACATCCATACAGCCAGTAGACAAGTGCACTAACTACATTAATGCAGTCAGCTTCAAACGTAGAAAATTGAGCTTGAAACAGAAAACAAATGCGGCAAAGGAAATAAAATTGGACACTTAACAACCAAGAAAATAAATATGCGTCAAAAAAAAAAAGTAAAGTACCCATGTCACGCCAAATGGCGTATAGATATGGTGTTAGTGACCCTATATTTTACAGACCTTCAGCACATGATTTTTGGGGTAATATGGTCGGTATTACGCCCGTGCCGCTTTACTTTCCTAGAAAAATCCAGTACCCATTTAAGGCTGGATGAACCCGGAAGCCGTCGGCTGATACAAAAATGAGTAATATGCAAAAAGATATTTTGGCCAATATTGTGTTATCAATATTAAAATAAAAAGTTAAAATCATAACTACTAACAAGAGATGCCTCAGTAAAGTATGGATTATTACAATAAGAAACAGAAATCAAAATAGAATAAGAAAAGGTGCAACACTAATTCTTATTTATTTCCAGAAACAACAAATGAAATGGTCTGGAGATATAACAAAACAATCAGCAAACAATATTAACAAAGGCTGCAACAACAAAGGAGGAAAAGGATGATAACCTAAAAGACGAATTAGTAAAATAACACATAAATTGTTACACTTGAAATTAATTGCAGAGCCCTAATTATAGTACTCATTTTTCCCTCAATGCTGTAAGGTACAAGAAGGAAGGAACAGACAGACAGACAGAAAGATTGTTTAGTAAATCTTGAAATATTTACTTTCAGATTTGCTGGATTTGATGATAACTTGGAGGTACTAAAGATCATGTCACTACTTCTTTCTTTCTGTCTGAAGTTGCTATCAACAGCTTGAGGCAAACGTTCACCATTCAGCAATTGTTGCAGAGCTTTAACAGCTTCATCATAGAGTCCGAGGTCTGTTAGGACTCGAACTCTGAGAATTCTGCTTTCCACAGTTTGCTGAACATTTCGACACACACATGTGGTGAAGTACTGGCTAAGGGTTAGCAATGGAAGTACCTAAACAAATAAATATACAATTAATAGAATATAACTTTAAGGTTAAAAGGTGAAGTATATGTCTTCTTCTTCCTTCTCTTTCCTTCCTCATTTGCCTTTCAGCATTGAGAGGAGATTGAATTTGTGAATTTTTGCCCTTCTGTTGGTCTTTCCTGCTGGATTCCATCAATCAATTTGTTTTACTGTTGGTCCTTGAGTCTGGTATTCTTGCAGTGTTTGTTGGAGTATTGTCTCTAGGGTTATTTCTTTATTGGACAATTGTTGTGACATCTGTCTAATTATTTACAAGCTTTGTTGCATCTTAAGTTGTGCATATTAAAATTGCAGTTTTTTAAAGTTTTCAAGCATGGATTTTGTAATTTAAATTGAATTTTAAAATGTGTTAAAAGTAATAAATTGTGTTTTAAATAGTGCAAAGTGTGTTAAAGTCTAAAATTTCAGTTCTACCCCCCCCCCCCCCATTTGATTAATTGTTGTAAAGTCTAATGTTTCAATTCTATCCATTTGATTAATTGTTGTAAAGTCTAATGTTTCAGTTCTATCCATTTGATTAATTGTTCCAAAGTCTAATGTTTCAGTTCTATCCATTTGATTAATTGTTGTAAAGTCTAATGTTTCAGTTCTATCCATTGATTAATTGTTGTAAAGTCTAATGTTTCAGTTCTATCCATTTGATTAATTGTTGTAAAGTCTAATGTTTCAGCTCTATCCATTTGATTAATTGTTGTAAAGTCTAATGTTTCAGTTCTATCCATTTGATTAATTGTTCCAAAGTCTAATGTTTCAGTTCTATCCATTTGATTAATTGTTCTAAATTCTAATGTTTCAGTTCTATCCATTTGATTAATTGTTATAAAGTCTAATGTTCAAATTTGACAATAATAGCACAATACTAAGATTCAGGTTGTATTGAAGATTATGTTTCTGAAATAGCTGATTGGTTGGTGAGCTAAAGGTAGCCAGCAGTGTTCTACATTCCTTTCCGAAGATTGCCAAGAGTCTGGATAGTGGTAGTTCTGTTATGTTTATTAATCACACTCATTATCAATCATCTCAATCATCCCTTATCACTTGTGCAATACAATATTTCAACATTTATGTGCAAACTGCAGCATTCATTATCCATTTTCTATTTCTTTTTCATGTGTTCTACTGAAAGGCATAGGTGATCATGTCTACAATTTCTTGTTCACACTTTTGTATACCAGCTACAACCTCGACCATATATATATATATATATATATATATATATATATATATATAGGCCTATATATATATACTATATCAAATGTACAATATTTGTTCCCTTAATTGTCAACAGTATCTCTTTCCCTACATTTTGTCCAGTCAATAAATGTTCAAATGTCTTTCTTTTGTTTTAATAAGTTCAAAAAATATTGATTGCTTCCTTCTGATTTTTGTGAAACATTTTCTTTGTGTTAATCAACAATTTCTTCATTGATATTTTGTTTCTGCTGAACTCTCAATACACAATATGTATTAGGATGTATAAAAATTAATGTAAAACAAAAGGGTTTTCATGAAACAGCTGTTAAAAGTGGTTGATAACAAAGGTTCTAAATAATTCATTCAAAAATACTCACATTTTTCCCTTTTTTCTGCAAGTTAGACACACTTTTACAGTCCAGATCGGCATAAATTTTATTTTCACTCAAAAGTTAAACTGGTATGTTTGAAGAAGACAATTTATTAATTCTATCTATGTCTATCTATTGTCCTTTTGAGCCAAAGATGGCATACAGGACAGAACCACAATCTCAAAAACAGAAAACTTGCGTGCCAAAATGGCACATATTGCAGAGATCACTGCTTTTAAAATGCTGTTTCTGTTTCCACAACAATACTTTTTACAATGACAGCTTATCAAGCCATCAATCAACCTCCTTAGTCTTTTTTAATTGCTTATTTATTAATTGCTGCACTTTAATTTTATTTCTCTAATTGCATTTCCTATCACTGAAAAAATCTATAAATGACAATTACCATTGTCAATACCAAACATTTAATCCATCATGATAGTTGTTTCAACATAGAATGCACAAAAACAATCTTTAACATACAAAAAGGTTGTACTGGGCCCTGGATAGTTCTTCTGTGAGCCATTTCAGTGCTGCAACCAACTGACGACCATCACATCGAAACCTGTCAGACATGAAATCAAGTCCTGGTGCAAGACTGGTAGCCTCACAACCTTCACCTATATCATAAATTGCATAATCCCGGTCAGCTTTGGGGTGAGGTAGGGAAGACCGGAATAAAGCCTAGAGAGAAGAGTGAAAATGAAGTGAAATTATTCAGCAACAAGTATTCAGATAGCTAAAATGATGGAGCACAAAACAAATAGATATTCATGCAAGTTTACATATTAAAATTACCATTAACAGTTCATTTTGTGCTTGTTCATCTCAAGAGAGATATACTCATAAAATATCAGTGTAGATGGTCCGCCTTGTTTGCTAGTTACAAAAACTAATAACTTTTATCTAAATCACCTAGCCCTACTTGAACTGAACCTAACTATAATTCTTGAAGCTTAAGTGTTCTTCTTTTCTCACCAACTAAAGTAAAAAGGAAGGAGGGTGGTGGGATTTTTCCTGCCATAAAGCATATGAAGAAAATGGTGTTAAGCCAATATTTTTCAAATACCAATGACACATTTTATTGGTTATGTGGTTGGTGTCACCCCAGGCCATCCTATTTTCCCTAAAAATCAAATGCTAGAAAAACCTATGGGCCATTGAATAGAATGGAATTAATCTCTTGTCGTTATCAGCCTATTTCACTAACTACTGAGCTACCACAGTTCCTCATCAATCACAATGTTACCCTCTAATAAAGTAGTTGAGAGACTTTGTTTACACAATTTGCTTCAATAATTCAGAGAGTCAGTAATACTCATGTTCTAACAGTGAACCATGTATCAATTTCAGTATTCTGGGTCAATATTACTTACTTTGTAACCATGAAATCTTGTATTTATTTCTTGAGTTATTCTAAAATTCTGGGTGAATGTGCTTTCTATCTTTAACACAATCAATATTATAAGATTTAGTCTCCTTTTACCTTGAATAGAAGGCCAGAAAGTAAACAACATTCCATTCTGAGTCATCATCATTCGTCACAATATACCTGATCATGAGGTAAGAGTGACAGACATAACATTATTTTACTTATTTCTTATTTTAAATCATTCATGAACTTAGGCCAAATTTCAACATTATTTTTAAGACTAAAAGAGAAAGTATAAAATAATTATAGAATTCTTCTTTTTCTTCTACCTTTCAGCTCTCTGTGGAGTATAGCTCTTCAACAAACACTTTCCAAGTCATTCTGTTTTTTGCCACTCTTTTAAGATCATTCCATGTCTTCCCCATCATCTTCAACTCTACTTCTGTCTGTCTTCTCCAAGAATTTCTTGGTCTTCCTCTTTGTTTTTTCCCCTGGCGATTCCAAAAAAGGGCATGTTGTGTAATACTCTCAGTTGGCTTCCGCTGTGTGTTTGTCCTATCCAGTGCCATCGTCATCGCTGTATCTCTTTATCCACTGGTATTTGACTGATACATTTCAATAATTCTGTTAGTGATTTTGTCCTGCCATTTCCATCCTTTTATCCATTAATGAAAGCCTGTATCTTCATGATTTTCTATTTTGTTGTTCTCCCTGTTTCACAGCCATATAATTGGACTGACTTAACATTGGAGTTCGAAAATTTTTATTTTTATATTTAACCTAATGTTTCTTCCTGGACTTCCATATGTTTCCCAGTGCAACAAAAGCTCCTCTTGTTTTTGATTTCCTTATTTTGGTATAATTTTCTGTTCCTCCCTCTTTATCTATATTACTGCCCAGATATATGTAAGATTGTACATCTAGTAGAGGTATTTCTCCTAATTTTATTTGATCATTGCCAACTGCATTAATTCTCATAATGTTGGTCTTATCTCTATTAATTTTCAGTCCTAGCTGTTGTGATCTCTTATCAAGTATGTTCATTTTATCCTGCATCTGTTGATGGCTGTGTGATAGGAGAGCTATGTCATCAGCAAAATCTAAATCATTAAGTGGCTTGGTCAGTGACCACTGAATTCCATTTCTGTTCTTTTGAGTTATTTAACCGTATGTTGCTATCAGGAAGATGCATGTTCATAATCATTTTAATTTTACTGTCTTACTGGTAATGTGCCACATGTTCTTCATGATGTTTATTTTGGTGTTGCTATTGCTAATTTTCTTTTGATCTCTTTTTGGCAGTCTCCAATGTTAGTTTCTACACATTCCAGATATTCATTTTTTTTTGTTACAAGTTCAATTTCTTCAACTGGGGAGACTGGTTGGTCTTGAGGCAAGACGCAGGCCTCAAGACAGAGAGGTTGTGGGTTCAAATACTGGCTGCACCAGTTGGGATTTGTATTTATGATTTCTCTCTGCGGCAACCAGTAGTGAGGCTGGCTTGAAACGTCAATTACTCATGGATGGAAAAAATATGAGTACCTCCGAAGATGGAGTTATCTGCATGTGCAGTGAGGAACCCCTGTGTACACGGCTGCCGGGGAAAAACGGATTAACGCACAAAATTCAGTTTTTAGTCTCTAGGGACTTTGTCAGAGGTAAAAACGAAAAAAAAAAAAAAAAAAAAAAAAAATTCAACTGTTAACGCAATTTTTGGTTTTGTCAATGTTCCTTTACACACTCAAAAGTCTCTTTAAACCGTTCTGCACTGTTTGAGAGGAGGACTGTGTAACCAGCATATCTGAGTTCTGGAATTACGTTGCCATTTATTGTGAAAGTGTCAAACTTCACAAATCTGTCATTGTTTCTGACAATTTACATAATGTTCTCAGCATAGATCTTGAACAGGTATGGAGAGAGCATGCATCCCTGCCTCACCTCTTTTTTTAGGTGTGTTGGAAAGCCCATATCTTTCATGATGTTCCAAAGTTTCTAACTATGTACACAGTCAAAGGCCATTTAGTATTAGTATTAGTAGCCTCCATCAGTCATAGTTGACTGGATTTTTCAGCGCCCCTAGAAATGTTATTTTTTCTTTTCTTTTCTTTTCTTTCGTCATGTATTCTCTTTCTCTATGAATCTGTCTGCTTCTTTGTTTGAGGTGAACCTTTAGAGTGTGTTTCCAGAGATTGCGGTCTGCAGCTTTGTCTTCCCATGCTGCAGGGCCATTTAGACTGGTCACATGTTACAATTAGTATAATCTTAATAAAGTCTCCACTTATTTTTTAACATTTCACCCATAAATTCCAGTTTAAAAAAAAAATCAGACCTGAACCCCACATGATGACTGTACAGAACATGCAGCTTTTATTCTCCCATCAAATAGAAACCAGGCTCATTCTCTAGCCCCACCCACAGTTCCCAGAAACAGGATCATTTTCAAGATAGTTTTTAGTAGTTCCAACATCATCAGCTGTAAAGATTTCTCACTGTATGTGAAATTTATATTTTTATATCTTTGTTAATGGAAATAAGAAAAAGAGTTCCTCAGTGTTATTGTATTTTTATATCTTTGTTAATGGAAATAAGAAAAAGAGTTCCTCAGTGTTATTGTATTTTTATATCTTTGTTAATGGAAATAAGAAAAAAAGTTCCTCAGTGTTATTGTATTTTTATATCTTTGTTAATGGAAATAAGAAAAAGAGTTCCTCAGTGCTATTGATGGACTAATGTGAACCCTGGACAATAGGGCAACAGACAAAAAATAAGCAGCAGAGGCCGCAGAAATTGTGGGGGTTTTTTTGGTAACAGTAGAATGTTGAAAACAGTTAAAAAGAATAATGAGGATGTTCTGAATGAGGCAAAGCAATAAAAATAAAGTTATTTTTTTAACATCAGAAGGAAGCAATCACCATTTTTGGGCCATGTTGTGAGGAAGGTAAAACTAAAATATATAATGACAACTGAAATATTTGGGGAAGAAGAGACAGAGGAAAACAGAGAAAGATTTAAGACAGTTTAAGAAAATGGTTTAGATAGAAGGTCAGCAACAGAACTGATAAATAGCTGTAGAGATAGAAAGTTGTGGAAAGTTTGGATCACCAATAATTCTTTTACACACACACACACGCACGCATGCACATGCACACACACACACACAAGCGTGTATGCACACACACAAACAGACACACATAAGCAATCTTTCAATTCATATAATGAATTATAGTAACAAGCACAGCTTTCAAAAACATGTTGGTAAATAAACAATAAGTAAACATTCAAAATATTAGGAAATTTAACATATTCACTATCAAGGGGTTTATTACACTGTGGTCGGGATGTTTTTCTGAAATGTTTTTTCCTTATTAGAAATAACAGCAAAAAAATGTATTAAAATGATCTAAAACATGCATTTTGTTTGGGACAATTTATTTATGAAGTCAAAAAGGTGGGTAATAGAGAATTACAAGGTTTTAGCAGAAATAATTGTGAAAAAATAAATTAGAAGCCACAAATCACAGCTTTTGGGCTCGACGTGCCAGTTTAAAAAACCGTGATTTGTGGCTGGAGTTATGGAATGTGTTAAATGATTAAATAAAAATAATGTGTGATTCAAAAGTATTTCTACAAATAACAGAAAAAATTTATATCACAATTAAGTTAAGAGATCATTAGACGTTAAACTTACTGGGCTATGTTCGAAGAAAGGACACCAGCCAGGAGACAACCCCATATGCCACATCTTTCCAGGAAAGTAGCACTTACATCTCTCGTATCTTGTAAGCCATTGCGCCATGTATGTATTGCATCATTTGTATTCAGAACACAATCCAAAGATTGGCACCACCATTTAAATGCAGCTCTTGTGATATTTAATAAGTAGGGTGATAAATTTTAAATATCAACAATTATATTTTTAATTATTATTAAACTCCATTCAACAGATCCTCTTTCAACCTTTACTTACACCAGACAAAAATAGTCTGGTCCCCCACACACACACCACACACTTCATGATCCACATAGCATGGCCAATTAGCACAAGAGTTTTTGTCTTCTTCATAGCAAAGTACAATCCGTTCAACCTCAGACTAGGTTATATTGACAGCAGCTGTCATTAAATTGTTTCAAGCATTGATTTGGTATGATGATTGGCTGGCACATCTAAAAGTTTAACTATTTTTATAATTAATAACATTTAATGTGTACATTTATCTAATAAGAAAAAGATGCAAACAATCACACAAATGGTCTATTTTCCCTTACAAACTTCCTTGTAAGGTTTACAAATTCATTTTTTTAAAATAGAAAAACCTTTATAAATTAAGGCCAACTCTTACAAAATGGAAGGTTTCTTCTTCTTAGCATTTACCCATTATGTGGGCTTGGTGAGTTGTATCACTAATTTATGACAAGCTGCAAAATCTGCACATTTAAACTTCACACATTTATTTTCGGTATAGACTGATTTCTAACCTAACCATTTCTATTTACCTGCAGCTGTCATTTTTGGCCCACTCTATTCAACTTTTAACTGCAAAGTTGTTACTTCTGACTGGTTCCAGTCTGTTTCTTAATCACTTGTTAAAGTTATTTAATCATGACTGCAAACTCCTGTTGTTTGCTGTTATCCGTGAGAATTAGACGTTGGATCTCACTACCCAGACACAAATGAGGGTAAAGCCACAAAGAAACCACAGATCCAAAGAGAAAAATTATCCCTGCCTGTGACAGATTTGAACTCAGGACTTTCTTGTCTTGAAGTCAACATCTTCCCTCTAGACCACCCAGTTTCCCAAATAAATAATATTTCACAGCATTTGGAGATGACGGGAGAGAGTCAGTGCTCCTCCTCACTGTCATCACATTTCCCAGACTCAGTGTGTCTACTCCATTTCGGATGGGTCAGCCAGAGAGTATCAAACTGCATCTGAACCCACATTCACTGTATCATCAAACTAGCACATTACCACATAACTAATGACACTCTCAGAAACGTGATGACTAAAGCAATAATGGCATGCAATCAGTTAATCAAGTATTGCAAAACTCCAACAAAGTTTTTATATTATTTTACTTACATGCATATAGTACTGACATTATCTTCTTCATTTTTGTACACTTAGTGGATAACACTTAATCAGTTTTCAGATAGTGTTGGATAGATAATGTTGATAATGATATTAATTTCAATTTCTCTGTTGCCTGAATGATAAATGTCTATCCTTATTTCCTTCTTACCTAAAACACAGAATAAATAAGAAACATTAGAAATTATGTTGATAATAATAACAATAATTATACCTGGTGTTTTGGGCATGGAAACAAATGTTGCCCAATTCATGCATTGCCTGAGCTGTTATGCCCTTGAGACTTTTAGCTTGCAGCATTTCTGAAAGTACAACATACTGATCTCAAAGATGTATAAATACTGAAAAACTAATAAAAAATGCAAACTTGTATTATGAAAATGTTACATTTTGGTTTGAAAGAAATAAGATGCTCATTAACTTGATTTAGTGATATGTAATGACGATGGAGTGAAAAAAAGTTACAAGAAATGTTAGACATTATAGTGAAGGAAGCATAAATAAAGGACTCAGCCTTAAAAGCAAAAAGACAGAAGTAATGGTAACAACAAAGAAAAAGACATCATCACAATACACAATAAAGACAACTTGAACAATGTTAAAACAGGTAAATGAATTTAAATATCAGGAGACAATGTTAACCTCAAATGGTAGAAGTACAACAGAGGTGAGATGCTGAATGGCTCAGGCAAAAGCAGCTTTCCAAAAAATGAGGAAGATACTATGCAATCCACTTTTCACACAAGAAAAAGAGTTCTTAAATGTTATGTAGCCAGTCTTAACATATAAATGTGAATCATTGACAATAGGACAATAGACAAGCAAATTACTGCAGGCTGTAGAAATGTGGTTTTACAGAAGAATGTTGAGAATATCATGGACAACAAAGAAGAATTATGAAAACATTCTGAAAGAGGCCAAAGCAAAAAGAGAGCTAATTTCCAATATAAGAAGAAACAATCATCATTTTTTGGCCATGTAATGAGAAAGGAACAGCTGGAATATATTGTGACAACTGGGAAAATTGAGGAATAGAGGGAAGCAAAGAGAAAAGATACCAGACAGCTTAAGAGAATGGCTCAGCAGGTCAACAACAGAAATGATAAATAACTGTCAAGATCGAAAGTTCTGGAGAGACATGATCACTTACGCTAGCAGACATGGTTCTTGATGATGATGCCTATCATTAGTTTTGACAGATTAACAATGTTCTAGAATTTGTACATGTGGAAATTTGTTAGACAAAGTTTATAGTATACAATGATATGACATATCATAGTTATCCAATCAGTATGAACCCCTTATTTCTACAGATGTTGATCCAACTGAAACCCAAGGTCAAAACGGCTTGGTGTGAATGACAGCACAGAACTTGTGAGTGTAACATTAAGAGAAACAATGATAATGGTTTTTTAGAGTAACTACAGATTGGTTTTCAGAGTGTACTTTTAATCTCTCTCTCTTCTCTCCATGTGTGTGTGCGTGCGTGTGTGTGTGCATGCGTGAGTGCGTGCGTGCGTGTGTCTGTGTGTGTGTGTGAAAAGCAGTACAAGAGAGCAGCAGTCCAAAATGTTTACCTTCTTCATCAGTGATATGCTGCAGTAGTAATGTGAAAGAAAGTAACATTCAGCAAAATATAAAGAAGTAGTCACAATTGTAACAACAGTCACCAGGAGTCAAAATAAACAGTGAATCTCTTACCAATAGTCTTTTCATATGAACTGATGACTGTACCAAGCTGTGACTGTGGTAGAGGAGAAAACTGAACCTCACCAATGCTGGAAAAATCTGACACAATCTTATTTGGTGGCACTGAAGGATGTGACTGTTCTGTGACCATCCTGAAGTCAACATGAGAGGGCTCCTGGTAGAAAAGACCCTCTTTTGTGTGGAATAAAAAAAAAAACAATTAATAATGAGATATAAGACCAGCTAAACACTGCTTAGTATTCTTCTCTATTCTATTCAACTCATGGATCAGTTTCATTGCAGTCAAGGTATCCCCATATCTGCTCCACCACCAAACCAAGCATTTCTCAGAGTGCTTGTTCCTGTAATGTGTTCATTGTAGATACATCTGCTTTTCCCACTAAGCACTCCAAATCAACCAGACCCCTTTTCCACCTTTAGACTCCTCAGTCTCTCAATATATACATCCTTGCCCTAAAATAGCATTTCAGAAAATGAAAAATATCTTATGCAACAAATCTATGTCAATAAAAATGAGAAAGAGAGTTCATTGGTGCTATATAGAACCAATTCTGACCTATGGAAGCGAATCATGGACAATAGACAAACAAATGAAAAGACGATTAGAGGCCACAGAGATGGGATTTCACAGAAGAATGTTGAAAGTTCCCTGAACAGCTAAAAAGACCAATGAGGAAGTTCTCAAAGATGCTAACACAAAAAGGGAGCTCTTAAAAAACATCAGAGAGAAGCAATCAACATTTTTCGAGCACATCATGAGAAGAGGAAAATTGGAATACTTGGTTACAACTGGCAAAATAAAAGGAAAGAGAGATCGCGGACGAAAAAGAGAGAAAATACTGGATAGCTTGGTGTCATGGCATGGAAAACAGTCAACAACAGAGCTGATACAATGCACTGTAGATAGAAGATTGTGGAGGGACATGATCACCTACGCCAACTGGTATGGCACATGATGATGATGATGATGCCCTACCCATCCTCCTCCTCTTCTCTTAAGGAGTGAAGGACAAACTTGGTGATGTCTTATTTGTCTAGAGTAAGGCCACATTCAGTGACAGAGATGCCAGCAAACTTATCAGCTATTTTATTGCTGTGCACACCTGTACGTCCTGGACAGTACACCCAGGTTAACACCCTCAACGTAGAGCCATCCAAGCGCTGCAAACACTGTCAATCTTCTGTAGCATCTTCTTGTTTAGTAATGATTGTGAACTCAAATGCCAGCTGAAGAATTAATTAAACTCACAATTTTCTTGAACTAAAGCACATTGCACTTTACCTGAACCTGATGATTCACATTTTCTTGTTTCTTAAGACTTATCTAATGTTTTTAAACCTTGTTGTTTTGTGCTACACTGTGCATCAGAGATGACATTTTCTATGACATTTGCAAACATCAAAATATTTAAACATCTCTAGTATCAAGGTAATATTAGAAAAATTTAGACATTTACAATAGTGGGCATACGTTGATTTGAAAACATATGATCTGAAGTGAAACTGCGGCAGCAAAACAAAAACATCATACAATTTTTTACATTTATTTACAAGATTTTCGCTGCTAGACTTTATTTTCCTACAGTTAATTTGAAGGGAGATAATTTTTTGCTTTTGTAAATATTTAATGTTCTCAACAGCTTAAGCAGTAACACCTGAGATTATGGCATTAAAAAATGTTGACCAATTTATTTCTTTTACTACACAATTCTTAACAGTCGCTAGATAAATATTCCTTTCATAAGAAAGTAAAGTAAAGGGCCCGTCACACCAGGTGGTGTATAGGAAATATGGTGTTAGTGCCCACAATTTTTTATAGACCTTCAGAACACTATTATTAGGGTAATGTGGTTGGCATTACATCCAATCCACTTTACTTTCCCAGAAAAAATCTGGTACCCATTTAAGGCTGGGTGAACCTGGAAGCAATCAATCAGTATTGAACCCAACCTCTTGTCCTTAGTAGCCCAGTTCATTAACCGCTGAGCTATCACAGTCCCCAACTCCTTTCATGGACAGATAAATATAAAACCTTAAATCTTAAACCTTAAATAAAATCTAAAGTCTCTCCAGTATCATACCCAATTTTAAAAATTGAAGCTATTTCTGCTATCTAGCCAATTTCATAAAACAAAATAGCATCTAATAAACCATTTGGTGATACAACTACACAGAATTGTGTTAAAGAGATAAAAGTCCACATGAAACTAAATCAATATTACCCAACCACCCGAACAACCATTAAATAACCAAAGTCAAAATAATCTTTAAAAAAAAACATGAAATAAAATGTATAGGCCACCTAGATTAGTGTTATATTAAGTAGAATTATTGTACTTACGATTCTGCTGTCCTGCAAGATACAAGCACAGGAGCTTGCGGCTATGATGAAGTGCACGAGCTGTGTAGTGTGCTTGGTCAAGTGTGTCCCGCATTTCATGAAGTGAGACAGCCATGTCCAAAGGAACAGAAGATAAATGATATGCATCAGCCTCTAAGGAAAGAGCCATAAAAAAAGTTCTTTAGATGCAATTGTATTTAAAAATTATCATTTTTAATAGCTGTCATTTTCTTAAAAATAGAAATTCCTTGAAAACTGAAAAAAAATCAATATACCAATAACTGAAAGTCTAGTTTGGAATGGGGGAGGGAAATGGATAGTTGAGAGGTAAGATGTCAGCCTCTGGACAAGAAGATCCAAAGGTTTTTAATTCTACTACAGCCACAGATTGCGTGAGTTTCTCTCTTCAAATCTGTGGTTTCTTCTTGGCTTTACCCCCTCCAGTGTGGTGAGAATGTCCAGCCCTCTCAGATAAAATGAAGGTACCACTTGAACTCTGCACACAGTAGACAATCCTTGGCCATTAACTTTTTCCGGACAACAAACTGACATATCAGCTCTGCTTATGAAGGTAACTATGGGACCAATACATCAGCTCGGACCATGTACAGTTCAATATTTTAAAGTAAAGTAATTAATATATATATATATATATATATATATATATATATATATATATATATATATATATATATATATATATTCACTAATACTTGTATTTGATATCTAGAAGAAGTTATATAATTACTTCCTTTGATTATCATATCACATTTACTATGTTAACTAGATAGATTAGTTGAATTTTGTATGTAAATGTGTGTTTTCTTCTGACAAATAGTGGCCACACCCACTACTACTTAATAGTCTAATATTTTTTCTGCATAGTTTCATTATTTGTGGACATAAATGCATCAAATAAAGTGTATTTTGAAGAACTTTAGATTAGTTTGCATAAAATAAAATTTTTAGAAGAGTGGATGGAACACAACTTCTAATCATGGGAAAATAGAATTATGTGAAATATGATATTTCTGAATTTAAAATTACCTGCCTTTGAATATTTTAATTTTAAAATCACCTTTAATTATTATTATTGAGTGAAAGTGTAAAATGAAAAAGACGTGATGGAATTTTTCTAAACTGAAAATTAATTTGGTCCATTCCGGTCTAAATCTAAAGCCAGGAAAGATAAAAATGACAAACTTTAGGCTAAAATGATTGATTCCAAAACAAAATTGTTTAGCAATTAAAAATTCACCCATGCAGAAGATTAATGTGTTAGACCAAAAGGTACAAATTTCACAAATTGCTATAAACAAGCAACACTTCGCAACCATACCCACTTAATGGAAGAATGCTGAAGAAGAAAGTGTAGAAAGAGCCCACAAGAAACAACAAAGACTTTGCAGGTGTCAAATCATCTCTTTAGATGGTTATATACGACTGGCCTTTTGTTAGAAAATAATTATTAATAAAATTAGATTTAAATTATAACAGAAGACTCACTTGTATAAGCTCCATGGCCAATAGGATCTATTTGAACTCCAGGCTCAATGTGAACCTTGGCCTTCTTGTCAATCTGCACTGTGAGTTGAGCTTTCAGGTAGTCCTTAGCGTATATGACACGTCCCAACTGGGCTTGTAGAACTTTAAAATGTGGCTGAGGTGGAGAAGTACCCCCAACCTTTGCAATCCTCTTTTTCAAGAGCTTCTGCGCATGCACTAACAGTGGAATTACCTGTTCTGCATATCTATTGCTGGATTTTAAAAAAAATATGACCTAGAATTAACTTTTTTTTTTCATTCTGTGCACAAAAAATAAGTTTAAATCCATAAAAGTTAGGTGATAACTTTCTTTTTACATTTAATATGTACTTTAAGAATAATGGCTGCTAAAGAAATATATTTTTAAAAAAGAGAAGAACAGAGAGAAATTTCTAATGACACATTACCGATTTAAAATCATTAAAAATTATTTACTAAAACATCACAGTAAAATTAGATTGAAAACTATCATATGATGCAAAACATGAAAATAAAAGATATATAAGCAAACAGTAGTTTGTTAGAACTTTGAAACATAGAAAATTAAGCACAAAGAAGAAATTAATGTTTAAAAAAAAAGTTTCTTATGAGGCAGAAAAATGGAACATGAAAACAATTAAGTGATCAACCTTTAACAATAGCAAAATAGGTAACAATAAATATTTATTACTTTATCAATTGTCCAGCCTCTACTAGCACAAGAGATGCTATGTTTTGTCAAGAACTACAACTCATCCTGTTAAGCATCTTATTATTTTTTAATGGCTCCAGTTTGTTTCTCAATCACTAAATTACAGCCTCTTCTAGCAAGAGATACTGAGATTTGTCAAAGATCATCATATCACAGTGTTAAATGTCTTATTTCTCACTAGCTCTAATCTAGTTCTCAATCACTCAAGTGCAGTCTAATGCTCTTTCCATACAGAAGCTTATTATCAATGCAATGGAAGGGATTTCAGAGACAAAACTTTTCATGGTTTTAAGAATCAATCTACATATTTATTTCTATCTAACATATAACATATTACATATGAATTTTTAGATAAATAAACAAGGTATTAGATTTCACCAATACCAAGATGATACAAGACATGTAAAAATAATATGGTTTGATGATGGTTCACACTAATCAAATTGAGAGTGACACACTATGCGGTACACGGCCAAAATTGGCATGGCGCACAGTGCGGCGAAACATACAGAAAGAGTTAAGAATCTGTCATTAGTTCTTCTTGGAGTCTGACTTTTTGTTTATTCCAGCTTTCCATCTATTACTTGGTTACTGGTCTATTTGTTTCTTCAAACAAAATACAGCAATTTCAATTCAGTCTGTTCTAACTATGCATTATGCATGTAGAAAGTCGAAATCATTATAAAGTTCCTTGTGAGCACATCATTCTTCTTGCATTAATTATCTTATTTCTGAGACTTGAAGATTGATTTTATAGGCTGTTATCATTACCTATAGCTCAAACATCACTTTTATAGACTGTTATCATTACCTATGACTCAAACATCACTTTTATAGGTTGTTATCATTACCGATAACTCAAACATCACTTTTATAGGCTGTTATTATTACCTATGAATTCAACATCACTTTTATAGGCTGTTATTATTACCTATGAATTCAACATCACTTTTATAGGCTGTTATTATTACCTATGAATTCAACATCACTTTTATAGGCTGTTATTATTACCTATGAATTCAACATCACTTTTATAGGCTGTTATTATTACCTATGAATTCAACATCACTTTTATAGGCTGTTATTATTACCTATGAATTCAACATCACTTTTATAGACTGTTATCATTACCTATAACTCAAACATCACTTTTATAGGTTGTTATCATTACCCATAACATGAACACACACAAAATTATTCAATGGCAACAAAGAAATAGCTAAAGCAATCAGAATTAAGAAATTAAAACTAAACACAATAGTATGAATAGAGTAAATAAAACATATATTTTCATTCAACTTACTTTGTGAGTGCATTAAATCTCAGTGCAATATCCACTAGTTTTTCATACTTCTGTGAAAAGAGCAGCTCCAAAGTTCTCAAAGTCAGTCTACGAATCCACTGAGTATCCACAATACTGGCATCATCCATGAGTGGATCAAACCTTAAACTTGCCCCTCCTTTCTCAGACTGGATGTTTCCTACCCAAGACTCGAAATAATCTCTGTATGACTTGCCCTTGTTTTTCACCTGCACATGATTAAACAATATTTTATTACCTGGACAGACTTCCATATCAATAGACTAATCAATCGATTATCCTGAAACCTTGTCGGTCATTGGGGCACCATAGATGAAACATCAAAACGATGGTAGAAATTTTACTTTTCAAAATTTTGATTGTCCTGATTTTTAATCATCATCAAGTACCGGGCCTACTGGCGTAGGTGATCATGTCTCTCCACAACTTTCGATTTCGGCAGCTATTTATCATTTCTGTTGTTGACCTCCTGCCACGCCATTCTCTTAAACTATCTGTTATTTTTTTCTCTTTGCTTCCCTCTACCTCTTCATCCCTCAATTTTTCCAGTTGTTACAATATATTCCAGTTGTTCTCTTCTCATTACATGGCCAAAAAATGATGATTGTTTCTTCCTAATATTGGAAATAAGAAACTCTCTTTTTGCTTTGACCTCTCTCAGAACATCTTCATTACTCTTGATTTTTTAATAAGAAATATAAAAAAAAAAAACTAATTAATAAAAAAGACAAAAAATGAAGTCTTTATATACTTTTAGTAATAAAATCTTTAATTAGATATGTACGTACTCTTTTTTCCAGGAAATCTTGCAGAACTGTCATCATGTCCAGCAAACAGTCAGTAGCAACATAGAATGGATGCCACAGCAATGTCCACATTTTGTCAAGAGACACTAGACCAGAATCTCCCCCAGATTGATTAGCTGTACATATACGCAGCAGTGCAGTGTGAGCACAGTTCCACAAGACTCTGCCAGCATTCTGAAGCAAAGCCCAGTGCTGCCCTCTGTGTGCTAACACCTGACAAAAACATAAAACAAATTAATTTTTCAAATGTAATCTTAAATTGGTATCTATATTGTAACCATTCTAGTGTTACACAATAAAAAATTCAGCTAGAAAAAGATATAAATATATTTTTAAAATTAAATATTATTATGGCATACAAATAAGCTCAAACAAAAAACTTTACTTATGACTTCAGGATTTTTGTTCCTTTTTTTCATTAATTATCAAACAACATAACTTTTACTCTTTAAAATAACCTGATAATAAGGAATTATTGAAATACTATTAAATCCAAAATTATGACAAAAAAAGTTCACCAAATTCCAATTACCCAATTATATTTGATTAAGTGCTCTGTCAGTGGGGGAAGAGCTGGGTGGTCTATAGGGAAGACATCGGTTTCTAGACAAGAAGATCCCAAGTTCTAATCAAGCCATGAACAGTGGGAATTTTTGTACATGAACCAGTGTTCTCTTCATGGCTTCATTCTAACTGATATATCATTTTGATTCAGATATTTTTTCAATTTAGATTCTATGGTTATTTTCTATAAATAATGAATGTGTCCACAACTTCTGCATTGAATAAAAGACACAAAATCTACAGCACAAAATATGCAAGAATTTGTGTGTGTGTGTGTGGAGTGAATCACATACAATGATAGGGATTATGATTATAGTTTTAGTTTTAAAGCTGGCAAGTCCAGCAGGTCCAGTAGTAAGTAAGAAATCTGGCTAGTAGGTTTGTTTGGTGTTAAGGTTCAGGTTTAGCTAGTCTACTAGTGGGTGCTTCCAGTCAACATGGACTATCAGTACCTCTGAAACATCAAATAACAGTGATGATACACCTCATTCAGAGAACAAATTAGTTATTTCTCAGCATACTAGAAGTGATAAGTTCAGCTTCAAGAAAAATAAATTTGCAAATGTAATTTACTGATATTTTCATTTTCTGTATAAATTTCCCAGGGATTTATAACATGTAGCATATTTAATTATATCATTGTGCGCATGGAGAATTGAAAAAAAAAATAGAAAAAAATGGTATGGTAAAAGCTTTACACAATTGACAGATGACACAAATTTGAACAACGTTTCGGCTCAATAGGCCTTCAGCAGGAACAAACAAGCAACACACACACAGATATGTAAGTAAATAAAACTAATCCTACATAGCTAACTAGTAACGAAACATCGAAAACAAAATGATCAAAACTGGTTTAAGAAAAGAAAAATTTCTTGCTTGTGTCATAGACTGTGGCTGGAATGAGAAAGAGAGATTCACGGGTGTGCGCTTTTTTTCTTAACCTCCTATTATAGTGTGAAGAGGTAAATTGCAGAAGTAATGGTAACAACAAAGAAAAAGACATCACTGCAGTGCACAATAAATTCAAGTGGAACAATTTTAAAAACAGGTAAATGAATTTAAATATCTGGGAACATTGTTAACCTCAGATGGTAGATGTACAACAGAGGTGAGATGCAGAATGGCTCAGGCAGAAGCAGCCTTCCAAAAAATGAAGAAGATACTGTGCAATCAATTTTTGACAATAGAAACAAAAAAAACAGTTCTTAAAAGTTATGTAGAGCCAGTCTTAACATATGGATGTGAATTATGGACAATAGGACAACAGACAAGAATTGCACTGGAGGCTATAGAAATGTGGTTTTACAGAAGAATGTTGAGAATACCAAGGACAGCTAAGAAGAGTAATGAAAACGTTCTAAAAGAGGTCAAACCAAAAAGAGAGCTAATTTCCTATATTAGAAAGAAACAATCATCATTTTTTGGCCATGTAATGAGAAGGGAAAAGCTGGAATATATTGTAACAACTGGAAAAATTGAGGGACGAAGAAATAGAGGGAAGCAAAGAGAAAAGATACCAGGCAGCTTAAGTGAATGGCCTGGCAGAAGGTTAACAACAGAAATGATAAATAACTGTCAAGAACAAAAGTTGTGGAGAGACATGATCACTTACGCCAGCTGGCACAGCACTTTATGATGATGAGTAAAATGCAAAGTGAAGGTGATGAATTTCTTTTAAAACTGAAAATTAATTTGGTTCAAACCTACAACAGAAAAAATGAAAGTGTTAATGCCAACAAAAATATGAAACCAGCATTTTAAAATGCCTGCATGTGTGTATATTAGGACAAAAACATGTTTAGTATAAGTAAGTAAGTAAAAAAAAGTAAAGAACACCGTCACGCCAAGTGGCATATAGGGAATATGATGATAGTGACCATAAATTTTACAGCACATAATTTTTGGGGTAATGTGGTCGGTATAACGCCCGTGCCGCTTTACTTTCCCAGAAAAAAATCTTACACCCATTTAAGGCTGGGTGAACCCGGAAGTCATTGCTTGGGATTGAACCCTACCCCTTGTCCTTTGTAATCCAGTTCTTAGTATAAGTAAAATAAACATAAAATTGTATCTAGCAACTAAATTACTAAAAAGATGAGACAAAAAAAACTACGTTTGGCAAAAGCCTCCATTGGGTACAAAACTGTGATGAAGGCTTTTGCAGAAACATAATTAATTTTTAGGGGTTTGTCTCTACTAATTTAGCTGCTAGATACAATTTTATGTTCGTTTTGCAAGTTCTTTGCAGTTCTACTCACGGCCCTGAATAGTTCTTGGTATAAGTAGATTAATGGCTTGTTAAAAATAAACAGAACAATTATTAACATAAACATGAATTAAATACTAACTTACCACTGCCTTTTTTAAATGGTTGAAAGTTTTTCTCAATGTTTCTATAGTAACACTAGAGGTAAGTGTAGTCTCTGGACCTTTTGTATCACTTGGGACAAAGTGTTTCTCAGATCTATAAGTGAGAGGCATATCTTCAATTCCCTTTTCACCTTCAACAGGTAGGGAAGGCTCTGGAAGAGATGTTACAATAAAAATTATTAGAATGTTACATTCAATGGCCCTCTAACCAATGTCTGGTGTCTGCTTTATTTCGTGTGAACCATTCTGATATTCTGAATGTCCGCGAATGAATGAAAAAACATGACTAAAAAAATTACCCTGAGTCTGCAGGTATGAACAGAGTTCACGAATATCATGTCAAAGTGGGAGATGCCATACGAGAGCGCTACATAGGAATCCAAAGAAAACTGAACAACCAACATAACAGTGGTGTCATTAGTCACTACATGTTGTGGCTATTCTTAGGAGGAGATCTGAGCACTTTAAGATTTGTCCAATGTGCAATAAGGATGACCTGCCAACTAAGCTAAGCTAAGCTAAAACTAGAACTAGAACTAGAACTAAAACTAAAACTAAGCTAAAACTAAGCTAAACTCAACTAAACTAAACTAAAACTAAGCTAAAACTAAACTAAACTAAACTAAACCAAACCAAACCAAACCAAACCAAACCAAACTAAACCAAACCAAACCAAACCAAACTAAACTAAACTAAACAAAACTAAAAACTAAACTAAATTATTAAATGAGGTTAAGACTGATAAAAAGAAAGTTACATAATGTTTTGACATAAAATTTAATTTATATAATTTTACCAATAAAATAAATCTATGAGCAATTTATACAAGCTGAAGTTACTCATTAAGAAGAAATGACAAAACAAATCATGTTTACATAAAATAACCTTGTGTTTTACATGAATCAAGGGAAGATTAAATGTTCTTGATAAAGCTTTGCAACTTTCTCTGGACATAGTAATTAACATTGTGCAGCATTTAACATTTTGTTAATTCATCTCTTTAGATATCTGAAGTAAAGGCATCAAGATGCATAGAGATGCGAAGCTGTTGTAAAGCTGACGGCCGAAACGTCGACTTTTGTTTTGTTAATTACCATGTAAAGCAGTTACCATACCACTTGTTTCTTCCTTTTTTAAAAAATTGTCTTTAGATATTTCCTTTTTCTCTATAGATGTTTCACTTTAGAGTTGCCATAGTTATTGTGTACTGCTTTTTACTGGTATCTGTGTTACATAATCAAACTACTGAATTGACTGTTTCTTAATGTTGTCTTCAGGGTTGAGATACATTTACTCTTCTAAAAAAAGGTTTAGTTTATGACTTTCTCTATTTCTTGTTGCATTCAGTATTTTTCTAGGGGACTTGGTGGTCTACAAGTAAGAAATCAGCTTCTGGACAGGAACAACCTGGGTTTAAATCCTGTGAAATGGTAGTGGAATTTTTCACTTCAAATGCATGGTTTCTACATAGTGAGATTCAATGTCTAGTCCTATAGGAAAACAGTGAAAAACAGGAGGTTTCGTGTGCACTTGAGCATGTTAAAAAATCCTTGGCAGTTAAAAGTCAAAAAAAGAAGGCCAAAAATTACCACTGGCTGCCTGGGCAAAAAATTGTTAAGCAAATCAACCCATGATGAAGATGGATATGTCAGGCCTAAAAGTGCAAATATCACAGCTTTGCCATAGACTATTGTCACAATGCATCTATGCCCACATGAATGGTGAATGCTATGAAAAGGAAAAATATTCTTTTGAAACATTTCATTTCAATAGTTATGATCTTTTTTTGAAGAAACCACAATAGATAACAATTATTTTATGATACCTGTGACAAGAGCTGCAGCAAGCTCAATAAGAGGTACAGATTGTTTGTCTGTTGTTGATTTAATTTGTTCCTGTTCTAAAGTTGATGGTAAGGACAGGTTATCTGGAGCTGTTTGATGTTTAGAAGGTCCACCACTCCATCCAACAATCATTACTCCAGATGTCTCTAAAGTGAACCATTCCTGATCCAAATAGTTAGTTCTGTGAAGAGGTTAATGTGCTGAATAAAAATAAAGAATCCAATTTTTAAACTCTACAATAACTTCTAAATTTCATTGGGTGAGAAATATATTTTCTTCAACTTATTAGCTTCTGCTTAAATTTGATTGTGGCAACAACAAAAACTTACCTGAGGTACCAATTGTCTGATTAAGCACCAGTTTCAAAAGCTTTAAAAGTCTAGCCATGACCAGATTTTTAATGTGGTACTTAGGAAGTTTACAGCATCAATAGCTTAACTGTAGCATGTTGGTTGGACAACAACAAAATTGTGGTTCAGCCCTGTCCTGACACTCTTCTGACCATGTTGAAATAAGAATCTCCACTAGATTCATTGGGGAGCCGCGATAGCTCAGTGGTTAGTGAACTGGACTACAAAGGACAAGAGGTAGGGTTCGATCCCAGCTGACGGCTTCTGGTTCACCCAGCCTTTAATGGATACCGGATTTTTTTCTGGGAAAGTAAAGCGGAACGGGCGTAATACCAACCACATTACCCAAAAATAATGTGCCGAAGGTCTGTAAAATTTATGGTCACTAACACCATATTCCCTATACGCCATTTGGCGTAACAAGGGTACTTTACTTTTTTTTTTTTACTAGATTCATTGAGTTGTGGAAGGTATTATTAGCAATGAATAGCAGTGACCACCTCCCATCACCAAATGATGTGGCCAAGTACAGTGGAATTTAATACATCATGACTAATCACAGCTGTTTGTTTTCATCTCAAAATAGCATTTTAGTTCTAATTTTGGACATTTTAAAGCATGTACAGATAGAGGACTGGAAAATGTTGGCTGCCCTCCTACATTACTCAAGATGATCAAATCATTTCACAACAATATATCTGCTACCATCCAGTTCACCGGCAGATCTCCCAGCTGTTTGAGATGAGTTGTGGAGTCAAAAAGGGATGTGTACTTCTACACAATGCGTTTGAAACCATCTCTGGAGACATCGTACAAGATCTGACGACTCCTTATTTAATCTAGCACATCCGAGGACACAATTTAAAAAAATTGAGACCCTAATCAAGGAGCTTCTATTCGCTGATGAAGCAGCACTGGTCGCTCACGATGAGTCCATCCTGCTGTCAATGACTGACAATCTAGCTGGATCACATGATTTATTCTCCCTGTCAATGTCTTCTACCAGAAGACTGTGGTGTTTCAACAGGGTGTAGCTATTCCCGCAATTATATCATTACATAACACACCCCTTGAATCTATGAGAATGTTCACCTATCTCGGTTCTATGGTCACAACCACTGTCTCCCTTGAAAAAGAAATGAATTCCAGAATTGAAAAAGCAGCTTTGACATTTGGTAAATTAAAAAATATAGCACAGCCCAACATCAAACTAACACTCAGGACAAAGATTCAAATTTACCAAAGTTGTGTGCTTATTACACTTCTATATGGATCAGAAACTTGGACAACGTACACAGGGCAGGAGAAAAAGTTAAACAGTTTTCATGTGTGTTGCCCTCGAAAGATTATGAACGTCAAATGGCAGGACAAAGTAACCAACTTTAATGTCTTATAATGAGCCAAACTCCCATCCATCATGGCAACACTTAAAAGTCAGAGACTAAGGTGACTGGGTCATGTAAGAAGAATCGCAAACAATCGTATTCCAATAAATATATATATATATATATATATATATATATATATATATATATATATTGTCCTTTCAAGCCGAAGACGGCACATGGGGCAGAACTACAATCTCAAAAACAGAAACCTTGCGTGTCAAAATGGCACATATTGCAGAGATCACTGCTTCTAAAATCTATGGCTGTTTCCATAACAATACTTTTTACAATGACAGCTTGTCAAGTCATTGATCAATCTCCTTAGTCACCTCTTATGACATGCCTGGAAGGTCACAGTGTCACTATTCTTTACTTTCCTCATAATGAGGCCCCGGTAACACACAGGAGATATATATATATACACACATGGATAAAGCTATCCTGAACCTAGCACATTCCCACCATTCTTAACATTGATATTTCATGGAAGTGGTCCCTATTTGTGATACAACACACAAAATGTAACATTTCAAGCAAAAGTAAATGTATATGTATGTGTATATGTATATGTATGAAGGATATTTTGGAAGAATAATGCTCATAACTAAAAGATGAAAGATTGGTAAATTTGAAAGTTTCTGGGATACAATATTCAATATTTAACTACAAAAGTGTTTTTTTTATTTAAATTACAGTTTCTTCTAATCACTTTGAATATATAATAGAAGATGCAGGTGTGTTTTATCTTCCTGGAAAACACAAATGAGCAAATCAACTAAAGCATTAGTGACAAACAACTGAATGCACTGGCTTGGCAATAAAGTGATCATGAATTCACTGGCAGATTAAGATTATCCAGTTGAGCTAACCATAAGAAAATGGGTACCTCAATGAGCTGAAAAATGTAAATAGCAGTAAGCAGGAGCACTCTCCCCATTACCTCCAAATTCTGTGGCCATGATGAGATTTAATATTTCACTCCCTTAATACATCAAAATATGTTGTAAGTAAGTAAAGAGCCCCCGTCACGCCAAGTGGTGTATAGGAAATAACGGTGTTGGTGACCATAAATTTTACAGACCTTCAGAACATGATTTTTGGGGTAATGTGGTCGGTATTATGCCCGTGCCGCTTTACTTTCCCAGAAAAAAATCAGGTACCCATTAAAGGCTGGGTGAACCCAGGAGCCGTCGGTTTGGATCGAACCCTACCTCTTGTCCTTTGCAGTCCAGTTTACTAACCACTCAGCTATTGCAGCTCCCTCAAAATATGTTGTGGAACACCCTAAATAATTGTATCCTATGTCATTATAGCTTACAAGACATCATTTGTTTAATTTTACCATTTTATTAACTACAGTACAAATATTTTTTAATGTCATATGATGGAAGAATTAAATGCCCTGGTTATTAAACTGTCCAATCTAAGTAAAGAGCTAACAAGTATCTAGAGCAAGATTGGCAGGAAATTACTAAACTATTCAATAAATTAATTTAATTGATGAAAATTAGCATTGCATTTTCATTCATTATGAAAATAAATATAGCAGTATTCATCAGCTGTAAGTATCATTATAAATTATACTTTCACGTATGATATCTGTTACACTTATTACTAGTGTTCCAAGATACATGCTTAATTATGTTAAATAAAATTAAATCACTCATAACTCATGCTATGTATTAAATCACCAGTGTCCTAAAAAAACTATTCATTACCTATTCACAGAAATTCCAAACATTTTCTCTCTCTTCTCTAGTTTCTGTAGTAAACTGTTGAAATGACTGAGACCCTGGATAATGTTCATCTTGACAAATATGAAACAAATAGGAAAATGAAATATATTTATTGATTATATATTATAAGAGATTAAATACATTTAATTTGTTGATGTATTGTTGCAAATAATGCATATGTACTTATCAATTATAGCGTGGAATAAATTAAAAACAAATGAGGAAATTAGAGAAATCGGCAATCAACCACTAATATCTTCAGTAATAAAGAAAAGACGATGGGCATATGTTGGACATGTGATGAGAAGAGATAATAACCGAATAGCAAAGCAGGCCTTCATATGGGAAACAACAGGTAAGAGAAAAAGAGGAAGACCCAGGGAGACACTGAGAAGAACATTGATGAGAGAGGCAAGAGCAACAGGATTCGGCTCCCTCAATGAGATAGAGCTGCTTGCACAGAACAGAGACAAATGGCGAGATTTGATAAAATATCTTTAAAGAAAACTGCTAGAACAAAAATTCAGATATGAGAATGTGTATCTTGGTCTACGCCCTATGGGCCGGCAACGGCTCGAAAGATCAATAGATAGATAGACTTATCAAATGTTTTGTCTTAAATAAATAAATTCTGTAGTGAGGAAGTCTATTGAAAATAGCCAAACAATGAGTGCCCTGTTCATATTTATAAAATATTTGAAGATCTCATTTAGGGACCAGTTCACAGCACTCATAATATTTAACCCTAGATTACAATACCTATCTGTGACTCACGTTTTTACGTTACCATAGTAAAAATTACTGCCAGTTAATTGTAACATTCATCATCATCAAGTACCAGGCCTACTGGCGTAGGTGATCATGTCTCTCCACAACTTTTGATCTCGGCAGCTATTTATCATTTCTGTTGTTGACCTTCTGCCAAGCCATTCTCTTAAGCTGTCTGTTATGTTTTCTCTTTGCTTCCTTCTATCTCTTCGTCCCTCAATTTTTCCAGTTGTTACAATATATTCCAGTTGTTCTCTTCTCATTACATGGCCAAAAAATGATGATTGTTTCTTCCTAATATTGGAAATTAGCTCTCTTTTTGCTTTGATTCCTTTCAGAACATTTTCATTACTCTTCTTAGCTGTCCATGGTATTCTCAACATTCTTCTGTAAAACCACATTTCTACAGACTCCACTGAATTAAATGGAGGAGTCATAATCACTGAGATTCATGACCATGAGAGTTATAACCAAAGTGGGTCACTTTCTTAAAATGTCAAGGAGTTAATGCACTGTATTTTCTTATCTAGTTCTGCTATAAGGGTCCAAGTGTTCGAGATATATAAGAATATTGATATAGTCAATATTCTTTACTTTCCATCTTCTTTCCTTAGTCACAAATTTACAAAGCAATCAGTGACTGTTATGCTGTCAGTCTATGCTACAACATTTAACCTGAAGAACCAGTTATTGCTTATTGTCTTACTCCAACACACTCAAAAGGTGCCATGGTAGCTCTAAGGTTGGTGAACTGGACTACTAAGGACCAGAGGGTCAAGTTTGTTTTTGATTAATGGTTCCTAGGTTCACCCAACCTTAAATGTGTACCAGATTTTTATGTGAAAATAGTAGGCATGGAATGATACCAATCACATGACCCATAAATGTGTCCCTCCCTTCCATCCTATATCTCTCCCTCCCAAGCACACATGTGTACACTCACACACAATCACATATACACAAAACCACAATAGAGCAGTGCTAAGTAAACTGAACTAATCAGATCAAGAAATCAGGTTTAGTTCCAATTTACAGCCTTTCTAGGAAATAAAGACAGCGCTGGTGTAATTTAAAGTACATTTAACCAAAAATGTGTCAATGGAAAAACAAAAATGTGGACACTAATACTAATATTCATCTACACTATAGGGTTGACAGTGTTCTTATCTTTTCTTCAATTCACTTAAATCTGTCCATCTTCATTAATTCTGCCTGTATTAAAACTCTCTTTGTATTATAACCAATGATAGTTTAACATAACTGGATAGGGTGGGGTGTGGGAAAGATAGTGGTCTAGAGATAAGACATCTGTCTGTTGACAAGAGGTCCCAGGTTTTATTCCCACCACATGTAGTGGACATTTTTCAAAATCCTTGGTTTCTTTATGGATTTACCCTCCTTTAGTTTCTAGGTGGTGATATCCGATGTCTAGTCCTCTCAAAATAATGGCAGAAAACAGGAAATCCTGTGTGCATCATGCACACATTATAGCTGTTAGTCATTGGACTATGCTCATCGCACACTGAACAGCTAAGCACTCAGATCTCCTCCCCAATAAATTCTATGGCATGAAATGATAAACTGTTTCATGAGTCCTCCCTCATTGCTCTCATGAATCTAGACATCACCCTGATTAACATGAAGATCTGAGAGTTGCACCAGGGCTGCAGTGTCATGAATAGCATTGAAATCTTAAAGAGAATCCTTGGCACTTGGAAATATAAAAAGAATAAGTCAAAAATGGCTGCTAGCTGGGCAAAATTGATAGGAAAAAAATCTACCCAAAACTCTCAGTGATAAAAATTAGAGCACCTCTGAAGTAGGAGAAAATCTGCCTGTATGGTGTGGGACACAACATGGCTGATGGTGTTAAAAAATAAAATTAGGAAAAAAGTGATATTCATGTAAAACTCTTGGGACTTCACTGGAGATACAAAGCTGATGTTTGCAGATAAAGAAACATAACTGGTGCAACTATCAAATTTTTCTGTAGTCAAACAAAGTGAATGAACAACTTAAAGCAACCACCTGACTTCTCCATGGCATCTCAGTATTGGTCACTTTTCTCAAAGTTTGGTTCCTCTGTTTTGTCTTGTATAAGTGTACTAAATGTGTGCCCAGTATGTCCAGAGCCTGTAAATAATGCAATTGTTAATTAAATACTTTAAAATGTGTTCACCTTTATGTTGTCTATCTGAAATATTTTTATAATTTAGTATGTTTTCTATATATGGGAGACAATTAGAACATCAGTAAAGGGTTTGGCTAGCAATTGTTTTGACATGATGTAGGGTAGAAGGAGCGGACATAAGGCCAATTTTAGACATGTCTTTGGTGTATTTGTCTCTTGTTACAGTTCTAAGCTAGAGTGAAAGCTGATTTAATTATTAGTTCAATGTGGTGAAGAAGCAGTACTTCTATCTCAATGAACAAATACACAAATCTCTACAACAAATTTAACTGTCTGAGCTTTTGTTAGATAAATGTGGATAAACTGGTCTCATGTCACTTCTTATAAAATAGTGAAATTCACTGGAAATGTAATACCTTCAGTTCTTCTTCTTCCTGTCTTTTTTGTGAGGCTTCACTCATGCTTGGTCTCACTCTCAAAGGCTGAAGATATGACAAACATCATTTTACAGAAATTAAAATGTTTATTTCACGTGCTCATTATACAATTAGAAGTATGCTAGACTAAACTGCATGTCCCGAAAGTCATACATTGTGTTCACATTAACAACTAGTTTTTTTTATATTTAAAATATACACTATAGATATAATGTTTCAACTGATCTCTTATCTTTACATGACCATACAATTATGATTCTTTGTGACATACAAGCAAAATAAAATTATGATGAATCAAATGTTAAACAACTCTTTTTTTTTTAATTCACTGGGGATGAGACAAAGTGGATGGCCAAAAAAATACTTGGAGAAGAAAGGTTGAAATAGAAATAAAAGATGGGTATATTTTAAGACAACAACGTAAAAATTAGATTGTTTGAAAAGTGATTCTTGAAGACCTTTGTTTGGGAAGTTAATAGAAAGCAGAAAACAAGAAGAAAAACAGAAGAAATAATATTTAACATTAGGTAGATTACACATTTAATTACAGGATAAACAGATACACAAATGTAGCTTTACAGCCTAATACTATATTAGAGAAATAAAGTGAAATTAATAATACTAACAATTTTTTTTTAATAAATGTAAATTTGACAAGAAAATGTATTTATATGATACAAATTATAAATGTGTGTTATAAAATCAAATATATTAAATTTAATATAATTAACATTACTAATTTTTTGCAATTCTGTTTTAGAAAAAAAGGAAGGAAGGGAGAGAAGGAGGGAGGAAGAAAGGAAAGGAAAGGGAAGGAAGGGAGGGAGGAAGGGAGGAAGGGGGAAGGTAGGGAGGGAGGGAGGGAGGGAGGGAGGGAGGGAGGGAGGGAGGGAGGGAGGGAGGAAGGAAAACAAGTGCCAAATAATATATTTTACAAGATGAAAAAGAAAGTGATGAGCAAAACTTTTTTTAAAAAAAAGTCCTCGTTTGTTTTACTAATAATAAACTATTTTTCCTTTTGGTCTTTCAATATAATTTATGAGACAATATATTTCACAAATAAATTTAAACCTGCACAATTTTATATGTGTGTATGAATTACTCCCTATATTTATAAATCTGTTAGCAACTGTTACACTTTCCCTAGAAATATGATTTAACTCTTTCCGTACGGAAGCTTTTTATCGACACAACGGAAGAGATTTCAGAGACAAAATTATTCATGGTTTTAAGAATCAATCTACATATTTATATTTATCTCTCTCTCTCTCTCTCTGCGTTCAGGACTCAATCAGAGTAAGGATTCCAGACTCTCATGTGAAGTCAGCTGTCAGGCTAAGTGTGTTGATCGCCCCACAGACAGAACATCACAATTAGAGTCTGTTAGATCCACTCTGACTGAACACCCGTTAATACGTTGCACTGTGTTCTGCGCCAGTGGCCCAGTGCATCCGATTTCAGCCAGCATTTTATTCGGGTTTGCTTTCCCTAGCCTTTGATTGTCCCCAATCTTCCTGCAAGGCAGCAGATGATCTTTTCTGTAGGGGGATTCTGCCCTTAGATGGTAGGCCCTCCCAGGTTTACGAGCACCATCTGCCCGAGTCACTAGAGGTGACTAATACAGACACGGACACACAAAGATGTGAGATGTGACTAACACAGACATACACACACAAAGATGTGAGATGTGACTAACACAGACACGCACACACAAAGATATGAGGTGTGACTAATGCAGACATGCACACAGCGATACGAGGCATGACTAACACTGACACACATCAAGATATATGACACATGACTAACATAAACATGCACATAAAGATATGAGATATAACTGGCATTGACATGCACACACAAAGATATGACACATGCCTAACATAGACATGCACACAAAGATAAGAGATATGACTAACATAGATATGCACACACAAAGATATGAGATGGGACTAACATAGCCATGCACACACAAGGATAATAGATGTGACAAACACAGACATGCACACACAAAGATATGAGACATGACTAACATAAACATGCACACAAAGATATGAGATATCACTAACCCAGACATGCACACACAAAGATATGACATATGACTAACACTGGTACACACTAAGATATGAGATATGACTACACAGACACACATAAAGATATGAGACATGATTAACACGGACACACCGAGATATGAGACATGACTAACATGACACACACCAAGATATGAGCCATGGCCAGCACACACAAGCTAAGATATGAGCCATGGCTAGGACAGAAACACAGCAAGATATGAGCCATGGCTTCACTAAAAAACACCAAAAATGAACCATGTCTAGCACAGAAACACATTAAAGTGTCCATATGCTTGGGCTTGTTGTAGTCGGCAGATTCTTCTGAACGTGGGAATCACAGGTTTCGTTAAACAGTTGTCCGGAGATTTGAGAGTGCAGTCTGACCCATAGAACGTTCTCTTGCATGTACAGATTCCCGATCGACTTTTGACAGGTGTCGTTGAAACAGTTGTCCGGACATTTGAGAGTACATATGATGTCACAGCCATCAGAACACATCTGTTCGCACTGTAGCCCAAAATTACCATCTGGACAAGTGTCATTACAGGTATAGCCAAGATGTTTACATTGTAGGCATTTTCCAGATTTTTCCTCAAATAAAGGACAGACACTGAGACAAGACCCGGAACAGTCGTGTCCATAGATCTCATGTGAACAATAGCCGTGACAAGTACCGATGATGACATTGCAGCCTTTACTACACCCACTACACACTGCACAAAACGACAAGAATGCTCGTCAAGACAATAGGTGTCTGTAAATGTTTGCACCTCACATACCGTCAGTGCACTGTCGGTCTGCGAAATGGTCGGTGAGAACTCAATCTTAATGTGTGCCATTGACGTTTGTGTTTTGACTACAATAGTGTTGACAGATAAATTAGGGTAGGATATATCATTATACTGGAACACTACTCCGCCACTGTCAGAGAAAGCCTTTAGAGTGGCATTCTTTATCCGAATCATAGTGCTAGGTCGATGATAGATTCAAATGATGTGAGTCTTCCGGGGCGTTGCAAAGTTCAGATACCAGTAAACAGAATTGATTCCACTTCTACATTGTGTGTGTGTGCAGTCATTGTCATAGAGATTGGTCTTTGTTTTTCTATTAACTGCGGCCTCTGGTCCACATCCGTCTCCTGTATAACAAGCATCAAATGTTTTGTGCATTAAATCGGTCTGGTTTGTGTTCTGTTTGAGAGCCAGTTTCCGACCCCCGCCAATGTAGTTGGAGCAGATATTTGCAACTATCGCCCTTTCAATCCGTAATTTGTTGATCAGACCAGCCCAGGGCAGAAGGCATCAATCTCGTGCGGACTAACTACAAACCTTGATACATTGTTACATGAGGCAGAACCATTCAGTTTTACCGTGAAGCTGTCCGGATATTTTAAGTCATTCGCATAAATCCTAAACCAGGAGCACGGCAAAGATTGATTGAGAGTTGCCTCAACTGATGTAGAATCTGTATCCGGATTACATGAGGTGTCGTTGCCATCAAACAGGAAAGTACGTTCAGATTTTTGGGCATATTTGCAAATAAAATCCAAGTACTGACACTGGGGTCCAAAAATTGTGTGCTGACAACTGTCATTGTTTGGGCATGTCCCTGTAGTTTTGTCACAAACTAAGCCATTATAGCAGTGACATTGTAACGTACAATGTGTCCCAAACCAACCGGCTGCACAAGTAAGGTCATTAGCTTCCATTGTTGCTAACGAAGCCAGCGAATAAAGACTTGAACTGCAGCGATGGTTAACGAACTGTGTACACACATTTATTATCAAACCCGTGTTTACTTTGCAAAAAAATCCGCCATCTCACTGTGGCAACAGGTAGCGTGAAATTCTCTAATAGAATGAGATAAACCGTTGGAGACAAGGAAAGTCAACATTGTTTACATGGCTTGGACGCAAGAAGCGTACATATTTATCTAACATATAACATATTGTATATGAATTTTTACATAATTGAACAAGGTATTAGATTTCACCAATATCAAGATGATACAAGACATGTAAAAAGAATATGGTTTGATGACATTCACACTAATCAAATTCAGCGTGGCGCACTATGTGGCGAAATGAATGGAAAGAGTTAATCATAAGGGAGACAATAACGTATATTTTGTTGTAAGACTGATCTAAGACTAGGACACAAAATAACATTTACAATACCTTGTACTTTGCTCTTTTCTTTTCTATATTTTTGGTTGTTCCTTTCTCAGTTTTGCCCCCTTTGTCCTATAATATAAAATGATATACAATATGTCTGTTGTTAAAAAAAACTGCAATGTAAAAGCTTATAGACAATGATGATTAAGAATTAAGTATAATTGAACTGGCTGTTCCCTCCTACCAGGCACATTCATAAGAGGCGACTAAGGAGGATAGGGTATGGGACTAGCTATTCCATAAAAAAATAAGTCATATAAACTTCCCAAATATAGACAAATCAAAGAAAGGAAAAAAGTAAATACACCATCCAGGAAAGATAAGAGTTTCACCTGGGGAGAAAAGAAAGAGGTATACTAAAATATACTTGGAGAAGACAGGTGGATGACAATGTTTTCTTTATATTACACACCTTTTCTTTATATTACATACCTTTTCTTTATATTACATACCTTTTCTTTATATTACACACCTTTTCTTTATATTACACACCTTTTCTTTATATTACATACCTTTTCTTTATATTACACACCTTTTCTTTATATTACACACCTTTTCTTTATATTACATACCTTTTTATATTCCACCATGGCTGCAGCAAACTTTCTGGGATCATCTCCACTCACAACTACTGCCCCTGACTGCTTGTTCACATAGTGCTGTGTGCCAATAATACTTTCATTTCGCCTGAGAAGATAACATTAGCAGATGAAACTGTAAAAATGAGGTTACTGGACGCAAGAGACTCAGCACAACTAACATCGACCCAACATCGAGCAGAGGCTACTTACTCTTCTGTTCCAGGGATTAGTCCTCGCACCAATCGAGTATGTCCTGGCAATTCTTACTGTCAGTACGACTCAAATTGACAGGCTGGAGAAAATACAGAATTAAGCCATGCACATTATCTTGGGGTGTTCGAGGGACACTCCCTGTGTAGCAATGAGGTATCTTCTTGATTTTCAACCATGGATGACAGAATCAAGATCTGGAGAGCACGAGCATACCTGGAGATTAGTACAGATAAAGAGTATCCATTGCACCACGTGCTCAACACAGGGAAAGGTGCCAGGCTAAAAAGAGGCAAATCATTGGTGGGCCGAGCACAAGTTGCCATAAAACAGGTCTGTGGCTTACCAATATCAATGTTAGTGAGGAGTGGATACCTGTACCTACGTCATTCAAGGGAACATTCTCGTGTATTGTCACACTCGTTAGGAAAAGTAGGGAAGAGAACTCAGTCGCGGTCAATGCAGAGGTCAACGGTCTCATCTGCGGTAACACCGATGAGAAAGATACAGTCATCTATAGAGATGGATCTGTAATATGACACCAAAGAAGTGCATGGGCATTTACAGCATGCTCGGCAGGCAGAATAGTCAAAGAAGACAGTGGTGCATACGTCATGACCACAAGTAGCATGACGATGGAGGTGGTGGCAGTGACCAGGGCATTCAACTGGTTAGAGTCACAAGACTACACCCATGCCTGTATACTGAGTGATTCGATGAGCATGATAAAAAAGTGGAGGCAGGATCTGTACGCATGCAATGGTTAGAGCCATTGCAGAAGTAAAAAATATCTAAGATCACCTTTGTCTATGGGACATGTCCCTGGACATGCGAGAGTACGGGGAAATGAAAGAGCAGACAGGTTGGCTAGCTGCGCTGTTGTTGAGGATGGTCAACCAATAGATTGGGCAGACATTATCAATCCTCCGAGATGTAGGAAGAGCACAAGACTTCGACAACCACAAATCCACGTCACTCCTTCGGATGAAAGAGATGGGAGTTAAGATGGGCACAACCAGAAATGAGAAACTTAGTGGGCGTGTAAGAAGACTAATCAACCAACACAAAATTGAAGTCGTCAGTCGCTGGACACTGCAGGACTTGCTGAGGAGGGGATCTGAGCACCTATGGACATGTTCAGAGTGCAATGATGACGACCCGCAAATAACTCAATAACAACTAACATCTAAGATATTTTTGATGATGGTTTTGTCTTGGTGTCTACATTATTGATGGTTTAGTCTTGATGTCTGTCTACATTAATGATGGTTTAGTCTTGGTGTCTACATTGATGATGGTTTTGTCTTGATGTCTACATTAATGATGGTTTAGTCTCGATGTCTACATTGATGATGGTTTAGCCTTGGTGTCTACATTCATGATGGTTTAGTCTCGATGTCTACATTAATGATGGTTTTATCTTGGTATTTAAATTGATGATGGTTTAGTTTTGGTATTTAAATTGATGATGGTTTAGTTTTGGTATTTAAATTGATAGAACAGCAACAGGCTACACAGACCACTTCGAAGTTAGATCAGGTGTAAGACAGGGGTGCGTACTATCCCCCCTACTGTTTATTACATACATGGACCATATATGCAAGCTAGCCAACCCATCAGAGACAGAGGAGATCAACGAGCTTCTATTTGCAGACGACCAGGCACTAATACATGAAACAATAGAAGACCTACAAGAACACTTAAACAAACTCAACATCTTAGGAACAAAATACAACATGAAAATCAACATCAACAAAACAGAAGTCATGAATGTCGCCAAAAATAAACAGAACATCAACATAACTATAGAAGGCAGACAACTAAAACAAGTAGAGGAATTCAAATACCTAGGAAGTCTAATGACAAACGACAATTCCCAAACAGCAGAGATAGAATCAAGATGCAACAAAGCTTGTCAAATCATCGGACAGTTATCACCACTATTATCCAACAAGGAAATAACTCTGGAGGCAAAACGAGCACTATACAATACAATCTTCATTCCAACGTTGTGCTACCAATGCCAGACCTGGACTCTAGATGCAAGAACAATAAGAAAAATAACCTCTACAGAGATGAAATGTGTTAGACGAATGATAGGAAACAGTCTGAGAGATAAGATCAGAAATGAAGAACTGAGAAAAAAGCTAGGAATAGCCCCAGCCATAGAATATATAAGGAAACAACAGATAAAATGGTTCGGCCACTTGACAAGGCAGAAAGAACAAAACACAACACAACGAGCCTTCAACAAACGTTGTGAGAACAACAGACCCAAGGGTCGACCACGAAAAAGATGGATCGATGGAATATTAGAAGCACTAGGAAACATAACAGCAGCAGAGGCGAACAGAAGAGCAAAAGACCGCAAATTATATCTCCCCTCGACGCTGAAAGGCAGATGAGGAAGGAAAGAAGAAGAAGAAGATTTAAATTGATGATGGTTTAGTCTTGGTGTCTACATTGATGATGGTTTAGTCTTGGTGTCTACATTAATGATGGTTTAGTCTTGGTGTCTACATTAATGATGGTTTAGTCTTGGTGTCTACATTAATGATGGTTTAGTCTTGGTATTTAAATTGATGATGGTTTTGTCTTGGTGTCTACACTGATGATGGTTTTAGGGTATCTGATCGTGCAAAACCTGATTTTACCAAGTTTTTTTACTTTTTGGGCTCATTTTACTCCTCCATTCGGATTTCATATACTACCTCCTTGGTTACTTTTTTAGACATCTTGGTCTCTCTTCACTCATCATGTTTACATATACCTGTATTTTATAAACCGACTGATGCCTCCTCCTACCTCCTCTATTCCTCTTTGCACCCTCACACCTGTTGTGATTCTATACCTTTTTCTCATCTCCAACGCCTCAGATGCCTCTGTGACTAAGATGATGACTTTCTCCATCACCTTATTTTGGAATTTGTTCCTAGCGCCTTTACCCTGAATCTGTCCTGCAATCTATTCTCTAAAAAGTTCTCCCTATTACCCACACCCTAGCTTTTACCCCCCACCACTTGCCCTAGTTTTAACAGAACTGTTCTCTCTCTTACCCATGACCTTCACAATCTGGCTGCATTCCGGATCCGGATTCAGTTTGCCAGGACATAATATCTCTGATGACTTTTGTGTTAGGCATCATCTGTTGTTCTTCTGATACCTAAAGCCAGTTTGAGAAATTGACTCGCAGCCAACTTTGGTACTCTCCAACCTAGAGGATTAGACTCTTTCCACTCTTCTCTTTAATCTCTAGTCTCCTCTCCATGTCTTTCCTGTGTCTTATCCCTATTCCTCCCTGCATTATCTTTACCACCTTTCTTGCTCTTCTTCCCTCTTGCCACCACTATTCTCATTCTTTTACTCTTCTTCCCGTTTTCTTTGTACCCTAAGGAACACCTTCTTTTTCCAATTTTTCAATTTTTCATTATTTGGTTCCTTTGGTCTAATTAAAACAAGGGGTTAAACAAGGATGTATTTTATCACCCTTGTTATTTGGAATTGTTATGGACTTCATAATGAAGAAATGCTGCACTGGTAATAAAGGCATCAAATCACAAGGAGACCATTTGGAGGACCTCAATTTTGCTGATGACATAGTTCTCATCAGCAGTCAGATAAAAACGATGCAGGAAAACACAAATGAACTATCATCAATAGCCAGCAAAATTGGGCTTGAGATCAGTCATGAAAAGACTAAAGTCATGAAAAGTTTAATTCCAACAGATGACAAAATATACATGGAAAACAAATCAGTAGAAGAGATTGATCACTTTATCTATCTTGGAAGTCACATTGATCGAGAAGGGGATACAAGTAAAGAAATTAGAATCAGAATAGCTAAAGCAGCAATGTCTTTCAGAAGCCTTTGAAAAGTTGTGGAAATCAAAACTAATCAGCACAAACACAAAACTTAGGCTATTCAAATCAAATGTACTATCAACCCTTACGTATGCGTGTGAAAGCTGGAAAGCAACAAGAGACATAGAAACAAAGCTGAAAGCATTCGAAAATAAATGTCTAAGGAAAATACTTGGTATATCATGGAACGAATTCAAAACAAACGAGGAAATTAGAGAAATCGCCAATCAACCACTAATATCTTCTGTAATAAAGAAAAGACAATGGTCATATGTTGGACATGTGATGAGAAGAGATAATGACCAAATAGCAAAGCAAGCCCTCATATGGGAAACAACAGGTAAGAGAAAAAGAGGAAGACCCAGGGAGACACTGAGAAGAACATTGATGAGAGAGGCAAGAGCAACAGGATTCGGCTCCCTCAATGAGATAGAGCTGCTTGCACAGAACAGAGACAAATGGCGAGATTTGATAACATATCTTTAAAAGAAAACTGCTAGAACAGAAATTCAGATAGGAGAAGGTGTATCTTGGTCTACGCCTAATGGGCCGGCTACGGCTCGAAAGGTCAATAGAAAGATAGGTCTAATTAAATCCTACCTGCCCTATTGCCTATAATCTTTTAACTAGACTCTACGAAAATCCTGGCCACCATCTTTTCCATCATTTTTTAGAGCTGTGTAATAGTGCATTCTGACTCACAATTTTGTGTTTAATATTTATAGTTTGTTTGTTATACCCGATATAGGCTTTTGTGAAACGTAGTTTGTCTTGTTTTTCTGTTAGTTTAGCTGCTCAATACCATTTTATATTTATTTTCTTTAATTCTCTTATTTCCTGCTTTTCTGACTGTGAATAAATTGTCCCAACAAAATGTGTCTTTAAGATCAAACTTTATTTATTCTATCGCTAGTATTTCACTTTTTTGTTGTAATGGAGCGTGTTAAATCCCATGGTAGCAAATGTATTATCACTTAAAATCAACAGAAACAAGGGAAACTCAGACCTAGAAGATAATGAATCTATAAAATATTAGACATTACAATATCATTCTACATGCATAAATATTGACTGCTAATTACACTATCGGTGGTGGATATTTCAATTATTGTTCTTCTACCTTTTTTTCTACTGAATGTTTAAATTTTTTTTTCTATGGTGCAATATAAAAAACAAACTGTAGATGTATATTTTAATTCCTTTGGTACATATTATTTTATTTGCAAATTTTAAGGAATTTTAATAAATAAACTATTGACTTCTTTCTTTGCTTCTTCTGACAACTACATTTTTTCTTAGGTTTCTTTTATGAACTAACTCTCTTCTCTCTCTGTCTTATACTTTCTCTCTCTCTCTCTCTTTTTTTACTCTCTCTTCCTATCTTCTCTTGACCTATAAAGACAATAGGCACAATTTAGACATATTTTAGACACAATGTGAAAAAACAAATGTATATGAATATATTTTTTCGGTTAAATGAATATTAAAGCAGATATAGAGTTAGTTTAACAAGAGGCAAAAAAGGGCAATCACATAAAATTACTGCACTTACATGGTGAGCCATTTGATCCCATCTGTCCATAACTGTATCACTGGGTCCATTAAGCCTTCCATAAGACCTTTCTGTGCCACATGAACTAGAAGTTCCAAGTAGTGTGGCTTAGACTTGAACTTTTCAACTGGTGAAAGAAGTAATATCAGGAACCAAAATGACTTGACAAAGTATGTATGATGAACACATGTAGCAACCACTCAGCGGTGGATATTCAGAGGAGGCAACAGAGGTCAAGGTTCCTCTATTTTATTACAATGCATAACACAATCATGAGCCGTGATAGCTCAGTGGTTAGTGAACTGGACTACAAAGGACAAGAGGTAGGGTTCAATCCTAACCGACGGCTTCCAGGTTCACCTAGCCTTTAATGGGTACCAGATTTTTTTCTGGGAAAGTAAAGCGGCACAGCATAATACCGACTACATTACCCCAAAAATCATGTGCCAAAGGTCTGTAAAATTTATGGTCACTAACACCATATTCCCTATATGCCACTTGGCGTGATGGGGGCACTTTACTCTCTTTTTTTTTTATAACACAATCATATTCCAACTGATTGAGTTAAATGTCAATAAACAACCAGCTAACATATACCTTAGTATAGTCGCAACAGAGTTCAAATAATTAAAACTTTTACTAATAAATAGACTTCAATGTCAACGAAATTCAAACATTCTACGACAGTACAATGACATTATCAACAATGACTAATAAGATGGTGCTATATCTCTTTATTGAAGAACACAGAAATAGAGTCAGTAGAAGGCAAACTTATTTAGAAACTCTTTGAGAGCACTGCACTGTGTCTTTATATACCATAAACTTGAACAAAACTGTAATACCTGTTTAGTAACAGCAAAACCATGTTTTTCTAATAACTACAATGCAAAAATACTAAGATATTATGATTTAATTATAATTGAGTCAATTTAGGGTAATAATTGAAGAAACTATTTTACATCATGTAAATTGCTGTAATATCGTAAATTATCAGGTTAAAGGTCAACCTAAAATTCTGACTCACTTCCTGGCCTTTTCAAATTTTGAACCCACTGTCCGCAGCTACAACCACTGTCAGTTCAATAAAAAACTTTATAACTGCACTCAAAATTGTACATGAATATAATAATATCATCATCATCATCATCGAGTGCCGTCTCTGCATCGAAGGTTGGCTACCATGGAGTGCCCTTCCACTCTGTCTCTTGCTTTGATGGTGCAGATTGTCATAGGCTGACTTGTCCATCTTTTGATGTAACTCATCCATGTTAGTCTTGGTCTGCCTCTGCTTCTTTTACCTTGTATTTTCCCTTCCAATATAACTTTTATTAGGCTGTTGTGTCTTTTAACATGCCCCACAAATTTCATTTGTCTTGTTATAATTGTATTTAGTAGTTCTCTTTTCATTTTTAATTGTTTCAAAACTTCATCGTTTGTTTTCTTTTCCTTCCATCCAATTCTACCTATTCTTCTATAGATCCACATTTCAAAGGCTTCAAGTTTCTGTTCTGTTTTCTGGTTTAATGTCCATGTTTCTGAACCATACAGGAATACTGAGAAGATATAACACTTTGCTATTCTTAGTTTTAGCCCTGGTGTTATTTGTTTTGATGTTAGTATATTTTTCATGGCATTAAAATTACTTTTTGCCATACCTATTCTTTTGTTTATTTCAGATGTACATTTTCCATCACTGGTTATAGTATGTCCCAGGTAGTTGTAGCTCTGAACTGTCGTCTCCAGATGTATTCCTTCAACTTTGATATTTAATTATAGGTCTTGAGAATTTTCTTTGTTTATGATCATAGTTTTAGTCTTTTTGATATTCATAACTAGTCCATATTTTTTTCTTGCCATGTTTATTACAGTAATTGTTGTAGATCTTTAGGATTTTCTGCGAGTGTCATCAGCATATCTTAGGTTATCGATTATCTATCTTTCCATTAATGTTTAGGCCTGGCATCTCTGTGATGTTTTTAAAGATTTGCTCAGTGTATAGATTGAACAAGCTTGGTGATAGGATGCATCCTGTCTTACTTACTCTTTTTATATCAATGGGTGTGGAGTTCTCCTTATTATATTTTATTATTGCTGTTTGCTCCCAGTACAAATTACATATTAGTCGTATGTCTGTGTCGTCAAGATTTATATCTTTTAGGCAGTCTATAAGTTGATTATGGTGTATTCTATCAAATGCTTTGGTGTAGTCTATGAAGCGGGTTTGTTTACTTCTATGTACTTTTCAATCAATGTCCTCATGCTGAATATGGCTTCTTTTGTCCCACTGTTTTTCCTGAATCCAAATTGCTGCTCATTTAATTCAGTATTAATTTTATTCTGAATCCTTCCTGTATAAATTTTAAGTAAAATTTTTGTTACCTGGCCATTAGGCTTATTGTTCTAAAATCACTGCATTCAACTGCACCATTCGTTTTAGGCAATGCAATGAAAGTTGATATTTTTAGTTCATTGGTATATATCCTGTATGGTATATGTCATTGTCTGTGATCATTTCAATGCCAAAATCGTCTAGTGCCTGTATCATCTCTATCTGTATATTGTCAGGTCCTGCTGCCTTTCTCTTTTTCACTGTTTTTATAGCTTTTTCTACCTCAGATTTCAGGATTTTATAGTTGGATGTACATTTTATAAATAGTTTTTTTTGTCTCTTTCATCTTGAAATAATTATGTTATATATTCCTGCCATCTATCAATTATATCTTTGTTGTCTCTTAGCATTCTTTCCACTTTGTTTGCAATACCTCCGCTTCCTACAGCTTGTTTGTCTTTATTAGTCATTCTTTTTATTTCTGTGTGTATCCCTCTTAAATTTTGTTTACTTTCCATAGTTTTGACTTCTAGACATCTTTGGTTGAGCCAATCTTCTTTTGCCTTTTTACACATTTTGCATATTTCATAATCAATTTCCTTGTATCTGGTAGTGTTCTTCGCTTGTCTTCTTATATTATATAATAATATATGTTTGATTAAAATGTAAGGTTAACAGCTATCGAAACAGGAAATGTTTTATGTAAAATTATGTCTTTAAAAAGATATAAACCTGACAATTTTTGCATACAAATAAACATAGAGGCATCAATTGCAGATGCCATCACTAAGTGTATGATATTCATTTAAATTGTCTAATTGTATGAATCATAACTAAAAAGATTTGTAAAAACCCCATAGTATATCATTCTATAGGGGGTGTAAAGTGTTTAAAACTTACAATACTAGACCAAAATCCAAAATACATCACCCACAATGTGCCAACGGGTATAATACAGGCATTAACATCTTGTTCTTCATGTGCCACAAGGCACCCTTTATTTTAATTTACTAAACAACTTGTTAAGAGATAAATAAAATTTAAAAAAACACTATTCCTCTTAACTATTGTCACTTTTTTTATTTACTGCAAGTCAGAAATGCATTTTTAAAGTTTGATCAACTTTAGAATGCCCATTAAAAAATATAAACACATGCTCTGTAGGTTATGAAGAAAGTTATTATACTACTCCCACATTCTGTCATTGTCACCTGCTATAATTCTAAAACATTATAGATTCTTTCTTGCTAGAATTATTGGATGAAGAGAAAACAAATTTATAGAATGGCTGCTAACTCAAATTGAAACAAAATAATAAAATCTTAATTTAAAAGCTAAATAAAACAGTATTTCTGATTATCTATACCGTACCTTCTTTAAAAGCTATGGAGCTTGGCATACACGAGATATATGCATACAGCAGATTAGGATCATCATTGACATTTAGTTCATGTTCCTCAACAACTGAGTTTTAAAAAAGTTATACAAATTATACAGCTGTATAAACATATGTTTAAATTACCTATAATTACCAAACAAATGAAATAAATATATGTATAAAGAATTTTTTAATAATACACACACGCAAATTGACATCTAAGAATTGAAAATATGAATTTTAAGAACAGCCTAAACTTGAAATTGAATCAGCATATTGACATCAGCAGACTGACATGATGCCTTGTAACTGCCTGACTCCTTGCCTGAAGTGCTAACAAACACAGTCAATCTAAAAAACCAAAATGCAAAATTGAACAATTTTTAGCTTTGATCTTTGCCTACTCATATTTTTTTATTACAGTTATTCTACCAGTTTAGATAGAATAATAAGGGTTTGAAAATTAAATCTACATACTGTAAAAAAATTCAAACAATTACACAGATATTTCATTTGTAATGAGAGCTTATCGTAACTGTTCTGTCTTCAAAATGAATAAAAGAAGACCTACATTCTAAGCCCTCATGTTGCCACCATGTGGCAAAAGGAAACAAGGAAGACCAACAGCAACTCTACACATAATAATTAATATGTGGTTTTTCAGAAGATTGCTCTGCACAGCCAGAGACCAACAAGAAATTCTTCATGAGGATAACACACATTGAAGGCTTCTAGACACACCAGATAAAAAATAATAACCAATGATGCACACACCAGATAATATAATCAACCTTTTCAAGTTTATTGAAAGAAGTGGGAAATTTTAACACATGGTGGTTATGAGCTAAACACATGAATAAAAGTGTTGGGATAATAGTGGGAGATGATACTTGACAGCTTGACCTTGTGGATAAGCAAGCAGTCACCAGCATAAGTGATATATAACCATCACCACCCAGCACATAATTAGAAGAAGAAGAAATATATATATAATCAAAAGGAAGCGCAGTACTGAAAGTACCTAATGTTACAATGAACAAACATAAAAGGAATATAGCTACACATTTCTATTATTTTATATCCAAATAATTAAATGATTAATGTGGGTAATTTTTAAGTTGTGTATGATAATCTAAACCTAAGTTAAACAGCTAATATATAAGTGTCAATAATATATAGGAGCTAGTAGATAATAATATATATTTCATTTTAGGCAGTCACAACAAAGATAAGAAAGCAAGAAGTAGATTTCCTCCAACATAACTTGGTGGTGTACATACAGAAACATAAATAAGCATATGTACAAAAACAAATAATGCATTTTGAAAGTCATTGCTATCTTTGTTATTCTGAATTTAATTTCTTCCTGTATGTCTCCTACTCGATCTATATATTTCATGATGTACACAATGATCTACTACTCCTTCCACAGATTTTCCTTCCAGGTATAATTTTTCTTGTGGGCCAATTTTTTTTGTAACACAATTCTTTTCTTGATTGATCTCAAGTCCTTTTCTACTTTTTTGCTGATGACAGGTCATTTGATTTTTCTTCTTTCTTTTTCTTCTTTCCTTCCTCATTTGCCTTTCAGCGTCGAGGAGAGATATAATTTGTGGTCTTTTGCTCTTCTGTTCGCCTCTGCTGCTGTTATGTTTTCTAGTGCTTCTAATATTCCATCGACCCATCTTTTTCGTGGTCAACCATTGGGTCTGGTAAACTCACAACGTTTGCTGAAGGCTCGTTGTGTTGTGTTTTGATCTTTCTGCCTTGTCACATGACCAAACCATTTTATCTGTTGTTTCTTTATATATTCTATGGCAGGGGCTATTCCTAGCTTTTTTCTCAGTCTTCATTTCTGATCTTATCTCTCAGACTGTTTCCTGTCATTCGTCTAACACATTTCATCCCAGTTGAGGTTATTTTTCTTATTGTTCTTGTATCTAGGGTCCAGGTCTGGTATTGGTAGCACGTTGGGATGAAAATTTTTCTTCATGATTAAACTTCATCTGAGATTTGGTAAAACAAACTGATAAGAGTGCAGACTATGACACTGAAAACTAACAACTTTATAAAAGCCTATGAGCACTGTTTTTTTTTCAATTCTGCCAGGATGCCATTCACAGGATGTTGACCTATTTAGATAACATAATCACAAACAATCATATTAAAATATTTGAAAGCAGATAGCCAAAACAAAAATATAATGAAGAATATTTTTAACAACAGAATCTTATGTCAATCTGACAACTAAATGACTGGAAAATAGCAGTAAAAATATAGGAATAAACAATCTGCCAGTAACTCAAGTAGTTAAATATATAACTGACATAACTTCACAATCAGGGACAAAGCAGCAATGTTAAAGAACTAGAAAAATAATAAATTAACATTTCATTGTTGAATGTCTAAAAGTAAATCACCTTTACATCTCCAGACTCACCAATCATATGTGCCTCTAGAGCTTTTAGTTCTTCATTGACAGAACTTTCTAGGGTGTTCTTGCTGGATACCTTCTTTTGAGTTATAACTGATTTTCTCTTCTTTCCTCCCTTTTCTGTGAAATAAACAATGTTAACTCTTTTACCTTCTAATGTAATAGTAACCCGCTAACAGCATTGTCGGTTACATCAGACCTAATACAATTACCAGACATTGTTTGATAGTTTTGCTGGCCATAGCAAACATTTTATGTAATGATTGACTTTTATTTGCAGCCAAAATATTTATCCAGATGAGCTGCGAAATGTAACTAGAGAATTCTGTGAATAAACTTTTTTATGAGATCTAAAAGACGCCTTGTGTCATCATATGAAGTGGTGAATATAGGTTTTGTTCAGAATATTTGGAGCTGCAGTTTCTGTGTTATGCATTAATCATGTTGTGTTAAGTATGTGGTCAACAGAGAATTGTTGCACATGACCAGGATTGTTTTGACTTACTCTGTCCTTTGTGTATAATTATCAATGTTGTATTGTCACTGTTGCATTAAAACTAAGTGCTTCTGGTTTATTTTAAACAAATAAACTGGTGAGAACAAAATAAAAGAAGCAACTATGTATTAGAAGCAGCAGTAGCACAGTGGTCAGCTCACTGGCTTAGTGATCAACTGAACAATGGTTCAATCCCAGTCTGATGTTCTACAGTTGATCCAGATTAAATGAGATGGTACATGAAATGGCTCACTGAGTTGGAGAAGGTAATAATAGTGAGGAATAACACTGCTTACCCCACCTACAAATGGTGTAGCCTAAGACCATGAAGTTTAGCATTTCATTTCCCTATGTTATTATAAAGAAAGAAAGTAAAAGAAAGCAACAAGAAAGGTCCCAGTCTGAATAGTAAGAAAACAAAAGTGATGGTCATATTGAAGAAACAATCATCACTTTCATGTAGTATAAAAATAAACATGACAAATCTGAAACAAGTGCATAGAAGATAAAAAACAGAATAGCGCAGGCCAAAAAAGCATTTCAGAAGGTGAACAGGCAAATAATTACAGTGCTGCAGAAAAAGCTGGTAGCAAGGAACAAGTAGTGGGGTGTAACATACACTCCTACAAGATATGGTGACAGCTTTACAAAAAAAGAACACAACAAAATACTGACGTTTTGAGGTCTTCTTTAGATAACAAGAACACCAACAGACAATGAAATACAGATAAATACTACTACATCTAGGATGAGCATGACAGATAAATCAAGGAGAAATAAACGGAGGGATAAGAGATGAAATAGTGTAATGAGAGAGATGTGCTACAAATCAGAGGGTAAGCTAAAATATACATAAAATTGAAACGAGACTTAACTTTTGGCAACTTCCAATAGCTTCCAGTGAAAATGACTGTCAAATGTAAGTAAAATGGGATGGAAGGGGAAGGGTTTGTGGGAAACCAATTACGTGATTGGATAGGAGGTTAGATGAGATAGCAAGATAGTGGCATTAGGTGTGAAGCAGTCAAGCATGACACAGGTAATCACTAGAGATACATATGGAGCGTGAAAGCGAGCAAACAAACCCAACATTCCTCAGTCAGACAACCTAGCGATAAATGAGACATAATCAGGGGATTATCAAGATATGTAATACAAACCCAGAAAATTGCCTGGGGAGATCACGTCAGAAAGGGGAGGGGGGCACTGGGGAGGGAAAAAGGGAAAGGAGGGGGAAAATGGAGGTGAGATGGGAATGAAACAAGGAAAGGGAGGGAAGAGGGAAGAGAGAGAGGTTACCTGTAGGAAAGGGATACATTGATGCCACATGGGATGAAGCAACCCAAATGGGCAATCAGACAATGCTTTAAAGTGAATCAGCTGCAGGTGTCAGAAGAACATGACAATAGGCCAGTAACTCGGATATTCGTCTTACCCTGATGGCTCTGAGAGTTGAAATGGGATGCTACTGGTGTGTCTGCATCTCAATGCATTAGCATTTCAGAAAATGAAAAATGTAGTATGCAACAAATCTATGTCAATAGAAGTGAGAAAGAGAGTTATGGCTTTCTTTAATAGATGCTATAAAGATATTAGTCATTATAGTAGTAGAGATTACCTAGATATTAATCATTGCAGTAGTAGAGATTACCTAGATATTATTCATTACCATAATAGATATCATCTTTATTTAGATATGTAAAATTCGATGAATATATACTGGGAAGTATTAACCCTACTGATCTAGTTACCTAATTATACCATGCAATTGGAAGAGATGCTTGATCATAGATACAATTGATACTAATTAGAGTAACAGAAAAAATTGTGTCATCTAATTGTAATGATTCATTATGTTATTCTTGCCGGGAACAACATATACAACAACAATGAAATAATGAACTGTTGTCACCTGAATTAAATAAGCATATTTTCATCAATTACAAATGTTAGGTAGCGAATATTTTAAAATATATGTTTACCATGAGAAGAGGAAAGTTGTAATACTTGGTTACAACTGGCAAAATAAACGGAAAGAGAGATCGCGGACGACAGAAAGAGAAAATACTGGATAGCTTGGTGTCATAGCATGGAAAACAGTCAACAACAGAACTGATACAATGCACTGTAGATAGAAGATTGTGGAAGGACATGATCACCCACGTCAACTGGTATGGCACATGATAATGATGATATTATACTTCATTATTAAATTTTCTTGGAAAGGAATTATTTATTACATCCTTAAATGATGACTGAGTTGGAGTTCACTCACTACAGACCAGAAATGATTGAGGGTTCGGTTCTCAGATGTGGCCCTTTTTCTCCTGACATGGCTTTGGGACTTACCCAGTCATTGAAAATGGATACCAGAAATCTCTTCATGGAAAGTAGGGAGCCTCGCTTGACACCAAAAATATCATCCATTAAAAAATTACACACGAAGGGATCTCTTATTTTTTTTATATATACTTACTTTTAAGCTCATAGTTAAAAAACTTAAGTTATGACACAAATTGGATGGTTAATGATTCAATGAAAAATACTCTTTAATAGTGAAATGTAACTAGACAAACATGAAAGAGTAAGTAGCTTAATGATGAATTATAACATCATCATGCAGAAAATAATGTGTGTAAGAAAAACAGCTACATGAAAAAAATGTTTTTCTTTGTAGTTAAATAAAATAAATCAGGTTTCTTTGAAATAATAAAGCATTGCAAAAAATCAACAATAGATAACAAAAAGAGCCACACACTAACCTGTACTCTCATCAACACCTTCAGTCTTGGTCTCCATTTTGGCATCTCCATCAGATGAGAGGAGACAATGGCCTGATTCAATAATGCTATTAGCGATGTCTTGCTGACCCCAACCTCTTAAGACCTTTCAAAGTGAATAAAAAATGTTATGTGTGAATCAAATTAGCTTTTGTTTTTATTGCTATTGGTTTTTACTGATATTATATTACGCTGTTGGTAGCTGTGGCAGCTCAATGGTAAGTTTTTAAATTGGATTGTATTACTTGGGACAAAAAGCCAGGTTGAATCCCAGTTGATGGCTGCTGGGTTCAGTGAACCTTAAATAAGTACCAGATTTTTGTGGGAAAGTAGAGTGGCCTGACATGACACTGGCCATATCATCCAAAAAATGTATCCATTGTCATTAAAAAATACAGCCAGTAACACCATATTCCCCATATGACATAAGATGTGGTGGGAAGTCTGTTACATTGTTGTGTGATGTTGTGTAGTAATGTATTATGTTATGTTGTGTTGTTTTATGCTATTTTATGTAATATATTATAACTATCTATCTATCTACCAATTGACCTTTCGAGCCATAGCCAGCCCATAGGACGTAGACCCAGATACTCCCTCCTTATCTAAATTTTTTGTTCTAGCAGTTTTCAATTCTTTTAAAGATATCTTATCAAATCTCGCCATTTGTCTCTGTTCTGTGCAAGCAGCTCTATCTCATTTAGGGAGCTGATTCCTGCTGCTCTTGCCTCTCTCATCAATGTTCTTCTCAGTGTTTCTCTGGGTCTTCCTCTTTTCCTCTTACCTGTTATTTTCCACATGACGGCTTGCTTTGCTATTCGGTTATTATCTCTTCTCATCACATGTCCAACAAATGACCATCATCTTTTCTTGATTACTGAAGATATTAGTGGTTGATTGGCGATTTCTCTAATTTCCTCGTTTGTTTTGAATTCATTCCACGCTATACCAAGTATTTTCCTTAGACATTTATTTTCAAATGCGTTCAACTAAAAAAAATAGCAGTAGATAATAGTGATAATATACTTATATTTTAATCACATAAATGTAGCATTTTTATTCGTAGTTCTAAGCAATAGCATTTGAAAGTGACCTGATAAATTATTTATCTTGCTGTTATCATTTTCTCTAACTTTGCAAGTTAGGCTCCAAAATGTTATACCTGAATTGATATTAAATATGTTTATCAAAAGAATTGAATCAATTATCTTTGGGTCATAATGCCACTTCCTGGTTCTTATTTATGTTACAACAAGAAAGGGTAACTTGTGGCAGGGATAATGTGTAAATAATTATAGAAAAACATGAATTTATATTGTCAAACAATGATATAAAATAAGTGAAGGTTATTACTTTGATCATGTAGTAAATGATGCAGGCTATCATGTGGTTGAGACTGTCTGAGATAGAACTTTGACGCTTCTTTATCAAGTCAGGAGGCATTTCCAGGAGAACTGAGTGGCATTTTTGAAGAATCTGTTGACCAAATTTTAAACAATTTATATGTATCTGTAACATCTGGCATTTCTTTTAAGCAAATATTACTGTAAAATAGCATTTAAATGTTTCAAGATCTTTCAAAAGAACATGCAAAGTAGACATTCATATAAAGTAGTTATCTATATTAAAGCCTGTCTGAATCATTACATTAAAGTTTAAGAAATGTTGTTATACTATTTCTGGCTATTTACCTCTAACTTTCGTGACTTCTCTTACCTTTGAACTTTCAAATTGCATGAAGTTTCTCTAAGTTAATAATCTCAAAAGTTTATTAAATTAATCTTACCTAACTCCTATTTGTTTTTAGTTTCCAGTGAAACCTACTAATAACTTGTAATTAATTTACCTTCTAGCCACCCATTTTATCAACAATTAAAAACAAGTGAACACATTTTAAAGTTAAAAAGAAAAAATATATATATTTATTTACTTATTTACTTTAGATCTACAATTTTTTTAAAAATGGAAGCTTGTATTTAAGATCAATAACAATCTTATAAAAGCAATAGAAAAAGTATTACTTAACAGTGATTAATGAATGTTACGCGCTTAAAAATTAAAATTCACTTGTACCTTATTCACGTATTTATGTCAAATATAAAATGAAATTTATAAAATTTGAAAAGTTATTTAATTTGTTACAAAAGTTCTCAAGGAGTCAATTTGCCAGATTGGAAAATTCTCACCAAAAATCTAAAACAGCTAGAAATACTCTTCTTCTTTTTCTTCTACCTTTTTAGCTCCCAGTGGAGCATAGGTCTTCAACAAACACTTTCCAAGTCGCTCTGTTTTTTTGCCATTCTTTTAAGATCATTCCATGTCTTCCCCATCATCTTCATCTCTGCTTCTATCTGTCTTCTCCAAGAATTCCTTGGTCTTCCTCTTTGTCTTTTCCCCTGGGGATTCCAAAAAAGGGCCTGTTGTGTAATACTCTCAGTTGGCTTCCGTAGTGTGTGTCCTATCCAGCGCCATCATCTTCGCTGTATCTCTTTATCCACTGGTGTTTGACTGGTACATTTCCATAATTTTATGTTAGTGATTTTGTCCTGCCATTTCCATCCTTTTATCCTGCATAAGCATCCATTAATGAAAGTCTGTATCTTCATGATTGTCAATTTTGTTGATCTCCATGTTTCACAGCCATATAATAGGACCGCCTTAACATTTGAGTTGAAAATTTTTATTTTTGTATTTAACCTAATTTCTTTGGACTTCCATATGTTTCCCAGTGCAATGAAAGCTCCTCTTGCTTTTGATATCCTTCTTTTGGTATCATTTTCTGTTCCTCCCTCTTTATCTATATTACTGCCAAGATACATGTAAGATTGTACGTCTAGTAGAGGTATTTTTCCTAGTTTTATTTGGTTATTGCCAACTGCATTAATTCTCATAATGTTGGTCTTATCTCTATTAATCTTCAGTCCTAGCTGTTGTGATCTCTCATCTAATATACTCATTTTATCCTGCATCTGTTGATGGCTGTGTGATAGGAGAGCTATGTCATCAGCAAAGTCTAAATCATCAAGTTGTTTGATCAGTGACCACTGGATTCTATTTCTGTTGTTTTGAGTTAGAAATATATTTCTATTTAATTATTCTGTGATAGCCTCTGACTACCCCCCAATGAAAATTCAGACCCCCAATATTTAACACCATTTGGAGGACCTCAACTTTGTTGATGACATAGTTCTCATCAGCTGTCAGATAAAAACAATGCAGGAAAACACAAATGAACTATCATCAATAGCCAGCAAAATTGGGCTTGAGATCAATCATGAAAAGACTAAGGTTACGAAAATCACTTTATCTATCTTGGAAGTCACATTGATCGAGAAGGGGATACAAGCAAAGAAATTAGAATCAGAATAGCTAAAGCAGCAATGTCTTTCAGAAGCCTTGAAAAGTTGTGGAAATCAAAACTCATCAGCACAAACACAAAACTTAGACTTTTCAAATCAAATGTACTATCAGCCCTTATATATGGTACTATCAACCCTTACATATGTGTGTGAAAGCTGGAAAACAATAAGAGACATAGAAACAATGTTGAATGCATTAAAAAATAAATGTCTAAGGAAAATACTTGGTATAGCGTGGAACGAATTCAAAACAAACAAGGAAATTAGAGAAATCGCCAATCAACCACTAATATCTTCAGTAATAAAGAAAAGACGATGGTCATATGTTGGACATGTGATGAGAAGAGATAATAACCGAATAGCAAAGCAAGCCCTCATGTGGGAAACAACAGGTAAAAGGAAAAGAGGAAGAGAGACACTGAGAAGAACATTGATGAGAGAGGCAAGAGCAGCAGGAATCGGCTCCCTCAATGAGATAGAGCTGCTTGCACAGAACAGAGACAAATGGCAAGATTTGATAAAAGATCTTTACAAGGATTGAAAACTGCTAGAATAAAAATTTAGATAAGAGGAGGAGTATCTAGGTCTACGCCCTAAGGGCCGGCTAAATATCTTTTTAGTATTAAGTTATTGAATGTTTATATTGAAAATGGCTCAATTTAACTGAATGAGAACTATATGAGCTCAAATCATCATTACAACTGTTATCTAAAAAACAAGAGAAAGTAAACACCCAATGACTCTGCTTTAACTTAAATTACCAGTAATTAAATTATTTAATTTAAATATGAACATCAATGACAGTGTTAATAACAGCTCAATAGATGAAACTTAAAATGTGTTTGCCTTTAATAGTACAATATCTATACATTTTAATGATGCGAATAAGAGGGAAAATTTGGCAAAATGGCAGTACCATATGGTTTCACAGTAGAGAGATAATGCAATTATTTCAATGCTTAAATTTTAGCAAATGCTAATCACTTTAAATTTCATTTACTTATATATAATTGGACACTAACTTTAAATGTTCATATCAGGTCACACACACACAGATGTGCAAACACAGATATATACAAGTATATATATATATATATATATATATATATATATATATATATATATATATATATATCTATTGACCTTTTGATATTAAGCCGGCCCATAGGGCATAGGGTATGCAACACATACATTGCAATATGAATCACATGTTATCTGGTAATTTTTAACTAATTCTGAAAGCTGCCATTTTCTGGAAATGTCAATATTGATTTATATGGAATTTAATAATTAAAATGCAATTCCAAATTACAGTAAATTGCCCAATACCAAAGTACCTAAAAATATACAACTTAAAACTGAGTTTTAAAATGTTTAAAGAAAAACAAGTAGGCCTATTCTTCTATTACAAAGTTTAAGAATTAAAATGCTAGCAGAATTAAATTCAAAGCACGTCTGGCTAGAGAGTCAATTTTAAGCATCAGCCAAAAATTATTCATTTTTTTAATTTTTCGCTGATCTAAAAGATGACTATTTTTATAAATTTGCAGATATAAGAGTTCTTTTGTAGTAAAATTATTTTCAAATCTTATCAAAAGTACTTGGGAAGCTCATTGTTCTCTTAAAATTTTCTCACCAACAGAAGTGGCACACTATTTCCTACGGTCTATAAGGGCTTATATTTTCCATTTTTATAAACTCTAAAAAAGCTGACATGCATGAATGTTTTTTGTTCACTAAATTTGCAATCTTTCAAACAAAATATTCCAGAAATATTAAAATTATAAGTCATCACCTGCACAACTGAAATTGAAGGAATTTTATGGTACAGCACTGGAGCTAGCAGACCATATATTTGTACAACTGCCTGAAGTGCTAGGTTGGCCTCATTAAGCCAACCTGCTAGTTCAATAGCCACCAAAAGGCATTCACACTGGTGTAATCGCTGTATTTGACAGTCATAAAAGATACCCTTATCATAGACAACATCACAGTACATTTGCCCCTCCTTTACAGCAATATCAGCATTGAAGAACATGCTAATTAAGAACTGACGCAGGAGGATTGGGGATACCAAGTCTACAGTTCTTTGATTCAGTCTGAAAAATAAGACATTTGATATAAAAATTGTAATTTTCAAATACAAATTGACTTTGATTTCAGGAACCTAAAAAAATTTTTTAAGAAAATTTAAATAGTCCTTAACAAATTAAGTAATTAACAAAGCTGTTGTGCCAGAAGTCTGATTCGTGTTTTTAAAAAGTTGACAAAATATTTTTCACTCTATTTATTAATACTAACAAAATGACCTTACCCAACCATTTATTGTAGAAATTAATTATAAAACAATTTAACTTTGGTAAATATGTAATTTCTCTATGTATTAGTAATTTCTTCCTGAAAAATGTACATTTAAATAAACAATTGTAGTTTCTTGACATGGTTTGTAAATTATGACTTAACACGTTTGCTACTTTAAAATTTTATACGCTGTGGCCATTCTATTTTTCAAAATTTTTTTCTTGATTTGAAATAATAGTGATAAAATAAAGGAAAATTTATCTAAAACACACATTTTGTTGGGAAAATTTATTCACAAAGTCGGAAAAGCAGGTAATAGGAGAATTACAAAGTTTTAGCAGAAATATTTGCGAAAACATCAATATGTAATTAAAAATCACAAATCACTACTTTTGAGCTCAGTGTGCTGGCACGATTTGCGGCTCACGGTATGGACTGTGTTAATTATACATTGTATTGCTTATAGGTAAAGATAAAGTACCAGATACAAGACTTGAATCAACGTCTTAGCATGCAAGTTTTACTATGGTATCATAATCTAGGTTAAATTTTAGTAACTCATAAATAAAAGATATGTGCTGTACTTTCCATGCCATTTCTCTCCCCATCCCCTATCCCAAATTTATTTTCTTTTGATTAAAAATTATATCTTCATGAAAGTAAGATAACATTCAAGTGCAATAAATATAGGAAACAATTACTCTAAAAAAAAAATGAATTATTAGTTATAGGCAGCTAAAACAGTCCAGCTGACCTGAGCAATGATATTTTAAAGTCTTTCTTCGTCCCAGTTATGTAGGTGGCATCACTTTTTGCTTGTGGTTTCTCCACAAAGTGATCCCACAGTATTGAACAAGCCTGGCTGGCAATGCTGTAATACCCAACTTGGTATGCCATCTGTAAATAAATAATATGGCCAGATAACACTTAATAATGCAGAAGATATAGTATCTGCATTTAAGTAAGAGTGGCTGGAATATCTCTTGTTTTGGTGGTAATCTGCCAGTTGGCTTCTGTCTATCAACTACATCTACTGTCATTTATTATAATGCTGTCTTCCCCAAGCTACTTTACCTTTTCCATACATTTTATTTTTCCACATGATGTCATGTCTTTATATATACTCTATCTCATTTACCAAATTAAAAAAACACAAACTTTTAGTATATATTATTTCATTCTTAATTTTTCTAGAAACTTCTTCCAGCAGCATGTTATCTCTATATGCCTAGGCTATCCAGAGAGATTTGTAAAACTTGTGGAAATTTTTGGTATTGTTGCCTTTGCTATTTTAAATATCATCTTCATGATTTAACTGCATTTGTTCTCTTGTATTTGACAGTTAATTCTGCTGAATCCAATGTCTTAGAGTATTGTTATATGATGTCCAGTTGTCCTTTATTATAGTTCCAATTGGTTTGAAAAATGTTGCTGCAAAGTTCAGTCTTCCTACTGTAATTAACATCGTCTCTTATAACTTCCACTGTCTCCCAGGGGTCTTCTTCTCAGCATTCATTCATTAATTGAGTGAGGATGCATTGTGCTGCTATTTTATGACAAGCAGCGATATTTGTGCCTTTCAGCCCAGCACATCAGTCTTCAGCGTCTTATGTCTAGACCACACAGTTCCCTGTTCCAGGAGTATGATTTGTCAATGTTTATAACATAACATACAAAGTGATACAAGAAAAATGCTGGAACTTTAAAAATTGAAACAGAAGATTTTCAGGAACAATAAAACTCTAAAACAGGTAGATACCAGAGAGAAGATTAAAAAAGACAAAAGGAAACCTGACAGAGAACTGTGAGGGCAGTGACTCCCAAAGTGAATCTGATTTCAGGCACTTTGTGGAGGATGGTAACAAGCCCAAGGAGACGAGTAATTTTAACACTGCCATACAGGACACGACAAATGGGGTTAAAAAAAAAGTGCACTAAAACTATATTTCTCACACATTTATAGGCATGAAGGGAGCTTTTACTTTTGTTTACTTTACTTGCAGGATACCACAAGATGTATTGTTTGTCGGCTACTAACTACTTTGTCTGTCAGTAACTAAGAACGATAACCAATGATGGAAAATGTAAAATTGAAATAAGCAAAAGAATAGTATGGCAAAAAGTAATATTAATGCCATGAAAAATATACTAACAACAAAACAAATAACAACAGGGCTGAAACTCAGAATAGCAAAATGTTACATCTTCTCAATATTCCTGTATGGTGCAGAAACATGGACATTTGACAAGAATCCAGTTCTGTGTTGGTTGATAAGTCCTCTTATATGTTTAATAAGGTTCAATAATTAAAATCACATACCTTCTTTTACATAAAATCAATCACATACATGATAATATGACTTTTTTTATCAATCTATATATTCCTATGGTTTACCATCAAAAATCATAAATATTATCAAAGACATGTATGATGGTTACACATGTGCAGTTCGAACAGAGGAAGGACTGAGCGAATGTTTCCCAATAGAAACTGGGGTTAAACAAGGATGTATTTTATCGCCCTTGTTATTTGGAATTGTTATGGATACATAATGAAGAAATGCTGCACTGGTAATAAAGGCATCGAATGGATACAAGGAGGCCATTTGGCGAACGTCGACTTTGCTGATGACATAGTTCTCATCAGCAGTCAGATAAAAACGATGCAGGAAAACACAAATGAACTATCATCAATAGCCAGCAAAATTGGGCTTGAGGTCAATCATGAAAAGACTAAAGTCATGAAAAGTTTAATTCCAACAAGTGACAAAATATACATGGAAAACAAACCAGTAGAAGAGATCGATCACTTTATCTATCTTGGAAGTCACATTGATCGAGAAGGGGATACGAGCAAAGAAATTAGAATCAGAATGGCTAAAGCAGCAAGTCTTTTGCTAAAGCAAAAGTCTTTCAGAAGCCTTGAAAAGTTGTGGAAATCAAAACTCATCAGCACAAACACAAAACTTAGACTATTCAAATCAAATGTACTATCAACCCTTACGTATGCGTGTGAAAGCTGGAAAACAACAAGAGATATAGAAACAAAGTTGAACGCATTCGAAAATAAATGTCTAAGGAAAATACTTGGTATAGAATGGAACGAATTCAAAACAAACGAGGAAATTAGAGAAATCGCCAATCAACCACTAATATCTTCAGTAATAAAGAAAAGACGATGGTCATATGTTGGACATGTGATGAGAAAAGATAATAATCGAATAGCAAAGCAAGCCCTCATATGGGAAACAACAGGTAAAAGAAAAAGAGGAAGACCCAGGGAGACACAGGGAGAAGAACATTGATGAGAGAGGCAAGAGCAACAGGAATCGGCTCCCTCAATGAGATAGAACTACTTGCACAGAACAGAGACAGATGGCGAGATTTGATAAAATATCTTTAAAAGAAAACTGCTAGAACAAAAAAATTCATATAGGAGAAGGTGTATCTTGGTCTACGCCCTATGGAATGGTTATGGCTCGAAAGGTCAATAGATAGATATATTCCTAGCATTGATTTCCCTAATAAGCACTGATCTCTTTAGAAACCCAAAATATCTACCAGTGGCTAAATATCTTCTCTTGAAACAAATCTTTTTGAACAATCCTCCCATAAAACATCTGGATCAACCCTCTCTGAACTTACTCTAAGCCTCGAATCCAAAATCAACTCTCTTGTTTCTCAAATGTTACCTCATTCCTCAGCTGTCTCTCTGAATGAAATCCCCTCCATGAATGTGTCCACCACTCTCTTAAATACGAGCCCAGCGAAAGCCCAATATTGGGTCCTGCCCAATGTTTCCCTAATCGCATGCAAGTGTTTAACTTCAAAGGCAAGTCAAAACCAAACATTCTAATAGTTCAATATTCAAACATTTTGCTTATTGTTCTTTCTTGCACAATATCTGAGATGTGTTGAGTAAGTAGTATTCAGGTTTAATCTATCGAACATTTCAAGCACTTTTACTACAAACAAAACTAAGAAGAAAATTCAATATCGCCAAACTACTACTTGTATTTGTTCATTGTTGAATTTTTTATATAATTATATTTATGAGTGATATATTTATGAGTGATATATTTATGAGTGATATATTTATGAATGATAAGTAATAATTTCACCTGACTAACAAAAGCCCAGGTTGTAAGTACTGGAAGGGATGAAAAGCCAAGAATGGTTTGGTTGTCTCTCCTATTTGATCTCCAATCAACTTTCCATTGGCAGTATAAGCAGCAACAGCAAAGACGTATCGCTCATGTGGTTCTAAGTTTGTAACTTTCAACTCACAATTTAAAGAACGAACCTAAAAAATAACACAAGTGAAAAATTATAAGCAAGAACAGAGTTGTTTTCACTTTATTGTATACGTATAATTTTTTTATATTTTTTTTTTCTAAGAAAAAAAATGCCTTGTTATTTATGGATTGCAAAATAAAGCTTGAGATCAATCAAGAAAAGATAAAAGTAATGAAAAAACAAATTCGCTCAGAAGAAAAATATATACCTGGAAGGAAAAGCCTTGGAAGAAGCAGATCACTTTGTACAAAATGGACTTTACATATAAGGAGCCACAAATAACCCGTTCTAAAATATGTAAATCAAAATTACTAAATACAAAAACAGAGCTCAGAGATTTTATTTCAAATGTATTATTTTAATGCATATACTTAAGCATGTGAGAGCTGGAAAAAAAACGACTAAAGTTGAAAACAAATACTCTGAGTGCCATGGAATGAAAGCAAGTTTAAGAATTGGCATGCATTAAATATTTTCATTTATGGTCAGTTCGATTTACGAAGCCAGAAAAGAGTGAAGTTTTACATACCCACTTCATCATCATCATTCTTACAGTCCCACATCAGACATGACACAAGGCTCACAATTTACCAAGCTTAAGTCCCTTTTCTGGGCGAAGTTCTCAATTCAGTAAAGGAGCTGATGCCTGCTGTCCTTGTCATTTGTATCAGTGTTCTTCTTAGTGTCTCTTGAGGCTGATCTCTTTTCCTTTTTCCTGTTTTTCTTCCCCATTTGAAGGATGGCTGTGCAATTCTCTGGTTATTTCTTCTCATCATCTGGCCAACAACATGCTCACCTTTCATTTCTTAAATATTGATAAGATTTCTGATTGTATGGCCATTTCTCTTGTTTCTACCATAGTCTTGAACTCATTCTATTGCTTACAAAACATTTTCTTGCATATTATCCACCCTTGCTTATTGAAGCGAGAGACATTAAAAATGACAAAAGAAATATAAAATAATTTAGATGCACTTAGAAACCAATATCTACATGGCAAGTATCAAGCTATATTTTTTTTAAAACACAAAAATGCAAATTACCTCCTCCCCAGTTCCAGGAAAACAGTTATCGCTGAGCCTGACTTTAACATTTGGGCCTGCTGAACTCCTAGCAAATATACAATACCAGGCAACCTGGCAACATACATTAAATTGATACTTCTTGTATTTTCAGTTCTTGGAAAAAAAACATTTCAGATAATAACGCCAGATATATTTGGAATTGATAAAAACAAATTCATAAAAATAAAATAAAACAATTTATGTGGCTAAAGAAAACCGATTAACTTCAAAGATTATAAGATTTTTAAAAAAATACATTTCAAAGGAATATTTTGGAAGCATTTTGTGAAATTGTAAATGTTCTTTTATATAACATGCTAGTTAGTGTTACTTTATTATATTGTTGTTTCTTTGTAACCACAGACAAGAATTTAATTATGTTAATTCATTGATGTTGTGTCATCTCCACTTAGCTGGTATTGGACACCATTTTAAGTCTGGCCTCACTCTGATGATCATCATCAAGTACCATGCCTGCTGGCATAGGTGATTGTCTCTCCACAACTCTTGATCTTGACAGTTATTTATCATTTCTGTTGTTTACCTTCTGCCAAACCATATTCTTAAGCTGTCTGGTATCATTTCTCTTTGCTTCCCTCTATTTCTTCATCTTTCAATTTTCTCAGTTATCACAATATATTCTAGCTGTTCCCTTCTCAATACAAGGTCAAAAAATGATGATTGCTTCTTTCTATGTTTGAAAATTAGCAATTTATTTTTGGCCTCTTTCAAAATGTTTTCATGACTCTTCCTAGATGTCCATGGTATTAACATTTTTTGTGAAACCACAATTCTACAGCCCTCGTTGATTTTCTTGTCTATTGTCCTATTGTCCATGATTCACATCCATCATACACTCTGATGGCACATTCTTTAATTGATTCCCTGCCACTCACGCTACTTTGTACAATGGCTTCATTCAAGATGCCTTCATATCTGCTTTCAGCTTGCCATTATAATTTTAACATCCATCTGCAGAACCACACTTCTGTTTCCTACAATTATCACTCTGTTCATTAATCATCCATAAATACCTTCTGTGTTTGTTCATTAATCATCCATGAATAACTTCTGTGTTTGTTCATTAATCATCCATGAATAACTTCTGTGTTTGTTCATTAATCATCCATGAATAACTTCTGTGTTTGTTCATTAATCATCCATGAATAACTTCTGTGTTTGTTCATTATTCGTCCATGAATAACTTCTGTGTTTGTTCATTAATCATCCATGAATAACTTCTGTGTTTGTTCATTATTCGTCCATGAATAACTTCTGTGTTTGTTCATTAATCATCCATGAATAACTTCTGTGTTTGTTCATTATTCATCCATGAATAACTTCTGTGTTTGTTCATTAATCATCCATGAATAACTTCTGTGTTTGTTCATTATTCGTCCATGAATAACTTCTATGTTTGTTTATTATTCGTCCATGAATAACTTCTATGTTTGTTTATTAAGTGTTTATGACTAGCTTCTGTGTTTGTTCATTGATCATCCATGAATAACTTCTGTGTTTGTTCATTATTTGTCCATGAATAACTTCTATGTTTGTTTATTATTCGTCCATGAATAACTTCTATGTTTGTTTATTAAGTGTTTATGACTAGCTTCTGTGTTTGTTCATTGATCATCCATGAATACCTTCTGTGTTTGTTCATTAATCATCCTCGAATACCTTCTGTGTTTGTTCATTAATCATCCATGAATACCTTCTGTGTTTGTTCATTGATCATCCATGAATACCTTCTGTGTTTGTTCATTAATCATCCTCGAATAACTTCTGTGTTTGTTCATTAATCGTCAATGACTAAATTCTGTGTTTGTTTATTAAGTGTCTATGACTAACTACTATATGACAGTACAAGATCTATGTAATAAATGAAGAATGTTTTTCCTTACCTCCATTAACAAAGACTTATTACAAAACTGTTTGTCAAAGATATTATAAATAGGAAAATGATTATAAATAAATGTTATTTGTAATTCCTGTTATAATAAAAAAAAGACTGTGTTTGTGTGGTTTTAATAATTAGAATTTATAGAACAAGAAAATTACTTTTTCTCCTGACTCTGGTTCATATGGTGCAGGTCTGAACACCATATACATGTCTGTAAGACACAGTAAGATTGGTGGAGGAGGAACTTTGCTTCGCATATTCATTTTGTCAGCACCAGTGTTCTCTGATAAAATTCTTTTCTCATCCACTTGAACTCGTTGTATAAGAGAGGCTGCATCCTGGTCCAAGGACACAAAAGTGGTAAGTTATTGCGAATGAAGAATGTTTCATATTAACAAATAAATATAAGCATTAAGTAGACATGGATTGATAATAATAATAATTGTGTAAGTATTATACTAGAATGTTATTTTGCTAAATTATTTGATTTTATTTATTTGATGCATCAAATATGGAGCGTATGGTGCTATTTAGGTGAGAAAAAGAAAGAACAAAAAAAATGGTGGGTGCAAGATGTCTAATATATGCAGCAGTCATTCTCAGCCTGTGTGTGCATTTATGTACATTATCTTCACTGACTTCAGAATCAAAACAAGTATGATATATTTGTATAAAAAAAAGGTAAATTTATCTATAAAAGTAAAAGTAAAGTACCCCCGTCATGCCAAGAGGCGTATAGGGAATATGGTGTTAGTGACCGTAAATTTTACAGACCTTCGGCACATGATTTTTGGGGTAATGCGGTCGGTATTACACCCGTGCTGCTTTACTTTCCCAGAAAAACATCCGGTACCCATTTAAGGCTGGGTGAACCCAGAAGCCATCGGTTGGGATCGAACCCTACCCCTTGTCCTTTGTAGTCCAGTTCACTAACCACTGAGCTATTGTGGCTCCCAAATTTATCTATAGTGAAAGTATAAACTGTGGTCGGTATCAATTGGAATTTCTAATCATACCTATTTTGAGATTAGCAGTAATGTATTAGTTCATTAAAAAAAAAAAAAAAAAAAAAAAAAATATGATTCACAAAACAAATATTCAACAGTACCTATCAGTTCCAATATATCAAATAATGGTCTTTTAAAATGCAGACAAACAAACAAACCTCCAATAGTTTCTTTTGTTCTGTTGTTGGCCCCTGTTCAGTTCCTAACATTACTGCCCTTTGTGCCAGCAGAAGTGCCTTTGACAGGTAGTTCTTGTTACACTGATTACACAGTTCATTGAAGTCTTCCATGTAGCTTTCTGTCACATTTACTGCTGGATTCTAAATTTCATATTACAGATAATTTTGTAATGCAATTTAAAATTGCTGAATAGAAAGGGTTTATTTATATAAGTTTCAAAATCAGAATTAAGTTGTTTTTGTTCAGATACTTATTTGCTGTAATAAACCAAAAACTATATATTTAGAATTGTTTGTTATTTGTTGTAAGGATCATCATCACTTATTTGCTGTAATAAACCAAAAACTATATATTTACAATTGTTTGTTATTTGTTGTAAGGATCATCATCACACCAGATGAATCCATGGGTACTCCAATATCCTTCTTGAAATTTTTTAGAAAATCTGAGAAGAATCCTGACCCATGTGCATGAACTCCTGAGAAGAATCTTGACCCATGTGCATGAACTCCTGAGAAGAATCTTGACCATGTGCATAAACTCCTGAGAAGAATCTTGACCATGTGCATGAACTCCTGAGAAGAATCTTGACCATGTGCATGAACTCCTGAGAAGAATCCTGACCATGTGCATGAACTCCTGAGAAGAATCTTGACCATGTGCATGAACTCCTGAGAAGAATCCTGACCATGTGCATGAACTCCTGAGAAGAATCCTGACCATGTGCATGAACTCCTGAGAAGAATCCTGACCAATGTGCATGAACTCCTGAGAAGAATCCTGACCATGTGCATGAACTCCTGAGAAGAATCCTGACCATGTGCATGAACTCCTGAGAAGAATCTTGACCATGTGCATGAACTCCTGAGAAGAATCTTGACCATGTGCATGAACTCCTGAGAAGAATCCTGACCAATGTGCATGAACTCCTGAGAAGAATCCTGACCATGTGCATGAACTCCTGAGAAGAATCTTGACCATGTGCATGAACTCCTGAGAAGAATCTTGACCCATGTGCATGAACTCCTGAGAAGAATCCTGACCAATGTGCATGAACTCCTGAGAAGAATCTTGACCCATGTGCATGAACTCCTGAGAAGAATCTTGACCATGTGCATGAACTCCTGAGAAGAATCGTGACCCATGTGCATGAACTCCTGAGAAGAATCCTGACCCATGTGCATGAACTCCTGAGAAGAGTCCTGACTCATGTGCATGAACTCCTGAGAAGAGTCCTGACTCATGTGCATGAACTCCTGAGAAGAATCCTGACCCATGTGCATGAACTCTTGAGAAGAATCCTGACCCATGTGCATGAAATCCTGAGAAGAGTCCTGACTCATGTGCATGAACTCCTGAGAAGAGTCCTGACTCATGTGCATGAACTCCTGAGAAGAATCCTGACCCATGTGCATGAACTCTTGAGAAGAATCCTGACCTATGTGCATTAACTCTTGAGAAGAGTCCTGACTCATGTGCATGAACTCCATAGAACAGGCCTGGGATCCACATGGTAAGCAGGTTTCTGATGGCAATTTTTAATTTTGCCCAAGCAGCAGCCATATTTATAGCCTGCTCTTTTTCTATTTTAGCTAAAGGATGATGATGATGATGATGACAACAATGATGATGATGACAACAATGATGATGATGACAACATTGATGATAATGATGATAATGATGACAACAATGATGATGATGATGATAATGATAATGATGACAACAATGACGATGATGATAATGATGACAACAATGATGATGATGATAATGATGACAACAACGATGATGATGATGATAATGATGACAACAATGATGATGATGATGATGATGATAATGATGACAACAATGATGATGATGATGATGATAATGATGATAATGATAATGATGACAACGACAATGATGATGATGATGATAATGATGACAACAATGATGATGATGATAGTGATGCTGATAATGATGATGATGATGATAATAACAATGATGATGATAATGATGATGATAATAATAACAATGATGATGATGATAATGATGACAACAATGATGATGATGGTGATAATGATAGTAATAATGATGATGTTGATGATGATAACAATGATGATGATGATAATGATGACAACAATGATGATGATAATGATGACAACAATGATTATGATGATGACAACAATGATGATGATGATAATGATGACAATAATGATGATAAGGATGACAAAAATGATGATGATGATAACAATTATGATGATCAGGAAAAACCAGATGTAGTAATTAATGTTTATCATGGTGACAGTAGTGAATAGGAATTATAGAAACATTATGATTATATATTATACTTATGATTAATGTTGGTGTTGTGGTCTGAATATTAATAAAACTCACTTCTTTCTTATTTACTCTGCTCTGTTTTGCTTTCCTCTTTTCTGATTTATCTGAAATGTCTGCCATGCCACAAGCAATTATATCAACAACTTTGAATTTCACAAAATATAATATATTTTATATATTTTTTTAAGTAATAAGAGACTATAATTAGAGAATAATCAGCAGAATATGATAAATTATTTTCAAATATGTTATTATATTTTCCATAAATATAAACTAATTTGTATAAAATATACTGCTAAATTAGAGTGATATTTCATATAATTATTGCATAATTTTTGCAATGACATCAAATTATATAATCCCTCTTAGCTATGAGCTCACTGTTTTGGACAGCCTATGGTGTATTGTGCAAAGATTGCTGTGTTCCACAGTTGTGTTGCTGTTGTTTATAAAGTGTGTTGGCTATGGTAGAATGTTTTGGAAGTAGCTGATATCATAGATCTGATAACTTGGACAGTGTAATAATAGAGTTCCACAGTTTTGATATAGTATTGTAGTTTATTAGATCAGTAGTTTAGATTAGTTTAAGACTGAGTTTGGCTTCTTTAGGGTTGTGCATATTGACAATTTTCAGCAGTTTTTCATTACTCCAGTCTCTTATTTCCTGTAAGTTTGATTTGTTATTGGTTTCAAAAGCAAAAACTTTGGCCTCTGTGTCATTTTAAATGAGGGTGGATAATCCTTGACATTTTTGACACTTACATATGTGCATTGTGGAGTTTGGAATAAAAAAAAGTAGATCATTTTGGTGGCATTGTATCCTGCTTGAAGGCAACATGGATTCTGAGGTTAGACAACCTTTGTTATGCTTATATTCATCAATGTTTAGGTGAATATTCATGAGATATTGAGCTGGAGGGAGACCCTATCAGAAGCTAGGCTCTGACTAGCGTACTTCCTTGCAGGGACATGCAAACTCTTACATTTGTAACAAGATGAACCTAATGTGAAAAACATTTTTGCAATGGAAATTATAATTAAACCAGAAATCTTCTTCTTCATTCCTTCCTCATCTGCCTTTCAGTGTCAAGGGGAGATATAATTTGCCGTCTTTTGCTCTTCTGTTCGCTTCTGCTGCTGTTATGTTTCCTAGTGCTTCTAATATTCCACGATCCATCTTTTTCGTGGTCGACTCTTGGGCCTGGGGTTCTCATAACGTTTGTTGAAGGCTCGTTGTGTTGTGTTTTGTTCTTTCTGCCTTGTCACGTGGCCAAACCATTTTATCTGTTGTTTCCTTATATATTCTATGGCGGGGACTATTCCTAGCTTTTTTATCAGTTCTTCATTTATGATCTTATCTCACAGACTGTCTCCTGTCATTCGTCTAATACATTTAATCTATGTAGAGGTTATTTTTCTTATTGTTCTTGCATCTAGGGTCCAGGTCTGGTTTGGTAGCACAATGTTGGGATGAAGATTGTATTGTATAGTGCTCGTTTTACCTCCAGAGTTATTTCCTTGTTGGACAATAGTGGTGATAACTGTCCAATGATTTGACAAGCTTTGTTGCATCTTGATTCTATCTCTGCTGTTTGAGAATTATCGTTTGTCATTAGACTCCCTAGGTATTTGAATTCCTCTACTTGTTTTAGTTGTCTGCCTTCTATAGTTATGTTGATGTTCTGTTTATTTTTGGCGACATTCATGACTTCTGTTTTGTTGATGTTGATTTTCATGTTGTATTTTGTGCCTGAGATAAAAATCAACATCAACAAAACAGAAGTCATGAATGTCGCCAAAAATAAACAGAATATCAACATAACTATAGAAGGCAGACAACTAAAACAAGTACCATTTGCGGTAAAACTTGAGTACAACTAAAGCAGAATTAAATAAATACCTGGATTTTGTGCACACATCTTCAAACACACTCTGTGATATGTGAGTATTAATTCAAGATGCAAGTCTTTGATGGTGTTCTTAAGTTTTTTCATTCTTCCCTTATTAAACAGTTCATCTTTATTAATCTTGTCATCAGTAATATCCTTTGACAGATCATTTTCCTACAACAGATCAAATCAAGAGAATTCATGAAATGCTATGCACTAGATTCAAAGGAATAGTGTTTTAGAATAGAAAATTATGTTATTAGAACACAAAATAAAAAGAATGATAAATTTATGCAATAAAGAAAGAGTAAATAGGAGAAAGAGAACTTTACTCTTCATGAGCAAATGCTGTCTGCCTGTCTGCTTGCCTGCCTGTCTATCTATTGACCTTTCGAGTCATGGCCAGCCCATATGGCATAGACCCAGATACTTTTTCTCTTTATTTTTTGTAAATTTTCTTTCCAGCAGTCTCAATCCTTGCAAAGATCTTTTATCAAATCTCACCATTTGTCTCTGTTCTGTGCAAGCATCTCAATCTCATTGAGGGCAGCCGATTCCTGCTGCCTTTTGCTATCTGATCAATGTTCTTCTCAGTGTCTCTCTGGGTTGGCCTCTTTTTCTCCTACCTGTTGTTTCCCACATGAGGACTTGCTTTGTTATTCAGTTATTATCTCTTCTCATCATATATTCAACATATATCCATTGTCTTTTCTTGATTACTGATGATATTAGTGGCTGATTGGTGATTTCTTTAATTTCTTCATTTGTTTTGAATTCATTCCATGCTATACTAAGTATTTTCCTTAGACATTTATTTTCAAATGTGTTCAACTTTGTTTCTATGTTTCTTGTTCTTTTGCAGCTCTCGATATACAGATATATAGATATATATATATATATATATATATATATATATATATATATATATATATATATATTTATTTATTCACTTATCGTAAAAACAGCATGCTGTGATTATCTTAAGAGCATATTATTTATAAAGAGAAATTAAAAATTTGTTAAGCAGCAGAAAAATAACATGAAAAAAAGAAAACAGTTTAATAAATTGTCTTGTTCAAAAGAAAACCAACCAAGTTATTTTAAAATTGATGATGAAAACACTTCCCTGAAAATTTTATGTGTTGAGAAACATTGGACAATCATGTTGCCTCTCATGAAGATAGACAATACTAAAATATACACTATTTTGCTTTAATATTTTTTTTTATTATTTATTTTTAGCTGAACCCAATTACTTTCCCATCATTGTAACTTTTTTTCAATGGCTTGATGAAATCATGGGAAAAAAAGAACAACTGAAGTAACACATATTATGTATAGATGTAATAAAATAAATTTTAAAGACAGATAATTTACTTCAAACTGCAGATTAGACTGCGGTGTAAGAGACTTACCTTGATACTGGTGACATCTGCTATATTCCACTCATCATTCACAGCTACTGTTCTACGAGCACAGTTGATATCTGACAAGCAGGCCTCCAGAATATTTCTTGCCTTCAAAATGCACATAAATTGTACAATTTCTTCATAACTATGTCTTCAGTTAAAATGACAAAGCAATCTTTTTTAAAGGAATAACAGAGATTCAATAAAACAAATATATATGCACAAAAAATAATTAAGAAGGAATACACAATTATATAATGTAAAAATAGATTAAAAATTGTTCCATTTCTAGAATGTATTTCTTGTGGCAAATTCATAAATGTGGTTGGATTGTGGCAAATTTATAAATGTGGTTCGAGTGTGGCAAATTTATAAATGTGGTTGAATTGTGGCAAATTTATAAATGTGGTTGGATTCGAATTCTTATTTTATTTACTTTGGTTATTTAGTTGAATATTATAGAGAAGATGGTTTCACAAATCAAAAAGATGCTTAACATGACAAGTGAAAAAGTAGAAGAACAGAATAAAGACAGAGGTTCTTTCAGATGGGCTGTGGTGAACACAACATTATGCAAAGGACATTCAACCTGATGATGATGATTACAGAGAAGAAAACAAAAAATTTGGTTTTGAAACAGATGAAAATGAAGAAAGAACTATTTAGCACAATTTAAACAAGACAAATTATACTTTTAGGACACGTAAAAAGACACAATAACATACTGAAAGTCATGTCTTAGGAGAAAATGCAAGTTAAATGAGACAGACAAAGACTAAAGTGGAAAGACAAAATCATGAGATGATGAGATGACTGGAGAAACTATATACTATGCACCATCAAGGCAAGAGACAGAGTGAAATCGCGCTTCATGGTAGCCATCCTTCAATGTGAAGTTACCACTTGACGAAAATTTTACAGACAATTAATTGTCAAATATGTACACTTAGTGAAATATAAGATAATCGACTATGAATGAAACAATACAAATATTGCTGTTTCTAGCACTAATGCACAACCACACTTTCATACTCGTAGGATATTCTCATTGGCTGCTGCTGAAACTCCATGAAGTGATTGATTAGGAAAGACAGGATTAGTTCCCATTGATGCTGAATCAGACTCAATTATAGTTGTCCTTGATTCCCTCTGTGCTGACTTTGTCCCTAGACACATTTTTAAGAAAAAAAATATTTTTCAACAAAAACCAGAGCTATAAAACCATGCATTAATAAATTAACAAAGTGGACAGTAGAAATTATGTGATCAGATATATTATAATGTTTTAAAGTGAAATTAAGAAGAAACATAGGAGGATGTAAGAGGAGACATAGAAGGACATAGAGAATAAGGGCAAAGTGAAGATGACAGAAGTTATCAAACAATGCTTAATTGTTGAATATACTGCACATAAAACAAAAAAAAACTAATAATTTAATTTATACCACCGCACTTTTACAAGTTGTTTAACTGATGTTCAAACATTTTCTTCCAATTTATGAGAATTTTGTTAATAATTGAAAATGAAGAAATATTTGCAGCCAAGGCCATATTTAGGTTTAGGCTGAACAAACTACAGCTTAGGGTCTCACAATGTGAGGCGGCCTCAAATATGTTTATATTAATATATATAATAGAGACCTTCAGATGTTCATTTTCTAACAGCAGGCATCAAAGTTTTAATTAGCTTATCCAGCTTAGGGTTTCACCAAGTCTAAACCTGGCCCTGTTTGTCACTCTTAAATATAAGGGTTCTGATTGGCCTCGAGGCAAGACCCCTGGAATTTTATCTATGATTTCCCTCTGCAGCAACCACCCCTGGTCTCAGCAGTGAGACCCGGCTTGAAACATTAATTACTCATCGACAGAAAAAACTATGAGTACCTCCAAAGACGGAGTTATCTGCCTGTGTGGCGAGGGACCCCTGTGCACACGGCTGCCAGGGAAAAATAGATTAACACACAAAATTCAGTTCTTAGTCTCTAGGGACTTTGTCAGAGGTCAAAGCTGGTGAACACAAATAAAACAAAAAAGAAAGATAGATATTTATGATAATTAACTGGACCTATATAAATCTATTTAAAAAAGCGCTGCTAGAAAAATTAGGAGTTCTGGAAATGAGGAAAAGAAAAGCTTTAATCACTGAAGGTTATCAAAATTACCATCTGTTGATTCCATCTTAGCCATGCTTTCATACAGCAATGCAAGTCTAAGTCCCACCTCGGCTGTTAATACTGGGTCAAAGCAGGAGATTCCACACCAACTCCCTGCTTCATGAACTGCGTTCAGCAGGTATATCCACTGCAAAAGAAATAAACAAATTAAGCTGATACAGCTATCTTAAATATATAGAATAAAATGCTTTCTAGTTTTATTTGCTCAAGAAAATAACAAATTAATCTCAAAAATAATGTTTCTACATTATTCTTTCAATGTGTCCTTTCTTTATTGGCTGCAGAGTACACTGGTTTCAACTGATGTAATGAATAATAAATTCATTTATTTCTAAGCGTTCAGAACATAATTCTACAAATGGAATTTTTTCAAGAAAATATAACCTAAATATATTATATAAAATACATTTTTAAGTAACATTTTAAAAATTGACATTTAAATATATCCATTCATAGATTTCATTTCTTACAAATTAATTAATAAATGTAAAAGCAACTATATTGTAAGTAATATTAATTTGTTAATTAACCCTACATTATGATACCATAGTAAAATTTACATCATCAAAACAAAAATACCTCAAAATTTACCATTTTTCCATACCCAAACATTACCTCCCTCCGTGTACCTTCCTAATTACCACTTTCAGTGACCCCTGAGCGATTAATTTTTTTCCCATTGCTGTTGGAATTGAATGCGAAAAAAAAATCACCAATTTTAAAGAAATTGGCTGTTTTTCCTTCTTTTTTTCTTGCTGTGATAAGGAAATTTCCTGGTCATCAGCAAAAATCAACTCAGGAAACACAACAAATAACACTATGCGGTCACCGAAGATACTGACGACCATACCGATAGACATTGTAACACATCTGGTCCATGAGGTGAAACTCATAAATCAACCTGAGCCAGGAATTTTGAGTTCCCTTGTTTTGCCTAGGGTGAGCACACGGGGCTGTGTTAAGAGTTCAGAGGATTTACTACTTTTAAAACACTAATTATACATTTAAGTGGTAGTAATTTTTACTACGATATCATAATCTAGGATTAAGAAAAACTCACAAACAAGAACAGCTTGAAATGTGACAAGAGGCATATAATTTAGAAACATAAAAGAAAAAATTTTCAAAATGTTGTTGGTATGGCCTATACTAAATGACCCCCAAACTTTTTTCTCTTCTCTCGTTCCTTCCATGCCAATCAATTTTTACATTGACTTCACCCATGATGACATGATATACAATAATCACAGTAAAAGTATTCTATAGCATAACAGCTACTGGAGAGTGGAGTATAAGACCTCCACTTATGTTAGGCAATTCTTTTAAGGGAGCATGACCCTGGCATTAACTCCAAATGCCTTTTATTTCCAAATCAATGGCCACATATCCACTATTTTTTTAATGGGGTCAATTGGTGGACATATTTCAAACCCTGGAGTTCTGAATGAGCAACTCCTACATCTACTCCACAAAATATTTTATTTGTTTCTATGTTTTATAGACAACAATGTTAAATTCTTTATTTTATTCTTAAGCATTGAAAGTAGTCATTTTTCTTGTCACTGTATCTTTACACCTCAAACATATGAAGTCTCTGTGGTAGGGAATGAGGAAGGAAACTCACAGGCTCCCTAGCAATACAATGCATGGGTGAACCAAGAGAGAGCAAAAGTCTGATGGTTGCTGGATAAACAACAGAAACAATTTTTAAAAATCTATCTGAAATTCATTTGTGAATTTATTTAAAAATTCAAACTTCTCCTACTTTATTCCAAGCCATTTATCTGACATAAATTTATTCTTTAAATTTAATTCCAATTGAATATGATCTTGAAAACTTTATTTACTGAGTCATTCTATCACAAATATAATTGAGAAAATTAATTAATGAATGCATAAACAATGACTAAAAATTTCATAAACATTTCAACACAAGTTATATAAATACAAGCACAATCTGACAACTCTGACAAACCGCAGATTTGGGAGTCGCTATAGTAAATTCTATAATTTGATCTGGACCCTGTTATTTTATAAACAAAGAACATTAAAAAATTGATAACTACTCATAAACAAAGAAAAATTAAATAATGCAACTGTCCAAACATTAATTGTACATTTCTTTTGTTAAGATCTTCTTCTTCATTCCAAAACCCTGGGGCACAACTTACAGACTTCATCAACCTTTCCTGTTGATATCTATCTACAGTTATTCTTTGGGACTCTATGAAGTCAAGGCCGGTTCAATAATTGATGTTATCTTCCCATCTCTTTCTTTGTCTATCTCTCCTTCTTCATCCTTTCATAGATCCTTGTAAAATGATTTCTGCCAGGCCAGATGATCAAGATAAGTGACCAAATCCATTCATTGTACATTTCTTCACAATAGCCAAAAGATCATTATGTACTCCATTGATTATTGTAGTGAATCATTGCAGGGGAAGAGGTATGTTTACAACACTTGGAAAAAAATCAAAAGTTTCTCTCCATAATAATATTCATTTATTATTATTTGTCTCCATTACTTACTGTATCCTTTTGCAAAATTTTTCATTTGTAACACAATCAATGTAAGAAATACCCCAAATCTTAGGACAACATTTCATTTCCACAGCTTGTATTTTTTTTTGTAGTCTGCTGGAAGGGCCCATGTTTTACTTATAGAAAACCTGATATAACAAGGGTGTCATCAGCCTGATTTTAGAGCAAAGAATGATGTTCTTATCTTTCCAAATAAGTTTATGCCTTGCAAGAGTTGCTAAAGTTTATACTATTCTAGCTAATAACTCAAGTTACACGCCTTCATCACTGACACTTAATTCTAAGTATTAAAATATGCAAATGTTTCTAGTTCTTGTTCATATATTTATTTATTTATTTTTTTGTAACAATGCAATTTCAATCATCAATTTTTTTCTTCGGCATTGGTCTCCATGCCATGTGTACTGCATGTTTTATCTAGTCATTGCATCAAGTCTGTTAGTTCTTGTTCTCTTCCTGGTATCCCTTGATGTCCTCACCAAACAGCAAGTTATCAATAGTTCTGCCACTGATATCGACAGCAATTTCAAGATCTTCTAAAGCATCTGTTATGATTCTTTTCAAGAAGATATTGAATGAGGAAGGAGAAAGTAAGCAGCCTTGTTAAACTTCAACTGTTGTTCTGAACCATTTCCCTCAGTTTTCACAGAAAAGTTATTATGTATACCCTATAGATGTTTATTACGCTGACCTGTGTTGGCACCAAAGCTGTACATTTTCATCATTACCCATAGGGTTGCATGCCAACTTATCAAATGCCTTTTTTTTTTAATGAGCACATGATATAAGACTTAAGATATAAGAGCACATGATAAAATGGTTCGGCCACGTGACAAGGCAGAAAGAACAAAACACAACACAACGAGCCTTCAGCAAACATTGTGAGAACAACAGACCCAAGGGTCGACCACGAAAAAGATGGATCGATGGAATATTAGAAGCACTAGGAAACATAACAGCAGCAGAGGCGAACAGAAGAGCAAAAGACCGCAAATTATATCTCCCCTCAACGCTGAAAGGCAGATGAGGAAGGAAAGAGGAAGAAGAAGAAGATATAAGACTTGTTAATGTTGAAGGTATATCTTGCAAAGAATTTAAGACTGAAGTTCTGTTCTGTTTAGTTGCATGAAATCCTGCCTGTTACTCAGCAATGATCTTTTATGATTGTTGTTTTAATCAGTTGATGTGATTTATAACATTCCACTTAATGCTCTATTCCTGGTGAACAACAAAAGGCCATTGTTATCACAGACTTCTGGTAAATAAACTAAAGAAACAAATAATATGAATCAAAAGATCAGTCAAAATGTTTGCACTTTACTAAGAATTTGTTAAGGTATATAGGAATGCTACGTATCATTGTAATAAACCAATGCATACATATTCTTCTGAGTGGTTTTTTTTATAAGCATATTTGAAAGTCATATATTTCACAAAGCAAAACAGTGACCAACAATATGAGATTACAAAAACTGTCAAATGGCAGGGACTCTTTTAGATTTAGCATTTTATTGAAAATTATTAGATAATATCTGATAATTTATTGAAGAAACAATCATCATCATCATCATGCAGCATAAAAATAAACAGGACAAATCTGAAACTGCAACGCATCAAATACTTGGGTGCAATAATAACATCAGATGGAAGATGCATCACAGAAATAAAAAGCAGAATAGCTCAAGCAAAAACAGCATTTCAGAAAATGAAAAATATTCTATGCAACAAATCTTTGTCAATAGAAATGAGAAAGAGAGTTCATCGGTGCTATATAGAGCCAATTCTGACATATGGAAATGAATCATGGACCGTAAACAAACAAATGGAAAGACAATTAGAAGTCACAGATATGGAATTTCTCAGAAGAATGTTGAAAGTTCCCTGGACAGCTAAAAAGACCAATGAGGAAATTCTTAAAGAGGCCAACACAAAAAGGGAGCTCCTAAAAAACATCAGAAAGAAACAATCAACATTTTTCTGCCACATCATAATAACACATGATGATAATGATCATGTTGATGATAATGTTGATGGGGATGATGATGCCAATAAAGATGATGATGATAATAATGATGCTGATAATGATGAAGCTGATGATGATGCTGATAATGATGATGCTTATGATGATAGTGGTTGTGGTGGTATTGATTATGATGTTAGTGTTAATAGTGGTGATGGTTGTGGTGATGATAATTATGTTAGTGATGATGATGATAATGATGATAATTATGTTGCTGATGGCAATGATGATGCTGATGATTATGTTCATTATGATCTGCTGATGATGGTGATGTTGATAATTATATCACTGATGAAGACCATAATGGTGATGATGAAGCTGTTGATATCAGTGATTATATTAGTGATGATGGCAATTATTATTGTTATTTATTGAATGTGATGATGATAAGGCTGTTGCTCATGCTGATGATTATTACATTGGTGATGATAAACATTTTGATTTTATTTTGATGGTAATGATAATGATGATCATATCAATGAAGATAATGATGATATTAATAAAGATGATAATGGTTAAGATGATGTATGTAAGAAATAAATACAATGAATTTTTTCAGTTATCCAACCATGCTTTACTTATGAAAAAAATGTCAAAATCAAAACATCTGAAAATCAATTTCAACTGATGTCAATAAAGCAAAAATAAAATGAATTGCTTCATTTAATTCTGAGAAAGGAAAAAAAACCGCAACAATTCAACCAAGTGATTGCTGACCTGATTATCTATTTCACATTTTTCTGAAATAACTCTCTTCAAATCAGCTTCTTGTTGATTAGCACTAATCTGAGAGAAACCCTGTACATTAAAAGCAAGATTAAAGTACTGACATTATAATGACAATTAATTTTAATAATCTTGTTATTTTTTACCGGCAAATTTCTAAAGTGCACATCTTGCAAATATTTGCATTAAAGTGCTAAATATGGACTGGTGCACACAGTTGCAATGTTTAATCTTTTTGATAAAATTATATAAATAAAGCTCTTCAGACTACCAATGGAAACATAGACCATAAAGAAAGTCTCCCTATCCATTGCAATTTAAAAACAAAGACAAGGTTTTTGAAATTACCTTTAGTTCACTAGTTTTCAAGCATAAGATACCATGACTGCACAATTATTAGCAGTTTAATTTAACTCTAGATTATGATAGACATTTGTGGCTGATATTTTCATGATAATGGTGTAAAAATTACTATGACTTAAATGTTACATTTGGATTCTAAAAATAGTATTTTCTTTGAACTTTTGATACACAACTGTGTGTTTACCCAAGCAAACGCATGGGGAATTAGATGCTGTAATAATTTCCTGGATTACATTAGATTTATGGCCTGAAATTCAAATGCATTGCGCCATAGCTACCCGAGGTTTTACATTATCCATTCATATGGCCACCGTAAGCCCATCAATCCAACAGTATGTTTGGCTCCCTCAAAGCATTTTTTATTGGCTATCCTGTGTTACAAAGGTTTCTTTGATGTCTCACTGATGGCCGAGGAGATTTTCCCCATCATGAGAAAAATGAAATGAATTTCTTGAAAATTGGCTAAATTTATCAAAAACAAACAGCCCCCACTCTACGATACCATCTTAATTTTTACCACACATTTGGACAAAGATTTGAACATCAAAGAAAATAAATCCAACACTTAGGGGTCACCAGAAATAGTGATTAATTAAAAAGGTTGGGGGGGGGGGAATTTTTGCACCCCCTCCACCAACCCACCTACCCCGTAAACTGTACAATTTCAAAGATGTGTATTTTGGAGCGGTAATTTTTACAACACAGTGGTAATCTAGGTTTAAAGTATTTACACTACTCATACAATATAATGGTTTTAACTCAGTCAATACAACTACAACATCAATGCTCTTCCTAGCCCTATCTACTGATAATACTGGATTACATATTTTTTTAACAAATTATAATTAACAAGATTAAACAAAACTAAGATTATGTGATGAGAAATTTTTAATATAGTAAAGAAATGAGCTCCTGAAATAAATGTTGTATTAATATTTTTCAATTTTCTTTATGATGCCATGAACATGGCAGTTATAACAATGAGAAAAGTGATTTGATTTATCTTTTTGATGACGTGGTTAATATCATGCCAGCCACCCTTACATCCACACAAAAAATATTTGGTACCTAATTTTAGAAACTGGGTGAACCTTGTAGTTAAACTGATCAGAAACAAATTTTTCAATCTGGGAATTGAACCCAGACCCTGCTGATCAGTAGTGAGCGTGTTAACTACTCAGCCACCAGACCTTATTACTTCTATAAGTTATTCTAATTGTTATGGCATAAATCTAGCACTAGAAGAAAGATATTGTTATATCTTAGATTTCCAGAGATTTATTAAAACGAACATTTTAAACAACTTTTTTGTGCCTAAACATTTTACAATTTTTTAACAAAAACAGAAAACATGTAAGCAAACATTCTGTAAGCTTTTTGTTAAAAAATGGATATTTATTTTCCAAGTGGCATGTTATTTGTAAAAATAAAATTTAAATTATGTGAACTCAGGCATAATTGACTAACATCATGTAGAAAAATAGTAATTTATTTTAACCAACCCAGTGAAAATTCACACTATCATTTTTTTATTTAAGTAAAAGAGCAAACAAATGGCATGCAAACCCACCCTGTTTGGATTATCCATCTTTTGAAGAAACCTAAGGTTGTCCATTGAACCAGTTTGATATTTCTGGAACACTGGTTTGCACTTGTTCCACAGAAAAATTGTTGCATCTACCACCAGGTTAATTTCAATTTTATTTTGCTGAAAGATATAATATATAAATTTAATTTGTTTATTAATATCTTGTAGTACATAATGTAATGTAACACATAATAATAATCAATCAAAAATCAAAATTACTAAGCACAAAAACAAAGCTCAAGATTCTCAAATCAAATTATTATCCACCCTGACTTATGCACACAAGAAAGAGCTGGAAAACAAGTAAAGAAATAGAAAATAAACAGGATACATATGAAAAGAAAAATGTCTGAGGAAAATACTTTGTATACCATGGAATGAGTTCAAGACTAACGCAGAAATAAAAGAAATAACAAAGCATCATAAAAGTAGGTGGTCATATGTTGGCCAAGTGATGAGAAAGGAAAACAAAAGAATCTCAAAGCAAGCCCTCACATAAGAACAAGAAGGTAAAAGAAAAGGAGGCCGACCTAGAGAAACACTAAAAGGACATTAAAGCAAGAGGCAACAACAGCAAGCATCAGCTCCCTTGCTAATATTGTGCAACTCGTCCAGAACAGAGCCATGTGGAGAGAAAACAATCCAAGTCCTGTACAAAATCTGACACTTGAAAAAGATCATTGGACACAAGTGTCTAGAATTTCTGCCCTATGTGCCATCTTCGGCTCGAAAGGACAATAGATAGATAGAATACATAATGGGTTTTTTTTAAAACTCATTATAACTTATTGTACAATGAAGTCATGGATTATTATTCTCTGAAGTTACTTTCCACTACAGTAAGTAACTTCAGTAAACATGAACTTTCTCATAATCACATTTTTAGAAATGATACATGGAACCATTTTTTCATCAGAAGTTAGATGACCTAACCACCACCAACCCACCAAAAACAATGTCATGCCAAATCCTATGCAGCCTCTATTACAACAATAATAAAACACATCAATAAATTACTTGCTCCTGAAAATCTATAGAATGTTTTATAGAATATTCATCAAAAGTTATCTATCACCTGCAATCTATATCCAGCCTCTGATGTAATTATATTTAGCTGTGAACATGTACATCTCAGGGACACATTCCCATGTATTGTCACACTCGACAGGAAATGTAGGGAAAGGAACTCAGTCATGGTCAATGCAGAGGTAAATGATCTCATCTGGGATAACATCAATGAGACAGATGCAGTCATCTATACAGATGGATCCGTGATAGAAAAACCACCAAAGGAGTGCATGGGCATTTATGTCTACGTCCACATTCATGGTCATCTTTGTCTACGTCCCTGGACATGCAGGAGTATGGGGAAATGAAAGAGCAGACAGAATGGTTAGCTGTGCTGTCTTTGACGATGATTTAACCAATGGATCAGGCGGACATCATCAATGCCCTCTGAGATGTGGGAAGGGCACAGGACTTTGGTAACCATGAGTCCTTCTCATTCCTTCGGATGAAAGAGATCGGAGTTAAGATAGGCATAGTCAGAAATGAGAAACTTAGTGAGTGTATAAGAACACTTATCAACCAACACAGAATTGGAGTGATCAGTCGCTGGACACTGCGAGACTTACTGAGGAAGGGATCTGAGCACCTATGGACATGCTCAGAGTGCAATGATGATGACCTGCAAATAACTCAATAACATCTCAAATTCAAGATAGTTGTCATTAAATCATTGTTGTAAAAGTGTACTCATTTAATCTAGATGATAGTGGTTCTCTCCTGACACATGATATAAGCCTACAAAATAGTATCACCTGTGAGAGTTAAATATTTTAGGATTTTTCTCACATCTTTTCATGTCCTTTCTATAATTTTCAAAACATTTATATCATTAATGATCACTGCTATCAAAATTAAATTGACTGGACGTTACAGAATTTTAAACTCCTCTACAATGTGTTTTCATTTCTTTCAAAATTATTTTCATTTGTCTATCTATTGACCTTTCGAGCCGTAACCGGCCCATAGGGCGTAGACCAAGATACACCTTCTCCTATATGAATTTTTATTCTAGCAGTTTTCTTTTAAAGATATTTTATCAAATCTCGCCATCTGTCTCTGTTCTGTGCAAGCAGTTCTATCTCATTGAGGGAGCCGATTCCTGCTGCTCTTGCCTCTCTCATCAATGTTCTTCTCAGTGTCTCCCTGGGTCTTCCTCTTTTTCTTTTACCTGTTGTTTCCCATATGAGGGCTTGCTTTGCTATTCGATTATTATCTCTTCTCATCACATGTCCAACGTATGACCATCGTCTTTTCTTTATTACTGAAGATATTAGTGGTTGATTGGCGATTTCTCTAATTTCCTCGTTTGTTTTGAATTCGTTCCATTCTATACCAAGTATTTTCCTTAGACATTTATTTTCGAATGCGTTCAACTTTGTTTCTATATCTCTTGTTGTTTTCCAGCTTTCACACGCATACGTAAGGGTTGATAGTACATTTGATTTGAATAGCCTAAGTTTTGTGTTTGTGCTAATGAGTTTTGATTTCCACAACTTTTCAAGGCTTCTGAAAGACATTGCTGCTTTAGCCAGTCTGATTCTAATTTCTTTGCTCGTATCCCCTTCTCGATCAATGTGACTTTAAAGATAGATTTTCATTTGTACTAATAGTTTATATTAAGAGATGAAACCTCATATGGTCCTGAGACAATGCTCTTCAACACAGCTGCAACTTGAAGTAAGTCATCCCCAAAGTCTGTTTTTGGTGCAACAGCTAGGAGAAAATAATGACAAGTTAATAAACAAACAAAAAAATTATATAAAACAAAACAATCATATAAAAATTAACTAGAAAAAAATTGTTTGACTAGTTTTACAATATTAATTCTAGAGTAAAATATTTGGTAAACTCACAAGAATCAAGAAAGTTGGAATACTTGGTTACAACTGGCAAAATAAAAGGAAAGAGAGATCGTGGACTACACAGAGAGAAAATACTGGATAGCTTGGTGTCATGGCATGGAAAACAGTCAACAACAGAACTGATAAGATGCACTGTAGATAGAAGATTGTGGAAGGATATGATCACCTACGCCAACCGGTATGGCACATGATGATGAAACTCACAAAAATAATGTTTGACTACTCACATACAAATGAGAAAAAAAATTGACTAAATTTATTTTCTCCGGTGCAACATTATTTTATTATAATTCAATTAGTTCTCTTTCAAAAAAAGCAATGAAGACATATTACAAGACTTAAACATTAAAAAGAACTGGCTTATAAACACCATTCTACAAAGGAAATTAAAATAATATGGCCAAGTCGAAAGACACAGCAGGCTGGAAAGAACAATAATGGAAAGCATGGTTCCAGGACAATGAGACAGGGGCAGACCAAGAAGAAAGTGGTTTTAAGACATCACTGAGACTTTGAACATGACAATAGAAGACGAGGGACTTGTGTTTAGAAACAGAAATTCTTTCAGATGAGCTAAGGTGAATGCAGCATTCTGTAAAGGACATGTGACCTGATGATAATTTCCATTACAAGAAAAACATGTTACAAACTGCAGAAATAGAAATCCTCTGTATTTGATAATTGGTTGCTTTCAGCATTCCAGCACTGTCTGACTTCAAAACAATACCCACATTGTGTCTCACCACAAGTTCCTGATCCTGGCAAAACTCTCAATCTCCATAATGGAGCTAATGCCCCTTGTCATAGTCACATCAGTGTTTCTTTAGGCTGGCCTCCTTTTCTTTTGCCTTGTGTTTTCTTGCTATCCTTTTTTCATTATATGGCCAAAATATGCCCAACTTGTTCTCTTGATTATATGTGATATAGTTGACTGTGCATTTCTCAGAATTCTACATTAATCATTAATTCATTCCAAGGTATAAACATATTCTCCTGAGATATTTGTTTTCAAACATATCTAATTTGTTTTCTTTATCTTTCCTTTTTTTGTTAGGTTTCACTTATATAATTTATATAAAGATGGATAATATTTATACATTTATATATAGATGGATAATACACATACATTTGATATGAAAATCCTAAACTTTGTTTTTGTGCTCAAAAGTTTATCTCAAAGTTTTTTAGGGTCTTGGTGCCTTTAATATTCAGATTCTAATTCCTTTCTCTGTGTATCATTTTTCATGTTATGCCAGTTAAGGAAGATATCAATTAAATATAGCCTTATCAAGAATTATTATTAATTATTTCATTATACACTTCTTTCATTCATCATAATTAAATATGCTTGTATATATATAATAACTGAAAAAAGACATTTTTACATGTGTTTTATTTTGAAAGTTTGAGTGCTGGGATAATTACTATTATGAAAACACCTTTACCTGGCTCTTGAGGTTTATCTGTGGGCTTGTCAGCTGTCTTGGTCTTGCCTTTACCTTTTTTTACCTGCAGTTCAACAGTACGACAGAATTTTTCACACAAAAAAACCTAAAACAGAATTACTGTGTCTTTCACAGTGTATTAAATGCATGCAAGATATAGAAGAGTATTTATCCATAGATTATGATACTGTAGTAAAATTTACAACATCAAAAACACAAATTTCTCAAGATTTGACATTTTCCATGGTTCAAACATTAACTCCCTCCTAATTAATACTTCCTGTGACCCCAGAGTGTTTAATTTGTTTCCATTGCTGCTGGAATTCATTTTTTTTAAAATTGAGATCGTGAGATACATCGTTTAATGCAGAAAAATATCACTGATTATATGAAATTGGCAGTTTTTCCTTTTTTTTTGCTGTGACCAGAAAATTTCACTGGTCATCAGCAGATATCAAACAACCCTTTGTGGCTTGGGAAGCACAGCGGATGAAGCTATGCGGTCACCAAACATACTGATAGACTTACAGTGACTGTACCGATAGACATTGTAACATATCTGGTCCTTGAGGTGAAATTCAGGTCATAAATTAACCTGAGCCAGGAATTTCGAGTTCCCGTGCTTTGCCTAGTATGAAGACATGCAACTGTGTCAAGAGTACAGAAGAATTACTATTTTTTAGAGCACCTAATGTTACATTTAAGTGGTAGTAATTTTTACTATGGTATTGTAACTGGGAGAGTTACAGATAGATACCGTAATTAAAGGTTACTTAATTTGTACAAAAGTACAACAAAAGATATAATCAGTATTTAGCTCAAAGGCCATCAACAAAGGCAAAAGATTATTTTGCAAAAGGCGAGACTTTGTAGAATTATAAAGATGAATGCAGAAATGTAAAATTCAATAAGAAACAAATCAAATAAGCAGTAAGTTTTTTTTTTAACATAGAAAAAATATTTTTTTTAAAATAATTATGAAGTAGATGCACATCAGAAATAATGCAGAAGTATATATCTGATAAGATATAGATTTTATTAATTAAATTAGATTAATAAAAACAAATGCTTTGTAATATAGGGGAATTAATTCAAGATTAGTACAGAAATAAAAGAAGTGGCAATGAAACAAAGAGTTTCATCTATAATCTAGAAATCAATGAATTGATGATGGAAATTATCAAATGAAAAGTAAGGTTAATTATCATTACTTAATAATAACTACTATAAGGCTAAGAGTCAGGCTTATCATATCATTCCCATTTTCTTTGTCAGTAAAATAAAATGTGCTTGTTCAAAACTTAGTGTTTCTCAAAAATAGCCAGACAAATCTCTTTTTAAGCAAACAATGAAATAATTTGTTTTGATTGTTTTAATCAATCTCATTTCTTTCGCCACTCATAAAATTCTAAAATAGATGCATAAAATAACATAAATATATTTGAGAAAAAAATATTTTACAGCAGTTTAAAAGAATCAGATTTAATTGCAAATGCTCAAATGCAACTGTATTGCAGTTAAAAAAAAAAAAAGTAAAGTGCCCCCACCCATTAAAGGCTGGGTGAACTGGAAGCCGTTGGTTGGGATCGAACCCTACCTCTTGTCCTTTGTAGTCCAGTTCACTAACCACTGAGCTATCACGGCTCCCATCTTCACCCATGATGCAACAAAATCTATGAGAGTGCTAAAATGTCATTTTTTTAAAATAGTGAAATAAGAAGCTGTGCAAAATGTTTATTTAGGATATGAGATTTAAGATCACATGCTTAGTCCAATCAGCACATTGAATATAGGGGTTGGGATTTTTATTTGACGTTATTGTTTCATGATGTTTGGAGATTATAATGTCTGTTGATGATAAAGTTTGGAGATTATGTCTGGTAATGATAATGTTTGGAGATTGTCTGGTAATGATAATGTTTGGAGATTATGTCTGGTAATGATAATGTTTGGAGATTATGTCTGGTAATGATAATGTTTGGAGATTATGTCTGGTAATGATAATGTTTGGAGATTATGTCTGGTAATGATAAAGTTTGGAGATTATGTCTTGTAATGATAAAGTTTGGAGATTATGTCTTGTAATGATAAAGTTTGGAGATTATGTCTTGTAATGATAATGTTAGAGATTATGTCTGGTAATGATAATGTTTGGAGATTATGTCTTGTAATGATAATGTTAGAGATTATGTCTGGTAATGACAATGTTTGGAGATTATGTCTGGTAATGATAATGTTAGAGATTATGCCTGGTGATGACAACGTTTTGAGATTATGTCTGGTAATGATAATGTTTCTAGATTATATCTGGTGATGATAATGTTTGGAGATTATATCTGGTGATGATAATGTTTGGAGATTATATCTAGTGATGACAATGTTTGGAGATTATATCTGGTGATGATAATTTTTGAGATTATAATGTCTAACGATGACGATGTTTGAGATTATAATGTCTGGTGATGATAATGTTTGGAGATTATAATGTCTGGCGATGATCATGTTTGGAGACTATAATGTCTGGTAATGATAATGTTAGGAGATTATAATGTCTGGTGATGATAATGTTTGGAGATTATAATGTCTGGCGATGATCATGTTTGGAGACTATAATGTCTGGTAATGATAATGTTAGGAGATTATAATGTTTGGTGATGACAATGTTTCATGATGACAATGGTGAGGAAATTTACACATCTCTATTACTTTTATCATCTTGAGCTGCTTTTTCTATTTCTTCCTCTTCAGTATTAGAAATTTGTCTTCTCTGTCGCCAACTTGAGTTCACTTTCTCCATGGCTGACAACAATTCAATGGCCTTTTCATCCCACTTGAACTTCATGTCATTGCTCTCCTACACAGAAATATTAAAAGCTAGAGTCTCAAAGAATGTAATGGCATTTGTTATTGCTCTTCTACAAGTAAAAAACATCTGTCATCGTTATCATACAACAAAACAAACATATAATGTCACAAGTCATTGTTCTCATGCACAAAAAACACATAATGTTATGTTACTGCTCCTTTACACAAAAGAGGGCAATCAGTCTTGTAAATATAAAGCTATATGTTACAGTTCTGATACTCAAATAAAACTATAAAGTCTCACAGAATATATAATCACATGTTATGGAAAGTAATGTAATTTCACAATGACAAAGTTGAAGAAAGGAAAGCCAATTCTCTTTCCTAAGTGGCTATCTACAAACATAAATTAGGCATTAAAAAAAATATTACTAATTTATTTTACATTTTCCACACATCATAGACACTCCCAATATAAATAGGTTTACCACAAATTTTAATTAGTCAAATATGTTATTTAGTTTCAAAATAACTTTATCAAGACAGAATGTTCGTAAGGATACACCTTCAAATCACAGAGGAAGAAATAATGTATTTCCTTCATGTGTAAAAAAAAATGAAATACAAACAATTTAATACAGTTTTAAATTTAGATCTTTATTAGGTATCAATCTCTTCTGTTTTTGTTTATCAGAAATTCTGTTCTTTAACTGAACATTATTATTGATCATGACATAGTTGTATTATTTTTTTGTAATCCAGGTAATTGAGAACTAATGCTTGACTTTATCATTTACAAAATGATGTTGCTTTCATCTTTATGGCATTTTTATATTACAGGTGTTTGGTGGGAGACTTATTAGACTGGAGAATAAAGGCTGCTTGTCTAGTGCAGCTGCCTTGAGGTGTTCGGGTCTGAGTTTTTATTTCACCCACAATAGAATCAAACTTTTGACCCTATCAGGATTCTAACCTGTTTTCTCCTGTATTGGAACCCGACAAGTTATCGACTCGACCACCCACTCTTCATTGTTTTCATCAAGTTTTCTTTTCCTTTATCACAGATCAACAAAGTAGTCACAATTTTTAAAAAAAAACAACAAAAAAGTGGTATGGTAACTTTATGTTATTAACAAACAAAAGTTGATGTTTCTAGACCTGAAGGTCTTTCCCATCCTGTGGCACTCACCCCATCCACCCACTGCTCCTCTGATAGGACCATATTTACCCTCACTTACCACCCTCACAACTTGGCTGTGGTGGGGATTCTTAACCTGTACCTCTCCATTCTTCACCCAGATCCTACTACCCGCTTACTTTTCAGTGATCCTCCTTTGGTAGCCTTCAAAAGTGACAGGAGTCTGAGAGACATTCTTGTCACGAGCCACCTCCCCCTTCAAACCACAAAACTTTGGTACTGTTCACTGTAGACGTCGAGTTTGCAGAACTTGTGACCATGTGCATTACACTGATTTGGTCTTGTTCCCTAATAGGAGATTCGACATCAAGGAGGGGTTTACTAATGTGTCACAGAATATCATCTACGCCATAATATGTAAGCATTGCCAGATGAGGTATGTGGGCAAGTCCGGACGACGTTTGAGTGACAGATTTTGTGAGCATCTTCGTGATGTTGAGCAAAAGACTGGCAGCCCGGTGTCTCGTGTAACTCCAGCAATCACAGCCAAAAAAAGGCGAGCTGCCTTTGAGAATCGCCTCATTGCCCAGTTGGGTTCGCTGTCCCCCTCATGGCATGAACATATCGCTCTCATACACTTAGGACACCTACCACACACTTCTTATCCCCATGCGCTACCAAACCTATACATGGATGTATATTTGTCTGCATATGTATTAGCACATTTGGACATCTTTGGGTTTCTTTTGTGTGCTTTGTGGTAATATATACAAATTTATGCTTGTTTGCATGTAATGTTATATACACATGCTTTTTTACACATCTGTTCATTGTGCACACATACAATTAGATATATGCAGTTTATATGTACGTTGTACCCACCTCCCCATATTTTTAGAAACCTTCCATCTTCTCACCTGACTGCCTGGTCAGTGAGATATATAGTTGGTCATCCCGCCCACTTATTTTAGTTCATTCAGAAGCTGATCACGATCTGGACCATAGGGAAATGACCTTTTTTTAATTCCTTTCTTGAGTATCTAGCATATTATCGCCATGTATTTAGATTTGTGTACATATCCTTAAATATATTTTTGTGTTGTTGTTTGTTGTTCCAACCGAAGGTCTACTTGGCCAAAACATCGACTTTTATTTTGTTAATTACCAGGTAAAGGTGTTACCATACCACTTTTTTCTTCCTTTTTAAAAATTGTCATTATCATTAGCTTTACAGCAGCTTCGGATCTCTATGCATCTTGGTTCATCTTCATGCCTTTACTCCTCCAACATAGTAGTCAGTGGCTTTCATACTTTGTAGTGTCTTGCAGGGTAACAACATTGTTCCTCTATTTTACATAATCCATGGTCATCATTTATTGTGTATTCTAAGTCTGGACTACACTGATAATCTCAGGTCCCACTGTTTTCCACATTGTTATCCTTGGTCTACCTCTATTTTACCTTTCAAATTCCTGTTATTGTTTCAGGATCTCTTTTGAGATACCACTCTATTATCATGAGCATCTGTATGTTATTGATGTCTGTATTTCTTCTTTATAATAGCTCTTGAGCAGTTTAGGTTATTCTGTTTAGTCAAAAAATATTCTGAGAATTTTCATCTGGAAGGTTGTACAGAATGATGACAATCTTGATGTTTTCTTCTCTGTTGTTTTTCAACATTCACATCTATATAAAAGTACTGAATATTAGCAACTCATAAATTTGTAGTTAGAATTGTGTTGTATTGAGTGGATCTATAACTTTGCTTAAACTGGTAGGATTTACAGCTTCATTTATCTTTTTGTTAATATATCTTAGACACAACAGCCTACTAAAAGTAATCCTGGAGAGGAAAATACAAGGTAAAAGAGGCAGAGGCAGACCAAGGCTAACATGGATGAATAACATCAAAAGATGGACACACTAGCCTATGACAACCTGCACCATCAAAGCAAGAGACAGAGCAGAATGGCGCTCCATGGTAGCCAACCTTCGTTGCGGAGATGGCACTCGCTGATGAATATATCTTCACTGGCTCCCCTATTTTACTATGCTGCCCATGTATGTGAATGAATTTGCTGCTGCAAGCTCCTTGTTATCTACTTTGACTGAGGTAGCACCATGGCTCTGTCTTTTATTCATGTATATGTTCAATCAAACTTGTGTACTGTGTGCAATTTGTTCATTTTTTTCTGTTTTAGAAGCAGAATCACAAAAATGAAAAACTTTTGAATTAAAACTATTTTTATTTTCATTTTCAACAATACCTTGATAAGTGCCATCACAGGTGTCATTAGTGCTTCAAACAGATCCCAGTGTTCGTAGGCATATGTCAACTTCAAAAGTTTAACAACTGACTCCAGTGGAATTTTGTCTTCACCTTAAAAGCCATAACAACACACGTATATAAATACATATATTTTCTTTCAAAAATAATTTTAAAACATTATTAAAGTCTTAGAAATAGAATTTTTATCTTATTTTTCAGGGAAGTTGCAAAATCATTATTTTAGGAGTCAGGTTATTAAAATTAATTTCCTTCTTGAAGATAATGTTTGAACTGTGCTCTTCTAGATTACATTGGCTGAAATGAGAATTGTTTCAACAAAAATAAACTAAAGGTTTCTAGCAAAAAAATTCTAAAGTTTACTAATAATATTCCAAAACATTGTGATGTGTTTAGACAAAATATTTTTAAAATATTTTACATTTTATAAGATTTTCAAGGGAAAGCAACAATGATCTATGATAGCCTATTTAAAATTTATATGTATATATTTTTTTTAAAGTTGTCAATCTTAAAACTGAATTAAATAAAATATTTTAAATAAAAAGATATGATAATCAAATCATAATGTGTTTTCCAAGCCTTCAGCCCAAAACATACACGCAAGGCAAGAAGGTGTTTGATATCAAAGTTTACTTTCTCCTGATTTCCCCTGTGGTTTAGAAGTTTCATTTTCCAGAACACTTGTTAAATTTTCTTCCCTTAGCCAGTAGCCACCTCTAAATGCCAACAAGTGCTTGTATCTAATTTTGCTTGGATACAAACCTTTGACAAGGGAGCCGTGATAGCCCAGTGGTTAGTGAGCTGGACCACAAAGGACAAGAGGTAAGGTTCGATCCCAACCGACGGCTTCCGAGTTCACCCAGCCTTAAATGGGTACCTGATTTTTTTCTGGGAAAGTAAAGCGGCACGGACGTAATACCGACCACATTACACCAAAAATCATGTGCTGAAGGTCTGTAAGATTTATGTTCACTAACACCATATTCCCTATACGCCGCTTGGCGTGACAGGGGCTCTTTACTTTTTTTTTTTTTTACAAACTTTTGACCTGTGCAGCTTGACAACACAAACAATTTTAATACATAAAGTTGGAAATAGCATAAAGTTGGAAATAGCATAAAGTTGTGTGCAGCAAAGCTGGTGAAAGGGAGAATAAAATGGAGAAGAAACATTATAAAATTATATGGCTGCAACTTTAAAACATGGGGTAGGGTATCTCCCAGTGCTGCTACCAAAGATCTTCTACAGAATACACAAACGACAAAGCTAATTTAATTTCATTAATTTTCCTCTCAGGCCAAAGACAATATATAGAGCAGGAAACACAGTTCTCCATAATTGACAATTTCTGCTAGTTCTTGTAGGTCTTTTTTGTTTCTTAGTCTTATGGTTGAGCCTTCCCTAATAATTGTTTTGCATAACGATTCTCTTGGTCTGCCTTGTTTTCTTTTACAAGAAGGTTTCCGCATGAATGTCTCTTAGTGAAGCTTTTCTTCACTCATTCTTAGTACATGACCAATGTATTTCCAACATATATATGTTTGTTGAAAGCATCTGATGCTAATGCAATGTGTTTCATGATTTTTGATGTTATGTCTCCATCTCTAGACATTTTGTTGTCAAAGTAAGTAAAATTTGTAACTTTTTTGAAAAATGTCATTGTTAATTGTTATATCAGAGGTTATGTTATGTAATATCCAGAACTTTTGTTTTGGTCTAGTTGATCTGGAGGCCTATTTGACTAGAAATGTGGAGTCATTCTATTTTTTCTTGAGCATAAGTGTGTATCAAAAGAGTGCCAGGTTGTCTACAAATTCTAGAACTTCCAACAAAGCTAGTACATGTACAAAAAAATTAATTACCTGATATGAGGACAATAGATGAGAAAGAATTTAATTCTTTAATACAAATGCAATCAACCTTACAATAACCAAAGTTATTTGGATCTATTAGCTCCTTTACCATTATGTGATAGGCACAAATTTACCTTTAGTAGCCAAATGCATGAGAGAACCTGTGAATGTCACGCCAGTTAGTGGTGATGCTCCCATGGCCATCTGAGACTTTAGACCAGGTGCCTGATTTCCTCCTCCCCCAGCCAGGATTTCCTGCGCAGCCATCATCAGTTCACAAAACACATCCAAGATTTCTGGTTCACTGTCAGTGGATGCAGGAGAAGTCTGGAGAATGCGCCGATTGCTGTCGTCAAGTGATTCAAGAATAGCAAGAAACTGGGCAGATCCACCATCAAACATATCTGACAGCAAACTTTCTGTTGATGTTCGAGGCCAAGGCATCTAAACATTTTTAAAAAATGATATTAAAATAAAATACTACACAAAATAACGATACAATGTCTTCCTATTACACCATTATATCAATGACAATTTGCTTTAAAAATTATTATTTTAGGACATTTTTACAGAATATAAAAATATATTAAAATGCATAATTAATGACAATGGGTGACAATGATAAATCAGTTCTTGGACCTTCAAAGAGACGGTTACGAACCAAATGAATTAATGAGAGTTCTTTGCTGCCACAGAGAATGTCACAATAAATGTTATTGATAAGTCCAGGCAGAAGCAGTGATGAAAATCATCATTGTCAAATGTTGATGTTAATAATGACTCTTTACAACTTCATGTCCCTTGTGTTATAGTTAGCTATCCCTAGTGTTTATAGTTAGCTATCCCTAGTGTTTATAGTTAGCACTCTAAAAATATTCACAGGAAAAAGATGATAAAGAGAAGTGATGCTGTCAAAGTTTTGAGCGCATCTTATTATTATCAACTACTCTTGTTTTCATTTTCAATCAATTTTTGTGTCATCAGCTGTCACCATTTTTTTATTGTAATTTTTAAATGCACCTAAAAAAAGAAAAACTTCATGTACAATAGCAACATTAAAACTCTTTCTGTACAGGAAGCTGTGGTACAGCATTTGTTAACTAATTGAACTAATGAGGATCACTGTTCTAAGTTCACCCAGTCTTAAATTGGTCTTGACTTTTTCTAGGAAAGAAAGAGGGCACAGGTACAATACTGACCACAATTATGTCGATGGTCAAAAGAGGTGAACACTAACACCATATTCTTCATACATCATGCAGCACAAGTATTTCTTTCTTTCTTCTTCTTTTTTCATATCATTTAACTTAATTTATGAATATGAATTGTTCTAAAATAACGAAACTAGATAACTTTACAATGCATTAAGTAATAGACTATACTAATTTGCATTTAAGAGTTTAATTAATTAAAGTGGATCTTAATTTTTTTTAAATAAGGGTTAATATGGATTGTTTTTTTTTGCTATATATACTCCACATGGCTAGAAAAGAAAATAGTAAACTTACATTAAGGACATCTTTCAGATTTGCTCTGGTCTTTGGCCTAAGGACTCCCTTGGGCTTTCTTCTAGTCTCAAAAACTGTTCTTCTAAAGACCATCACTGCCATCTAAAAATAAATCAAACATAAATATTGAGGACAACCACCATTTTCTACTTTAACTGGTCATATGTCATTTAGTGAACTTTCCTGTCTTAAAATATGAGAGACAAACAATAACAGAATTTGACACCCAAACAATGTAGCTTTCAGATTGAACAAAATAATCAGTACATGAGGGTATTGACATTGGCAGAACAGACTGATATTCTGAGGGAGCACCTATGAATGTATCCAGAGATGTGTGTCCCCCTCACTCCTCCCACCCCCCAATCCACAGAATTTTGATTTGTGTAGTTCAGTTTTACTTAAATACTGTTGATCTCCCTCCACCTAAAGTGGAGGTCTACTTTAACAGATTTAACTGTCAACCATCAACTGACTTGTCTTAGATCAGGGCTTAGTTCCTACCCCCATCATGGCGAAGTTCCTACCCCATCATGGCGACAGGACAGTAGATCAAATTCAAGTGATCAAAATACTTCATGCAGAACTATGAAATGAGCCATTATTGTAATTATGGCAGGAAATAACTTGCCATTATCTGAGATGGACAATATCAAATCTAACATCATTCATGACTGATCATTAGAATGTCATCTCTCCAATGTACAATGTTTTCACTGTACAAATTATTCATTGTTAATCATCATTCTTCCATTAGGCATCACACAGGGTTCACAGTTTACCGCACAAATCCCATTAAAGAATTATATCAAAAGCAAAAACAGTTTGTTCTAAATTTTATTGAATTTGAACAGGCTTTTAAATTGGTGCAGATAAAGATAAATTATTAGAATAACTTAACTTTATCACAGTCTCAATCAAGAAGTTACCCACCCTAACAGTAGCAGACCTAAAAGAGTCTTCAGTAAATGCCTTGTTCTTGCTGCTACTCAACAGCTCCAAGTTGCTCAGCTCATGAATTTTTATAAGACCTCTTCGAGCAAAACTCTGCAACAAAATAAACAGAAAAAAATGTGTGTATCAAAATGTATTACAAGGTGTAGTCAATGAAAAACCAGATTTGTTTGTTAACTGAGCATTTATTGCAAATAGTGAAATAAATACATTACCACCATTCAACATAGTCTCCCTCTAGTTCAATAAACTTACGCCAGCGTTTGACAAAAATGTAGAAACCACAGGAAAAGAATTCTTCTGGATGAGTTCACAGCCACTCATGCACCACCGCTGGGGTACCCATTTTACACACCTTTCAGAACTTCATAGAAATGCCACCTCCTTAACTGCAAATTGACAGTTTCCCTGTATCACATTGCCCAAGGCCTCAGTTTTGTCTTCCATGACTGCTACAAATGCTGGACTTGGATGAGGAGAATCCTCAATGTTAGTCATGCCGTTTTTGACCTTAGATTACGATGCCTATCTGTGAGATACGTTTTAATGATACATTCATCAAAATGTCAAACACCCTTTGCAGTTTGGGATTATATTTTCTTCTAACTTTTGTTGCAAAGCTTTGCACTACCTAAGAAGAGCAGTATGAATCTGATGTGATAATCATTTGCCGGCGTAGGTCTGATTTATGGCCAGGAATTTGAATGCACAGCGCTATCGGATGGCGCTTTGTTTGTTAACATGTCAGCCAGAACTTTGTTACAAAGCTTTGCATTTACTTAAGGAGAGCCACAGGAATCGGATGTGGCAATCATTTCCCAATTTAGGTCCAATCTATGGTCCGAAATTTGAACGCATAGCACTATGTCTATCGGATGAATTATTTGTCTATTGACACGTCAGCCATCAGTCCAGCCAGTGTGTTCGCTTTTATCTTAGTGTCGTTCGTTGTGATTCTGTGTTTACTGCTAAGATTTATTTTATGTCTCACTGACATCCAAAGAGATTTCCGCTTTGACTAAAAACTAAAAAAAAAATTAAAATAGAAAAAAATTAATGTCTTTATGGCCAAATTTCTAAAGAAAAGCCACACTTTTATGATACATAAGTTTTTTTATTAAGTGCGCTAAAAAAAATCTGCCAGCAATGACTTGTCAGAGGTCATCAATGGAAATAATTAGACAGGTACATGAGAGAGGGGGAGATATCTTTGCATGCAGCAAACTGTTACAATCCAAGAATGTTTAATTTGTCTTCATCATTTTGATGAAGCTGTCGCAATCTAAGGTTAAATTAGTTTCTAAGAAAGACAAAATGAGAAGAATACAGTAAACATGTATTCATTTTTAATTTTGCAATCCAAGAATTTTTATTTTGTCTTCATCATTTTGACAAAGGTGTCACAATTTGATGGTAGAAGATGCTAGAAAGGATATTTCTAACCACTTTAGGATCCACTAACCACTTTAGGGTCCATTAACCACTTTAGGGTCCACTAACCACTTTAGGTTCCACTATTTAGGATCCACTAACCACTTTAAGGTCCAATGACTACTTTTGGGTCCAATAACCACTCCTTGCTCCACTAACCACTTTAAGGTCCACAAACTAATTTAGGGTCCAATAACCACTCCTTGCTCCACTAACCACTTTAAGGTCCAATAATTACTTTTGGGTCCAATAATCAATTTTGGGTCCAATAACCAATTTCTTCTTCTTCCTTTCAACTACCTGTGAAGCACAGGTCTTCAACAAACACTTTCCAAGCCGTTCTGTTTCTTGCCATTCTTTTAAGATCATTCCATGTCTTCCCATCATCTTCATCTCTGCTGTTGTGTAATACTTTCAGTTGACTTCTGCAGTGTGTGTCCTATCCAGCGCTATCATCTTCATTGTATCTCTTTATCCACTGATATTTGACTGGTACTCTTCCATAAATGTATGTTAGTGATTTTGTCATGCTGTTTCCCTCCTTTATATTCTGCGCAAGCATCCATTAATGAAGGTCTATATCTTCATGATTGTGATTTTTGTTGTTTTCTCACAATTTCACAGCCATATAATAGAACTGACTTAATATTGAAGCTGAACATTTTTATTTTTGTATTTACCCTAATCTCTTTGGATTTCCATGTTTCCTAGTTTCCTACTTTGCCTAGTGCATGAAAAAATGCATCACATACTAAAAATAACCAACCAATCGTGGTCAAACCTCATGGTTAGCCATTGCAAATGTCTGTCCCATGTGTTTGAATTGACTTTGTGTTGTTTGACATGAAAAAATTATGAAAATTCACAATGAAACAAGCGGCTGATGAACCAAGCACTTCAACTGGAAAGCAAAGTAGGTCTAGGCTTTTCACATTCTAACAGGTGATCGATATTTTGGTTGATTCAGACTCTGAGGAGTCAGATTTTCATAAAAAAAGTATGTTTCCAGTTCAAGTGACACAGACAGTGAGAGCTCAAGTGATGAGGAGAACCTTGAACCTTATAGATCTGGAGCTAGAACGATAGTAAGAGATAGGGGGGGGGGGTGTATCCCTCAAATAGCTGATGGGGTTACCTCTGTGTGAAACGAGGCTCATCCTGCTTTGTGGATCGGCACACAAAGGTGGAATATTGGTGCTAGATGAAAGGTATACCTATTTTCTACAATGTCTCCAAGTTCCATCTTAATCTAACCACTTGTTTGCATGTAACTAACATTTTTCTATATCATGTTGGTTTTTTTTCTTTTTAATGCTCAGGAGCCCAGGTATAGGGGACAGTCAGATTCAGTGCCTCAAGTCTGGTAGAGTTAATAAACTTTAAGGGGATTCTATAATAAATCAGCAACTTCCACAGCATTCCTCTGTCTAAGCTATCAAATGCCTTTTTGTAATCTATGAATCCGATATAAAGTTGGGTCTATAGTTCTAAGCTTTGTTCAGTTATTATATGTAAGGTAGTTATGTGATCAGTGCATGATCTATTTTTCCTAAAACCTGTTTGTTCGTCTCTCTATGGCCTCTTTTAATCTCTCCAAATTGTACCTGCTTAGTATTTTTCCTGGCACTGATAGCAGCATAATTCCCCTATAATTTGTGCACTCCTGTAAACTTACTTTCTTTGGTAGTTCATATAACCTTCTTTCCAGTATTTAGGTATTTCTTCCCTCTTCCATATTTTATCTAGTAGGTTATGTAAAAATTTGGTAGAGGTGTTAATATCTGCTTTAATGGCTTCTGAAGGAATTTCATCTGGTCCTGTGGCTTTACCATTTTTTAATAGTTTGATGGCTTTCATTATGTCTTCCTTGCTTGGCTATCCACAGTTAACGTGCAACTTTTTATCTGCTGGTATTATATCTGGAGGATTATTTGGGTAGAGTCTGTTCAAGAGTGTTTCAATGTGCTCTTTCCATCTCTTCATTTGTTCCCTTAAATTACTAAGCAGATTTCATTCCTTATTTTTAATAAAAACATTGATCTGTTTGTATGTTTCACTTAATTTCTTTGTGCTGTTGCACAGTTCTTTCATATTGCCGCTCCTCTGCCTCTTTAGCTAGTTCATCTATATATTTCCTCTTATCCAGTTTAATGCATCTTCTCACTTCTTTGTTCAACTCTGTAAGTTTCCTTCCTGTTCCTTGCTTGCTTCAGTACTTCTAGTTTTCTTTTATTTATGTCTGCTTTATTATTCTTTCTTTCTTTAATTTTCTCCAGGGTTCTGCCTTATTTTGTTTCTCTTTTCCCCAAGGTGACTTCAGGTATCCTTCCATATATCCTTCACCTGTTTTTATGATGTAATAACCAATTTAGGGTCCACTAACCACTTTCAGATCCACTAACTACTTAGGGTTCAATAACTACTTTAGGGTCCACTAACCACTTTAAGATCTCCACTCCAGATTTTCTGTTTTGGTTTTTACTCCACTAGTTTTTGCTTATCTTGAAAACCAACAAAAGCCACGGGGACAAAATACCTGTTGCCAATTCCACCTTGACACCAAAACTATCTATACTTATGTTATAACACCTTAATATTACGTATTTTGGGAGCCGCTCAGTGGTTAGTGAACTGGACTACAAAGGATAAGAGGTAGGGTTCAATCCCAACCGACGGCTCCGGTTCACCCAGCCTTTAATGGGTACCGGATTTTTTTTTGGAAAGTAAAGCGGCACGGGCGTAATGCCGACCACATTACCCAAAAATCATGTGCCGAAGGTCTGTGAAAGTTATGGTCACTAACACCATATTCCCTATACGCCACTTGGCGTGACAGGGGTACTTTACTTTTTTTTTTTTATTACGTATTTTGAGTGGCTATTACACTTTTACTTTTCCTGTATTTGAAAATGACATTTCCACTTACCTCAGCATGCTCGCCAGCCTTGCAGTCATAGTAGCACTGGCAAACAGCAGTGTAAAGAGTGGCTCGCCAGGAAAGATACTTAGGTGTCAGTAAAGGCACAGATGTTTCCATGCACATGCTTGCCCACAGCAGGTACTCAAGGACCTGTCACCAAACATTAAACCACATGCAATAATTTATTCTTATCTTTTTTTCCCTTCTTTCCTCATTTCAGTGTCAAGGAGTGAGCCAGTTTGTGGGTTTTTGTTGTTGTTTTGTTTGCTTTTATGTTGTCATTTTTCTAAGTGTTCCCAGTATTCTGTACCATCTTTTCATAGCTGTGTTGATTGTGTTTAGGTTTAGTTGTTTTTGTCTTGTCTCATAGCAAAACATTTTAATGTTTTATTTATGTGTTCTGCTAAGTGATGATTCTAGTCTTCTTAGTGCTTCACTTCTAATTTTGATTACTAAGCTGATTCCCATAAATCATCTGTTATATTTCGTTCGGGGACTAGTTGGTCTTGAGGCAAGACGCCGGCCTCGAAACAGAAAGGTTGTGGGTTCAAATCCTGACTACACTGGTTGGGATTTTTATTTATGATTTCTCTCTGCGGCAACCACCCCCGATCTCAGCAACGAGGCCAAGCTTGAAACATCAATTACTCATCGACGGAAAAAATATGAGTACCTCTGAAGTCAGAATTATCTGCCTGTGCGGCAAGGGACCCCTGTGCACATAGCCTCCAGGGAAAAATGGATTAACACGCAAAACTCAGTTCCTAATCTCTAGGGACTGTCAGAGGTAAAAGCTGACGAACAAAAAATATTTTGCTTCAGCAATATTTATCTTATTGATTGCTCTAGAATATCTAAACCCAATATTGACAGTACAATGTTGAAATGAAAATTGCATTGAAGTGTGCCCTTTAATTGATTCTTTTCATTTTGTAAAGTCAGTAAATTTGTCACTAATGATGGGAGGTAAATCTATGTTGATTTCTCCAGGAAAGGAAACTCTACAATTTAATGTAAATTTTACCTCCTTTTGTGTGGGCACAAAATGTCCTGACACAATCATAAATAATTTGCATGATTATAACATCTCAATTTTATTATTCAATCAATTAATATCATCAAGTTCAATTATGCAAATTAGCGAAAGGAGCTGTAATTTAAAATATATCGTAATGCATAAATGTACTATAAATAATATACAATAATAAATTTGCATAACCTTAAATCAGTTTTTGCTCTCTGAACATGTGTTTGTGTGAGATTGTATGAGTGTGTCTATGTGTGCATGTATATGTGTGTGTTAGTGTATGTTTTTAGAGTAGCAGTAGTATCTTCTGTCAGTCATAGATGACTGGATTCTACAGTACCTCTAGGAAATGTTATTTTTCTTTTCTTTCGCCAAGTATTCTCTGTTTCTATGAATCTGTCTGCTTCTTGCAAGAGTTGGAACTCAAGTGTGTTTCTAAAGATTCTGGTCTACAGCTAAGTCTTCCCAGGCTGCAGGGTTCTATCTATTGACCTTTCGAGCCGTAACCGGCCCATAGGGCGTAGACCAAGATACACCTTCTCCTATATGAATTTTTGTTCTAGCAGTTTTCTTTTAAAGATATTTTATCAAATCTCGCCATCTGTCTCTGTTCTGTGCAAGCAGTTCTATCTCATTGAGGGAGCCGATTCCTGCTGCTCTTGCCTCTCTCATCAATGTTCTTCTCAGTGTCTCCCTGGGTCTTCCTCTTTTTCTTTTACCTGTTGTTTCCCATATGAGGGCTTGCTTTGCTATTCGATTATTATCTCTTCTCATCACATGTCCAACGTATGACCATCGTCTTTTCTTTATTACTGAAGATATTAGTGGTTGATTGGCGATTTCTCTAATTTCCTCGTTTGTTTTGAATTCGTTCCATTCTATACCAAGTATTTTCCTTAGACATTTATTTTAGAATGCGTTCAACTTTGTTTCTATATCTCTTGTTGTTTTCCAGCTTTCACACGCATACGTAAGGGTTGATAGTACATTTGATTTGAATAGCCTAAGTTTTGTGTTTGTGCTAATGAGTTTTGATTTCCACAACTTTTCAAGGCTTCTGAAAGACATTGCTGCTTTAGCCAGTCTGATTCTAATTTCTTTGCTCGTATCCCCTTCTCGATCAATGTGACTTCCAAGATAGATGAAGTGATCGATCTCTTCTACTGGTTTGTTTTCCATGTATATTTTGTCACTTGTTGGAATTAAACTGCAGGGTTTATGTTCATAATTTTCATGCCATGTTTCCTCAAATCTGTAAATATGAGTTTTGGGCGCCCTCTAGCTCTTTTGCCAAATGTTAGTTGTCCATAAATTATACCTTTTTGTTATGCAGTGATCTTTCTTAGGGTATACGTGGCTAATTCAGTGTAACCTACTATTGTTTCAGCCGCATGTAGATGAGGCCTGTGCAAGTGAGGACCTCCATGTTTGTCACTTTGTCCATCCAGGTGATACCAAGAATATGGCACTGGCATCACATATGGAATGCATTGAGCCTTCACTCTTGCTTGCATAGTGTAATGTTTTTATATTCCTGCAAATGTAAAGCTATTATATATAATATTTTAAAATACAATAATTACATAATAGAAGAAGGTGGTCATATGTTGGCCATGTGATGAGAAGAGACAACAAGAGAATCTCAAAGCAGGCCCTGAAATCAGAACCTGGGGCTATAAGAAAAGGAGGCTGACTTAAAGAAATATTAAAAAGAACACTGAGGCAAGAAGCAATAATAACAGGTATCAGCTCCTTTGCCAAAACTGAGCAGCTCACTCACAACAGGGACATGTGGCGGGATATAATGTAGGCCCTGTACAAGGTTTGACACTTGATGATAACAAAGATCATAGAGAGTTTAGAATTTTCTGCCCTGTGTGTCATCTTCAGCTCAGATAATAATAGACAGACAATTCATCATCATCATCATCATCATGTGCCATACCGGTTGGCGTAGGCGGTCGTGTCCTTCCACAATCTTCTATCTAGAGTGCATCGTATCAGTTCTGTTGTTGACTGTTTGCCATGCCACGACACCAAGATATCCAGTATTTTTTCTCTTTGTCGTCCACAATCTCTCTTTCTTTTTATTTTCCAAGTTGTAACCAAGAATTCCAACTTTCCTCTTCTCATGATGTGCCCGAAAAATGTTGATTGTTTCTTTCTGTTGCTTTTTAGAAGCTCCCTTTTTGTGTTGGCCTCTTTGAGAACTTCCTCATTGGTCTTTTAAGCTGTCAAGGGAACTTTCAATATTTTTCTGAGAAACCCCATCTCTGTGGCCTCTAATCATCCTTTCATTTCTTTGTCTACAGTTTATGATTCATGTTTTGACATGATTATTCTAGGCAATATAAGAAGGTTGTTTACCATTCCCTTCCTGGCAGTGACTGTCCTAGTCGGAGATCGCAGCCATTGTTTCTATACATGAGATCCTTTGCCTGCCATCGCGGTGTGGGGACCATAACCTGCACTACTTGTCAGCTGCTTCTCCACAACACCATCCACCACCTGCTCCAATGGCTTCACATAACCCTGATTGGGGGGGGGGGGGCTAAATGGGAACTCCACCTTGCCTAAGAGTGTTCCGAAGACTTACGGGGAAAAGGAGACATCTTACTCCTCCTTTGATAAGACAGAACTCTACCCCGCAAATCCAGATAGACAATTACAGTGGTGTTTTATCTATCTCATTACTTTTACCCTTTGTCAACAAATTGTACAGAATGAAATAGAAGTTATTACATAACAGGAATTACACTCATATTGTATTATTTAAAAAGTAAACACAAGCTACCTTTTAAGCAGCCTCTGGGATTTAATAATTGCTCCAACAACACTAATTAGTTCACATGATCTGTACATTGGTAGAGCAGACAATTGTTAATGCGTGAAGAACAGGCTGGGTTTAGAAAATTGAGAAGCTGCCTCGAGCTCATTTTTACTCTACGACTTATATTGGAGGAACACATTGAAAAGCAAAAACCTTTTGTACTTAACTTCATTGACTTTAAAAAAGCATTTGACAGTATTCATAGAGATTCTTTGTGGAAAATTCTGAGGCAATATGGAGTACCATAAAAAATCATAAATATTATTAAAGACATGTATGATGGTTACACATCGAACAGAGGAAGGACTGAGCGATTGTTTCCCAATAGAAACTGTGGTTAAACAAAAATGTATTTTATCGCCCTTGTTATTTGGAGTTGTTATGGACAACCATACTACCATACAACAAATTCTTAATGAAGAAATGCTGCACTGGTAACAAAAGCATCAAATGGATACAAGGAGACCATTCGGAGGACCTCGACTTTGCTGATGACATAGTCCTCATCAGCAGTCAGATAAAAACGATGCAGGAAAACACAAATGAACTATCCTCAATAGCCAGCAAAATTGGGCTTGAGATCAATCATGAAAAGACCAAAGTCATGAAAAGTTTAATTCCAACAGATGACAAAATATACATGGAAAACAAACTATCAGAAGAGATCGATCACTTTATCTATCTTGGAAGTCACATTGATCGAGAAGGGGATACAGAGAAGGGGGTAAAGAAATTAGAATCAGAATAGCTAAAGCAGCAATGTCTTTCAGAAGCCTTGAAAAGTTGTGGAAATCAAAACTCATCAGCACAAACACAAAACTTAGACTATTCAAATCAATCATACTATCAACCATTATGTATGCATGTGAGAGCTGGAAAACAACAAGAGACATAGAAACAAATATGAACGCATTTAAAAATAAATGTCTAAGGAAAATACTTGGTATAGCATGAAACAAATTCAAAACAAATGAGGAAATTAGAGAAATCATCAATCAACCACTAATATCTTCAGTAATAAAGAAAAGACAATGGTCATATGTTGGACATGTGATGAGGAGAGATAATAATCGAATAACAAAGCAAGCCCTCATGTGGGAACAACAGGTAAGAGGAAAAGGGGCTGACACTGAGGAGAGCATTGAAGAGAGAGGCAAGAGCAGCAGGAATCGGCTCCCTCAATGAGATAGAGTTGCTTGCACAGAACAGCGACAAATGGTGAGATTTGATAAAAGATCTTTACAAGGATTGAAAACTGTAAAGTAAAAAAAGTAAAGAGCCCCCATCACACCAAGTGGTGTATAGGGAATATGGTGTTAGTGACCATAATTTTACAGACCTTCAGCACATGATTTTTGGGGTAATGTGGTGGATTGAAAACTGCTAGAAAAAAATTTTGATAAGAGAAAGAGTATCTGGGTCTATGCCCTATGGGCTAGCTATGGTTCGAAAGGTCAATAGATAGATAGATAGAGTAAACAATTTTTTTAATAGATTTTAAAAACTCACCCTTGAAGAATATCCCATGCTCATCAGATGCCGGGTGATGCTATAAATGTGGATTGTTCCTGAATGAGAAGATAACAGAATTTATTAATAAGTTTGGGTTATGTTATTCAGTATTGGACAACGAACATAGTAAAGATATTATACAGTCATTGTTAGGGTTCACGTCTTGACTACATATTCTCACTGATCAAGTCGGGAAGATAAAAACATTTGAAAAAATCCAAACTGGTCATTCCAAGATGCAAAAATCCATGTTTGGATGCTGTGCTGTAAGATTACAGGAGAAAGTATAAAAATGTGAAGCTGGTATTAAACTGACAAAGGTTTTATATATATATATATATATATATATATATATATACATATATATATATACATATACAGTCGAACCTGTCTAAGGCGACCATTCACGGGACTTTCAAAAACTGGTCCCATAGGACAGGTGGTCCTGCCTCACAGGTTTCACATAATAAATAGAGCGATAAAAAAAATTTTATCCTAAGCACTATGAAAACTAACCTGCAAATCAGCGTAATCCATGAGTAGAACATAGTGCACATGTCGGTCTACAATAGCCACTGGTTGGACACTTTTCATAAAACACGATAGTTAAACACACAAAAATAAAACACACATACACAGATTCCACTTATACTGTACATGTATCACTTTTGACTTGAAAAAAAAATCCAATATGGTAGTCTGTTGTTTGACAGATGAAATAAACGATAAGTTCAATTTTTCTCTCAAGTCCATGATAACGTCTAGTATGTCAGATCTCCCGTTTGTTATTGAATAGGTGCGCTTTTGACACTGGCCATTTCCTATATTGTGTGTAACACTTTTAAAATCCACAAAAATAATTCACTGAGATACTGTACATGTACGTGAATACACTCTAAGCGGGCAATGACTAATTCTTTAGTTAATTCCTGTAATTTATACGGGCCACGCAATGGTCTACTCTGGTCTAGACGGAACCGCGAAGTGATGTCACTTCACGAATCATAGATCTGTGTCTGCCGTGTTTCTCACACCAGTATTGACTGATAAACGTAACACGTCCCACTGTAATCTGGGACTCACTAAATACGGGAAAACTTCGACACCTGTAGACACCTGTGTCGATCGTTTATGGCTCCCAGCGAGACGGAGAAGGACTGGCTGGTCAGTGTATCGTTATCTCGGATTACCCGCATGTCGTAAACGGGATAAATAACATTGGCGGCGGTTAATTAGCCTGGTCTCTGGTCGCGTCATACGGTGAGCGCCGTAATCAGTGTTAGCATATAGTAAAAAACTCGGGGAAATTGTAGACCCGGTCCTATAACCAGGGAAACGCTTTAAACAGGTGGTCCTAAGACCAGGTTCGACTGTATATATATATATATATATATATATATATATATATATATATATATACATATATATATACATATATATATATATATATATATATATATATATATATATATATATATATATACATATATTTTAAAATATATTAAATATAATATTAAAAATAATATTAAATATATATATTTTTTTTAAATGATCTCTGTAAGATTAAGGCACTTGTCACCTCTACAGGATTATACAATTTGGACTTTGGTAGTATCACCACCAAGTACCATACTTGCTGACATAGCTGATCATGTTTCTCCACAAATGTGTATTCCTACAGTTGTTTCTCCACAAATGTGTATTCCTACAGTTGTTTCTCCACAAATGTGTATTCCTACAGTTGTTTATCCATTCTACCTTTGACTCACTAACATGCCAACCTCTCAAGCTGTCTGGTATCTTTTCTCTCTGTTTCCTTCTTTTATGTCTTCTTTCCTTAAATTTTCCAGTTATCACAATATATTTCAGAAAGCCACAGTAACTCAGGGGTTAGTTAAATGGACTTCTATGGACAAGAGGAGAGACTCAATCTTCATCAATGACTTCCAAATCCATACGGACGAACGTTTTCTTACTTTCACTGATAAAGCTGTGTACCGTCATTTTCATTCTTTGGAACATTGAAACACCCTGAGACTATCTGTACATGTTGCATATCCTGTATCAAGCAATCAACTATTATCCTTAAATCAGCTTCTCCTTATTTAAACATTGGTTTAAACACTGCATGTAAGCAACACTTTTACAAACACCTGTTAATAGCAAAGATGTTCTTTATCCTAATCCACAGTTATAAACATTGTATCTATTGATACAATTTTGCTGGGATGGGTGGTCTAGAGGTAAGACATCAGCTTCTGGACATAAAAGGTCCTGGCCTCAATTCCACCAGTGGCAATATTTATGAAAAATTAAGAAAATTTTAATCTATGTTTTTTTTATGGCTTTACCCTCCCCTGGTTTCTGAGTAGTGAGATCTGATGTCTAGATGTCTCGGATAATGGCAAAAAACCAACGGCAAAATACAGTAGGTCCTGTGTACACTTGCGTAGTTAAAGAACCCTTGGCAGATAAAAATAAAAAGAGTATGCCAAAAAATGGCTTTTGCCTAGCCAGGCAAAATTGTTAGCAAAATATCTACACACACCGATGGATCTAGGGAGCCGCGATAGCTCAGTGGTTAGTGAACTGGACTATAAAGGACAAGAGGTAGGGTTCGATCCCAACCGATGGCTTTCGGGTTCACCCAGCCTTAAATGGGCACCGGATTTTTTTCTGGGAAAGTAAAGCGGCACGGGCGTAATACCAACCACATTACCCAAAAAATCATGTGCTGAAGGTCTGTAAAATTTATGGTCACTAACACCATATTCCCTACACACCACTTGGCATGACGGGGCTCTTTACTTTACTATACTACCAATGGATCTGAGGCCACATTGTGGAGATCATGAAAAATGGTGAGATCATGCCAAATGGTCAGGATTCTCCTCGTAGATTTTCAATACTTTTAGGAAAAATCAGAGTACCTATGGATTCATCTGAGTGTCCTGTGAGGATGATCATAACATAATATAATGTATCTGTTGAACTGAGTACAAAGATATAAAGAAAGCTAAAAGAGTGTTTAACAAAACAATAGTAAACTTAAAACTATATCTTACTGTACACTAAATTATTCTAGTTTGACTGGTTTTCTTTACCGTTATAAACAAGCCAACACAGAGACTCATTAGGAAGGACAACTTGCATGACAAGCCTGAGAAGGGGGAGAATCTGCAGACATCTCTCAAGTGATTGCTTATTTTGTAGTTTGGGGTCATCAAGTCTCACTAAATGGTACATGCAAATGCTTTTGCCCATTATTGCCCTTGACTGGGGAATATATAAAGAGAAGAGGTATATGAAGAGAATCAAATATTTAATATTTATTATGATTAAATTAGACATAATAGTAAAGGAAGCAACAAAATAGGTCTCAGTATGAATAGTAAGAAAACAGAAGTAATGGTCATATCAAAGAAATAATCATCGCCATCATGCAGCATAAAAATAAACAGAACAAATCTGAAACAAGTGAAATGCGTCAAATACTTGGGCACAATAATAACATCAGATGGAAGATGCACCACAGAAATAAAAAGCAGAACAGCTTAGGCTAAAATAGCATTTCAGAAAATGAAAAATATCTTATGCAACAAATCTATGTCAATAGAAGTGAGAAAGAGAGTTCAACGGTGCTATATAGGACCAATTCTGACATATGGAAGCGAATCATGAACAGTAGACAAACAAATGAAAAGACGATTAGAGGCCACAGAGATGGGATTTCTCAGAAGAATGTTGAAAGTTCCCTGGACAGTTAAAAAGATCAATGAGGAAATTCTCAAAGAGGCCAACACAAAAAGGGAGCTGCTAAAAAACATCAGAAAAAAACAATCAACATTTTTTGGGCACATCATGAGAAGGGGAAAGTTGGAATACTTGGTTACAACTGGCAAAATACAAGGAAAGAGAGATCATGAACGACAAAGAGAGAAAATGCTGGATAGCTTGGGTGTCATGGCATGGAAAACAGTCAACAACAGAACTGATACGATGCACTGTAGATAGAAGATTGTGGAAGGACATGATCGCCTATGCCAACCGGTATGGTACATGATGAAGATTAAATTACACTCTTCAGGTTTCCATAATTTCTTTGTTATATATTTTTATGTACTTTTAAAAATGTATATATATTTGACCATACGGAACCAAGATGCCGACAACACCTGAAAGCAATCAGCTATGAGTTGCTGACTTCTTGTATTAAAATAAGTGAATCACAACAGAACAAGTTCCTACTCTATCAATCTGTGGTGGGCCTGAGATGACTAATCAATTTGGCCAAATGTGTCAGGACTAGAAGAGAAAGAAACATGGTGCCAAAAAAACCATGCTGAAGTCAGATGTGTTGGACTGAATGACACAGATAATGCAGCTTGATATAAACCACAACACAGAGCATCTGTCTTTTTTAACATCTTTTTAAGGGCAGGAAATTAAGAGGAGAATTTGTCCATTGAACACAGAAAGAATGAGAGAATTTGACCACAAGTGTAATTTATTACTTTTGTTCATTTTGTTTGTGCTCCTGTCAGAAGATATTTTTTTTGTCAAAAATATTGAAAATTGTACTGTGGTGATAATGTCAACATAATGTTGTATGCATACATTAAAAGTATATTTTATATTTATTTTTTCATCTTTAATCTCCAAAATGCAAATTTTACAGCTTCCAAATTTACTTTCATCATTATCATGTGACTTCACTTCCTCTTTTGTTTACTATTGATCTCATAATATTTTAGCTGTAAAGTGAAAATTTACTTTGCACTATTCTAATTACAAATACCAACATGATCTTTTTCAGTGTTACCCACAAGATGACAGCAGCAATGTTTTCCATTTTGTTTTTATGTGCTGTTTCTTTCTATGATTTCCTTCATTTATCTATTTATTGTTAGTTTCATTCATCTTGTTCTAAGACCTTCTCTGTTTATCCGTCTACTTATTTATTTTAAAACTATGATTTTCCTTTAATCTGGCTGGCAATCTTTTTAACCCTAGATTATGATTCTATAGTAAAAATTACCACTAAAATATAATATATATTTTTGGGAATCTGACAGTTTCCCACAGACAAACATCCCTCTCCCTATACCTTTCTAATTATCACTTTGGGTGACCCCTGAGTGTTTGATTTCTTTCCTTTGATATTTGATTATTTTTTCCATTCACATAGTAAAAAGTACTGCGGTATCGTAAACACACACATTTTTTTTTTAATCAGCCAATTTTCAAGAAACTCTTTTTGTTTTCTTCTCATGATGGGGAAATCTCCTCAGCCTTGGGCATGACATCTAAGAAACCTTTGTAACACGGAAAAGTCAGCGAACAAAATGAAGAGGGAGCTGAACATACAGGCTAAAATTACAAATGACAGCGGCCATGTAAATAGACAAAGGTAGAAGTGGGGTGCCATGTGGTCAAGTTTCAAGCTAAAAATTTACCGTAAATCAGGAAATGATTACCGCATTTGATCCCTGTCTTGTGTAAGCAAAGTGCTGTGTAGTAAAAGTTCAAAAAAAGTTTGATTTAAAAAACTCCAAATGTTACATTTAAGAGGTAGTAATTTTTACTAAAGAAACGTGGCGTGTGTCAAATGATATATGAATTGTAATCTACGGTTAACACTCTTGCCTACTTTAACTTTATGGTTTATAGTTTTGCATTTTTTTTCTTTACCACTCATAATCATATTTTTTTTGCGATATGAATCAAACTTTTATATACATTTCAATCTCTTTGAGTGATATATCAAATTCTTATATCCAGCATTAAGAAAAAGCACAAAACGATAAAACAAAGATAGGAAAATTACATAAACAAACACATAAAGCATAAAATAATTTAATTTTTAAAATGACAATTGATAAAATTATCCTCAATATGCTTTCTAATATTCTATCTTAATGTTGTAAAACTTCTACCATGAATCATTTAGAAATGAAACCATAATAGTTGTTCAAGTTTGTGCTAAGGCATTCATGTTTATAAATGTTATGCTTGTGTTAGATATCTTTCTATCTATCTATTGCCCTTTCGAGCCGTAACCGGCCTTAAGTCGTAGACCAAGATACTTCTTCTCTTTTCTAAATTTTTATTCTAGCCATTTTCAATTCTTTAAAAGATATTTTATCAAATCTCGCCATTTGTCTCTGTTCTGTGCAAGCAGCTCTATCTCATTGAGGGAGCCGATTCCTGCTGCTCTTGCCTCTCTCATCAATGTTCTTCTCAGTGTCTCTCTGGGTCGACCTCTTTTCCTCTTACCTGTTGTTTCCCACATGTGGGCTTGCTTTGCTATTCGGTTATTATCTCTTCTCATCACATGTCCAACATATGACCATCGTCTTTTCTTTATTACTGAAGATATTAGTGGTTGATTGGCAATTTCTCTAATTTCCTTGTTTGATTTGAATTCGTTCCACGCTATACCAAGTATTTTCCTTAGACATTTATTTTCAAATGCATTCAACTTTGTTTCTATGTCTCTTGTTGTTTTCCAGCTTTCACACGCATACGTAAGGGTTGATAGTACATTTGATTTGAATAGTCTAAGTTTTGTGTTTGTGTTGATGAGTTTTGATTTCCACAACTTTTCAAGGCTTCTGAAAGACATTTATGATTTATCTCAAGCCCAATTTTGTGGCAACTAATGATAGTTCATTTGTGTTTTCCTGCATCGTTTTTATCTGACTGCTGATGAGAACTATGCCATCAGCATAGTCGAGGTCCTCCAAATGGTCTCCTTGAATCCATTCGATACCTTTATTACCAGTGCAACATTTCTTCATTATGAAGTCCATAACAACTCCAAATAACAAGGGCGATAAAATACATCCTTGTTTAATCCCAGTTTCTATTGGGAAACATTCGCTCAGTCCTTCCTCTGTTCGAACTGCACATGTGTAACCATCATACATGTCTTTAATAATATTTATGATTTTTTATGGTAAGCCATATTGCTTCAGAATTTTCCACAAAGAATCTCTATGAATACTGTCAAATGCTTTTTTGAAGTCGATGAAGTTAAGTACAAAAGGTTTTTGCTTTTCAATGTGTTCCTCCAATATAAGTCGTAGAGTAAAATGTGGTCAAGGCAGCTTCTCCCTTTTCTAAACCCAGCCTGTTCTTCATGCATTACTGTATCTATTGAATCCTTTATTCTATTTAGGATGATTTTGCAGAATAACTTTGAGGCAACTGACAAAAGTGTCACGCCTTTCCATTACAATTGTTACAATCTCTGAGATTTCCCTGTTTTGGAATCTTAACAATGATTCCTTTTTTCCATTTATGAGGCGTCTTCTCCAGTTTCCAAATGATGTTGAACATTTTCTGGAGATGTATTAAATTATGGCTATCAATTGCCTTGAGGATCTCAGCTGTTAACTTATCCTCTCCAGCAGCCTTGTTGTTGGCCATATGCTTAAAGGTAGTTTCTATTTCGCTCAAGGTTAAGAAATCTAAATTTCCATCTAATTCTGCTGCTGGTGTTTCAGCTTCAAAATCTATTAAATTGTGGGGTAGTGGATGGTTAAGAATTTCTTTGAAGTTGTTGTTAGCATTAAACTAGATTTGTCTAGAATTGGTGTTCCACTGGATGTATAGGTGTTTGTCAGCATCTTTTGTACAGTATAGAGAGTTCTGCTGTCTCCTGTAATTACAGCTGTCTCTGCTTTCTCTGCCAAATTGTCTATGTAAGATCTTGCATCTCTTCTTGCCAAACTTTTTACTTTGTTGTCTAATTCTTCGTATGTTGCTTTTGCCAGGACCTTTCCAAGATCTGTCTTTACATTAGTCCTGGCTCTCTTTGCTTCTCTTCTTTCTTTGATGTATTTCCATGTAGTGTCTGAAATCTAAGCTCATTTTTCCATTTTTTTTAGTCCGGCACTTGATTCTACTGCTGTTATTAGTATTTTGCTCTGTGAGTCCCACATTTCATTGATATCTAAGTATATTTCACCGAGTGCTGCATAACAATTACTTAGCTCTATGTTAAAATTTTTCTTGATGTTGATGGCTTAATCTTTCAGTTTATGACTATCAATTTTATGTGTAGTTGATCTCTTCTGTTGACTTTTAAATCTTAATCTTATTTCCCCAATGCACAGGTTGTGGTCACTATTAACATCAGCACCTCTGTATGCTCTTACATCTATCAATGATGATCTGAATTGTTGTTTAATACATAGGTGGTCAATTTGATTTGAGGTTCTATCATCAGGAGATATCCATGTTGTTTTGTGAATATTTTTGTGTGGAAAGTGTTAGATATGGTAGATGAATAAACAAATTCTAATTAAATTATAATAACAGACTAAGCATTTAATAAAATCAAACTACATTCAGATACCATTAGTCCAACATTTTCAGCCTGTAGTCCATTTTTATAAAAATTTGACTGAAAAGTGTCAGCATCGGAAGTCTCTTCCAAATTAATGTCTCCATATGATTGTAGGTATCGTTCGTAGCATTGCCAAAGGGCTAGTTTATACTCCTGAAAAGTAAGATAGGAAATTATTTTCTACCAAACAATATGACTAAAGCTTTCATTATCTGAATCAAAATCTACTGGCTTGGAAGTTTAAGGTAAACACATTGCAAGGGATGCATATCACTTTTATATCAGTAAAAAATATATTATGTTACATTTTAATTTTTAAATTGCAAAGTAAAACATAATGATGGGTAGGAGGAGACTGTAGTACTTTTACGGTGTACACGTTTGTGTCTGATCCAAAACCAAAGCAAACTAATTCAATGGTCAGGGGTCAGGTCACTGAAAGTATCTAATAGGAAGGTATCATCATCATCATCAAGTACCGGGCCTACTGGCATAGGTGATCATGTCCCTCCACAACTTTCGATCTTGGCAGCTATTTATTATTTCTGTTGTTGACCTTCTGCCAAGCCATTCTCTTAAGCTGTCTGGTATTTTTTCTCTTTGCTTCCCTCTATCTCTTCGTCCCTCAATTTTTCCAGTTGTTACAATATATTCCAGTTGTTCTCTTCTCATTACATGGCCAAAAAATGATGATTGTTTCTTCCTAATACTGGAAATTAGCTCTCTTTTTGCTTTGACCTCTCTCAGAACATCTTCATTACTCATCTTAGCTGTAATAGGAAAGTATAGGGAGGGGGAAATATAGTATGCGTGCAGCAAACTGTCAAATTTCAAAAATTTGTATTTTGAGGCCATCCTTTTTTACGATGGTCTCGTCATCTATGGTTAAAGACTTCAGTTCTTGTACATTGGGATACTGACATGGAAATCAATGATAATTCAGTTCAGGGACTGCAGCAATTTGAAATGAAAGAACAATACATAAACCAAAGGGGGAAAGGGCCAGGTGTATGAATAACTAGGGCACTATTGAAACCATTGCTCGGGAAGTCAGAACAGAGGTTTAAATAAGAGATTGACAAGTTCCAGTGGAAATAATAGCGGAAATATTATTAAATTAAAAGCAGCAAAACATCCTTCCTGTGTCTCTTGTCGTCGACTGTATTTTACACCTGTGCCCACCGGCCTTACCAATTACAGTCCAGTCAGCCTCTGACCAAGCTCCGGACTACAGGGAAGTGACTTATTTTCTATTTTTCATAGTCTAGTACATTATCGCCGAGTGTTAATCAACTTTTCAGTTAGATTTTTGTGTATATCCTTATATATATTTTTGTGCTATTGTTTATTGTTCCAGCTGCAGATCTACTTGGCTGAAACGTTCTCTACTTTTGTTTTGTTTCTCACCTACGTAAAGCTGTTACCTTGCCATTTTTTCCTTTTTTTTATTTTCATTCTTATCATCATCTTTACAGCAGCTTTGCATTTCTATGTATCTTGATGCCTTTACCCCTTTATTAGAGCCATATTTTGCTGCTTATGGTACGGAATATATTAAAGAATTGTGATGTGTGTTTTACTTTATCATGTCTAATAATTATTTACCATTATTGACACTAGAAACTCTCCAACTTCTAAAAGCTTTCCCTCATAGTACACAGGTGGCAGACAAGGTTGATATTTGTTCCACAATTCAAATAATGTATTGGCCCTGAAAATGAGGATTCATATTGTTAGATCCATGATGGAAATTGTAATTTAAAAGTGACTTCATGTAAGTATTAAATATTGAATTCACATTTCAAAATATAACCCGTTCAATTTTAATAATTTCACTACATAAAGCTCACATTTTCTTTGACAGTTTGTTGAGAAAGGTCCGAGATTTATTTCAGTTCATGAAGCAAATTTTTTATTTCAAGAACAAACATGTTAATCAGGTCAGTGTAGTTTATTTGAAAAAGTAAATGCAAAGAAAAACCTCAGTGTTGTCTTAAGATAGTGTAATGGACATGTATACTATAATACGGCCTTTGACGTCTTAACAAATGGTTGGTATTATGATAAATCAGTAGTTTGGTAAAAATATTAGTGTCTTATGCTGGATCCTGCTTTGCTGAACAGCATCTCTCATGGCTGAATGTCATTATTGGACAGACAGGTTCATCTGCAAAATGAACAAGATGTATTCATGGTGCCTGGCCTCATCTCCTTTCTCCTGTGCCTTTTGTCTTCTGAATTTGAAGCACAGGCGTAATACCGACCACATTACCCCAAAAATCATGTGCCAAAGGTCTGCAAACATTACAGTCACTTACACCATATTCCCTAAACGCCATGTGGCGTAACCAAGCACTTTACTTTACTTTTTCTGCCACGAAAGCTGATGTGCTATTTTTTATTTTTTTTCACCACGTTCTACGATCTGCAGTCAGATTCCCAGTTTCTTTCACTGATAGAGATTTCTCTTAAGGAAGCCCTGTGAACATCCTTATATCTCAGCACTGGTCTGTCCTTTGGTCTCTTTCCATCCTTAAGTTCACCATACAATATTTGTTTAGGAATGGCTTCTGACCTAACCCAGTCACCTTAGTCTATGACCCCTAAATGTTGCCATGATGGATGGGAGTTTGGCTCATTGTAAGACATAAGAGTTGGTTACTTTGTCCTGTCATTTGGTGTTCATAATCTTTCGAAGGCAACACACATCAAAGCTGTTTAACCTGTTCTCCTGCCCTGCATAGGTAGTCCAAGTTTCTGATCCGTATAGAAGTGTACTAAGCACACAGCTTTGGTAAATTTGAATCTTAGTCCTGAGTGTTAATTTGGTGTTGGCCTATGTTCGATCTTTAAATTTACCAAATGTAGGAGCTGCCTTTTCGATTTGGGAATTTATTTCTTTTTCAAAGGATGTATATATATATTTATAACCTAACCCAGTTAGAAGTTTGATAAATTAAAAAAAAAAGAGAGAGAAGGTTTGAAAATAAGATTTATGAAAATACCTAAAAATTTGATAGATAAATAAAGGTAAAGGTAAAGTACGAGACTTGAACCGGCGTCTTAGCACGCGAGTTTATACCCATATGTGCTCGGCCGCCTATCCAGAAATGTTCGGATATTTCTGTATAGTGTAGCCTCAAGCATCGAAACTCAGATGCGAAGCAACATTCCTCACCTTCCCAGGATAATATCCTGGTACCCATTTCTGCCAACGGCTGGGTCGACCGTGGGGGTATTTTTTTTTCCAACCACTAGTACAATTCACACTGCTCCCAGCGGGAATCGAACACGGGTTGTTCGAACGTCGGTAGTCTAGTCGGGTTGATAGATAATATAGATGTTTAAGAAGAAAGAATACTGTTAAAGAAATAAATTTTAGCTCAATATGAATATAGCAAAAACAGGAATCTATCAACTGTCTTATCCTTATGACCCTTTTCGTCTTATCAGACCGTCTAGTGGAGGCTATTGTGTATTTTTTTAGGTTTTGTTTTTTTCAAACAGCTTCTCTTGTGGCTAATTCTACCAATGTTTGACAAACACACATGGCCACATAATGAACAAGTCAGGCCCACTGATCCACAGGGTTTTCCATCCTTTTTCATGAGTCTTTTCTATTCTAAGTTTTGCCTTAGCACAGTCTCAACTATAAGACTATATAAAACAAGATTATACACAAATCATCACTAATAGAATTTACAATGAATAGAATGCAGAACTCTAGATTAATTCAGTTAATGTTGAGTTTTTATGCCAAAATTAGAGGGAAAGAACACTTGAAAACTAAATATATGAAAAATTAAGTTTTAATTTTCAATGAAGTATTTGGGCGATGGTCATACTTTGGACATGTGATGAGGAGAGATAATAACCGAATAACAAAGCAAGTCCTCATGTGGGAAACAACAGGTAAGAGGAAAAGAGGCAGACCCAGAGAAGAACATTGATCAGAGAGGCAAGAGCAACAGGAATTGGCTTCCTCAATGAGTTACTTGCATAGAACAGAAACAAATAGCGAGATTTGATAAAAGATCTTTACAAGGATTGAAAACTGGTGAAATAAAAATTTAGATAAGAGAAAACAATGGTTCTCAAATACTAAAAATTATGTTAGTGTTTAGGGTTATGGTTTTGGATTCAGAGTTTACCCTCACGTTATTTCTCTTTCCTTTAGAATTAGGAGTCTTCAAATGAAAGATTAGACCACTGAATAAAATGCAATGTTCTTTCAAGCGGATTTTACACTTTTGAACTGAAATAACTTATGTGCCTAAACTAGGACTTTACCCAAGTATGTGTGTTTATTAAATGAATATAATAACATTCCTTGCATCATATTGTATGGTTTTTAACATTTAAATATCTCTTAATACCTTACATGTTCATTGTTCCACAGCATTGTTGTTGCAAACATTGAAAAATGTGTTTAAATAAGTTCCCAATGAGTAATTACTGTAATTAATGAGTAAAGTTAGAAGTAAATACTACTTTTACTTAGTACTAGAAGTAGGCCCACTCAAGTATAATTACTATAGATAATAGTGATAGTCGGTGTAACAGTGGTGTTGACTGTGAGTTTACTTTAAATTGTTACGATTTGAGTCATATTTTTTTTAAAATTTTAATGTAATATTTTGCATTAAATAAAATACATATTAAACAGATTAAACTCAACTCAACTGAAGAAAGCTGCAGTGAAATATTTAAACCATTTTTGTTTTATGTAAAACCTAGATGGCCATGCGAAAATCACTTTAAATTTTATATAATATAAATTGCCAATTGATTTTTGTGTGTTTAAAACAACATACGGTCGTCCATAAGGTTCGTCTGCACATTTTGTGTATCCTGGTGCGGACTTTCTCTTCATGAAACCACAAAACTGCTTTAGTTCTTGATCCAACGCTTTGAGCATTGGGTTGGGACGATTGTCCCGATCATAAAATGAGCTAGGCTGGCGTCGGGTTACTGCAGCAACTGCTGCATTTTTTAGAAAAGACGACATTTTAGGAGACGTTTCTCATAATTAGAAAAAAAAACTCAATTTTCTTGTAAAATTCGATGAAGCCGCCATTTTGAATGTTTTGTCTCTGTTGCTAAGTACCTATGTAAGGGAAGTAATACCTGCAGTTTCTGACTATAGTTCTGTCCCATGCGTAAGGGGTGGTGGTTGATCTCTCTCTCTCTCTCTCTGCGTTCAGGACTCAATCAGAGTAGGATCCCAGACTCTCACATGAAGTCAGCTGTCAGGCTAAGTGTGTTGATCGCCCCCACAGACAGAACATCACAATTAGAGTGTGTCAGATCCACTCTGACTGAACACCCGTTAATACGTTGCACTGTGTTATGCGCCAGTGGCCCAGTGCATCCGATTTCAGCCAGCATTTTATTCGGGTTGCTTTCCCTAGCCTTTGATTGTCCCCAATCTTCCTGCAAGGCAGCAGATGATCTTTTCTGTAGGGGGATTCTGCCCTTAGATGGTAGGCCCTCCCAGGTTTACGAGCACCATCTGCCCGAGTCACTAGAGGTGACTAACACAGACACGGACACACAAAGATGTGAGATGTGACTAACACAGACATGCACACACAAAGATGTGAGATGTGACTAACACAGACATGCACACACAAAGATATGAGATGTGACTAATACAGACATGCACACAGCGATACGAGGCATGACTAACACTGACACACATCAAGATATATGACACATGACTAACATAAACATGCACATAAAGATATGAGATATAAATGACATTGACATGCACACACAAAGATATGACACATGCCTAACATAGACATGCACACAAAGATAAGAGATATGACTAACATAGATATGCACACACAAAGATATGAGATGGGACTAACATAGCCATGCACACACAAGGATATGAGATGTGACTAACATAAACATGCACACAAAGATATGAGATATCACTAACCCAGACATGCACACACAAAGATATGACATATGACTAACACTGGTACACACTAAGATATGAGATATGACTAAACACAGACACACATAAAGATATGAGACATGATTAGCACGGACACATCGAGATATGAGATATGACTAACATGACACACACCAAGATATGAGCCATGGCCAGCACACACAAGCTAAGATATGAGCCATGGCTAGGACAGAAACACAAAAAAGATATGAGCCATGGCTTCACCAAAAAACACCAAAAAGTGAACCATGTCTAGCACAGAAACACATTAAAGTGTCCATATGCTTGGGCTTGTTGTAGTCGGCAGACTCTTCTGAACGTGGGAATCACAGGTTTCGTTAAACAGTTGTCCGGAGTTTGAGAGTGCAGTCTGACCCATAGAACGTTCTGAAGCATGTACAGATTCCCGATCGACTGTTGACAGGTGTCGTTGAAACAGTTGCCCGGACATTTGAGAGTACATATGATGTCACAGCCATCAAAACACATCTGTTCGCACTGTAGCCCAAAATTACCATATGGACAAGTGTCATTACAGGTATAGCCAAGATGTTTTACAATGTAGGCATTTTCCAGATTTTTCCTCAAATAAAGGACAGACACTGAGACAAGACCCGAACAGTCGTGTCCATAGATCCCATGTGAACAGTAGCCGTGACAAGTACCGATGATGACATTGCAGCCTTTACTACACCCACTACACACTGCACAAAACGACAAGACTGCTCGTCCAGACAATAGTGTCTGTAAATGTTTGCACCTCACATACCGTCAGTGCACTGTCGGCCTGCGAAATGGTCGGTGAGAACTCAATCTTAATGTGTGCCATTGACGTTTGTGTTTTGACTACAATAGTTTTCACAGATAAATTAGGGTAGGATATATCATTATACTGGAACACTACTCCGCCACTGTCAGAGAAAGCCCTTAGAGTGTCATTCTTTACCCGAATCATAGTGCTAGCTCGATGATAGATTCGAATGATGTGAGTCTTCTGGGGCGTTGCAAAGCTCAGATACCAGTAAACAGAATTGGTTCCACTTCTCAATTGTGTGTGTGTGCAGTCATTGTCATAGAGATTGGTCTTTGTTTTGCTATTAACTGCGGCCTCTGGTCCACATCCGTCTCCTGTATAACAAGCATCAAATGTTTGTGCATTAAATCGGTCTGGCTTGTGTTCTGTTTGAGAGCCAGTTTCCTACCCCCGCCAATGTAGTTGGAGCAGATATTTGCAACTATCGCCCTTTCAATCCGTAACTTGTTGATCAGACCAGCCCCAGGGCAGAAGGCATCAATCTCGTGCGGACTAACTACAAACCTTGATACATTGTTACATGAGGCAGAACCATTCAGTTTTACCGTGAAACTGTCCGGATATTTTAAGTCATTCGCATAAATCCTAAACCAGGAGCACGGCAAAGATTGATTGAGAGTTGCCTCAACTGATGTAGAATCTGTGTCCGATTACATGAGGTGTCGTTGCGATCAAACAGGAAAGTAGGTTCAGATTTTTGGGCATATTTGCAAATAAAATCCAAGTACTGACACTGGGGTGCGAAAATTTTGTGCTGACAACTGTCATTGTTTGGGCATGTCCCTGTAGTTTTGTCACAAACTAAGCCATTATAGCAGTGACATTGTAACTTACAATTTGTCCCAAACCAACCGGCTGCACAAGTAAGGTCATTAGCTTCCATTGTTGCTAACGAAGCCAGTGAATAAAGACTTGATCTACAGCGATGGTTAACGAACTGTGTACACACATTTATTATCAAACCCGTGTTTACATTTTGTCTACCCGATTCCAGTTTACTCCGTGGTTTTTATTTTTTATTTTTAGGTTTGCTTCTGTGAGCCAAGCCCCCGTTCTTTGGCTATTGAGGCCTGTGTTGTCTTCTAAGATATGCTCAGAGAGTCTTGTTGCTCAGCGGTTAAATGAAGCAGTTAATAATATTTATTTGTGAAGGAGTGCTCTGGGGCCACAGTGCCCTAATGTTTACCGGAAGACATTTGTCTACCCATGTCTTCTGAGTTGATGTTTATTCTTCTGATCTATCTCATACTTTCCTTTCATCTCTCAGTACTGTTTTTCATTGTCTAGGTCACGAGTGTCTTCTGTTTATTTTGAAAATATGTGGTGGGTAACTGTTAGAGATTTATTCCTGCCTTTTTGCAAAATGGTCTGCCTTTTATTTCCCAGTATGTTGCAGTTCGCTGATATTCGCTGCTGCATGCAGGACTAGTTATGCATTATTTTATCAAGCAACATGCATGTGTAGTTGCTTTTTTAATTCTTGGATAAGCCTTGAGTGTTTGGGGTTTGATATGGCTTGAAGAAGAACATACCTTTGAGTATGGAAGATTTTTTTTGTTCCTTGCGCTACTTTATTATATTTACTGTCCTTGGTTGTGCAGAGTGCACAGCCTTTCAGCTTTTTTGATAAACCGATGACTATCTGACTAACTAACTGACTGACTGACAACCTGAATATCTAAAGTCTAATAAGCAGTACCGACCTCTGACAGCTTCTTTTACCTGATGACGAAAGACATGCATTCGAATGATGCCAGTAGTTCACTTGTTGAGCATACCTCAAATTTGAACGCTGAGTCCTCCATTCACAAAATCTCCTCACTTGTCTCTGTCTCATACAATCTTAACATACTAATTGTAATGATAAAGACATTTTGTTTCCTATTTGCGATGGCGATCATATAGAAAGTGGAAAGTATATCCCAATATAAATTGTTCGTCACAGCTTGGCAGATATAAGACAGAGCAACTCAATAACAAACGTTTCGGGTATACAGCAGACAGAGACAGCGACAGGAACAGTCATTGGAACCAACCAATCAGCTGAGTTCTATTATTGTTATGCAAGCCTTTGTATCCAGGACATGACCCCTAGAAGGTTTGAGGTCAATAGGTCATGAAACCAACTCTCGCTAGTCATCCTCTGTGAGTGGCAGTGAAGGTTTTAGGACAGTAGGTCATGAAAACAACTCTCTCTAGTCATCCTTAATGACTGGTGGTGAAGGGTTTAGGACAGTAGGTCAGGAAATCAACTCTCTCTAGTCATCCTCTGTGAATGGCAGTGAAGGTTTAGGACAGTAGGTCATGAAATCAACTCTCGCTAGTCATCCTTAATGACTGGTGGTGAAGGGTTTAGGACAGTAGGTCAGGAAATCAACTCTCTCTAGTCATCCTTTATGACTGGTGGTGAAGGGTTTAGGACAGTAGGTCAGGAAATCAACTCTCTCTAGTCATCCTTAATGACTGGTGGTGAAGGGTTTAGGACAGTAGGTCAGGAAATCAACTCTCTCTAGTCATCCTCTGTGAGTGGCAGTGAAGGTTTTAGGACAGTAGGTCAGGAAATCAACTCTCGCTAGTCATCCTTTATGACTGGTGGTGAAGGGTTTAGGACAGTAGGTCAGGAAATCAACTCTCTCTAGTCATCCTTTATGATTGGTGGTGAAGGGTTTAGGACAGTAGGTCAGGAAATCAACTCTCTCTAGTCATCCTTAATGACTGGTGGTGAAGGGTTTAGGACAGTAGGTCAGGAAATCAACTCTCTCTAGTCATCCTCTGTGAGTGGCAGTGAAGGTTTTTAGGACAGTAGGTCAGGAAATCAACTCTCGCTAGTCATCCTTTATGACTGGTGGTGAAGGGTTTAGGACAGTAGGTCAGGAAATCAACTCTCGCTAGTCATCCTTTATGACTGGTGGTGAAGGTTTGAGTCCGGTAGGTCCTCTTGCTCGGTACTTCTCGATGAGTGGCCGATCACTCATTTCCGAATCCTCGTGGGGAAAACAAGCTAATGGTGTGTTCAAATAATAAGCCACACTATTGACATATATTCTCAACATTATGTCCTTAGGCTGCCAGGTTTACGTTTTTCCCGTAAGATTACTTTTTTAATTAAATTTTACGGCTTGCGTTTTTTCTTTCGTAAACCGCTTATTTACGTTTTTTTTTCCCTCGCGTCAAAAAAATTATGGCTAAAATTGTAAAATTTGCGGGAAATTAAATGTTACACCACTTGTGCTCATGACTAAGAATGGTTTATTCATTTTTAATATTAATAAGAAATTATATATAATGCGTGTAAAATCGTCAAAGCTCTATTTATTTTTACCAAATTAGAAAGTGTATTTTTGATGCTATAGAATCACAATACACTTCTTGATATGTTTCAATAGGATCTGGTAGCGGGTAGTCTCAATTAGTTATAAATGTGGTGGTAATAGTAGTAGCAGTAGCAGCTGCAGCAGTAGTAGTAGTAGTAGTAGTAGTAGTAGTAATGGTGGGATGGTAGTAATAGTGGTAGTAGTAGTAATGATAGGGTGGTAGTAATAGTGGTAGTAGTAGATATAGTGGTGGTAGTAGTAGTAGTAGTAGTGGATGTAGTAGTAGTTGAAGTAGTGTGTAGTAGTAGTAGTGTAGTAGTAGTAGTAGCAGTAGTAGTAGTAATAGTAGTGGTTGTTGTAGTAGTAGGTAACAGTACTAGAAAATTATATATCGCGTGCAGTGTCAGTCCCATAACATAAAGTACTATAAATGGTTTACGACAAAAATCGTGAAAATCGTCCCTTTTTTACCTGACAAAAACTTGACAACCCTATCTGTTCTTGAAATCATCATTGAAAATATGTTTGCACTAACAGTTTATTTTCCCTATATAGAGGACTGGATTTACCTATTAGCTATAGTTTAGGGCCATACAATCTAAGGACCTCAAGACATTTTCTGAATTTATTTTGCCACAGATCTCAGAGATGATGTCTTAATGAAATCTTTTACTCTATTTTGAGAGCGTGTTAACTCTCCATCTTAGCTAAGACTATTGTATCAGTTAACAGCATTATTCGTACATCTCTTATTTAATTCTCCTCTCTCTCTCTCTCTCTCTCTCATCTCTCTCTCATCTCTCTCTCTCTCTCTCTCTCTCTCTCCACTTCCTCGTGTACCCGTTCGGTTGTCGAGGGAGATACGATTTCTGGTTCTCAGCTTTTTGGCGGTCTCATTCACTGCCACTTGATGTTGCTGTAACGTTTCTTTCAGGTCTGTCTGGAGGCGAAGGCGCGCCCTACCCGGCACCAGAGCTGGAAGTCGTCAGTGACTCATAACTGATGGCTTGCGCCAGGATCGGTGAACCAGAACCATCCAGACCCTGCTACACTCTCCGCGGTGCCTCCAGAAACAGACTAACCTGTCTAGTCTGGCCAAGCGAGCAGGATCGAAGAGGGAAGACAAACCCGCTACTCAAAAATGTCGGCTGAATTCGGATTGTTTGGGCCGAAAGGCGCAGATATCACAGTGTTACACTGCAAACTTCAACACAACGTAACTACGTCCACTTAACGTCCTTTTAAGGGCGGATGACGAGGAGGAAGTCTACGGTTCGTATCCGCTAGAATACCTCAAATCATCGGGCGACCGCATCATCATCATCATCATCAAGGTCTGTCTCTTGCTCTTCTCTCTTCTCCTCATTTAATATATGCTTTGTATGGTAAGGAATCACACGGCATTCTTTCTAGATGGACAAAACAGTTTATTTTGTGTTAATATATGTTGCTTGGGATTTAACTGAATGTCCACTCTTTCTCTTATAATATCATTACTGAATCTGTCTTTTTCTGGTACCCCAAGTGCATTTATCAGATATCGCATCTCTGTGATGACAAGCTTTCTTTTGTGCTTAGACGTAGGTGATTTAAGGTCAAGTTTTTTTATTCGTGTTTTTTTTTTTTTAAGTGTAGATTTCTCTAGTGCCAGACTGCTGGGCACTATGATAAGACAAGAAGCGGTCTTATCAATAAATTTGTCGGCCATTTAAGTATTGGCAGGGACCTAATGGTCTGGGAGGTGAGACGTCAACCATAAAAAGGAAAGTTCCAGTTTTGGAATCCCGCTACAGGCAGTGCAATTGTTCTAATGATCAGATTGTCTCCTGCTGCGAATCTCCGTACAAAGAGTTCCCAGTGGTTTCTCATTACCTTCTGAAGGTGGGCGCGGTCCTAAGGGCGGTAATCCTACGAGCCGTGATTTCTTCCAATCTATGTTCAGCGAGTCCGCTCCCCGGACCTCCATGTTATGTGCAAATATTAAATAATGCGCGGTGACGCGAGTAAAGCTGTAGAGGACATTTAAATAACATAAAATTGTAAGGAGCAGCTAAACTAATAGATAGACTATACAAACCACAGCGTTTCGGCAAAGGTCTTCATTAAGTATAACAAACAAACTGTACAAATTAACATCAAATAGATCAAGCCAGACAAATTAACAACACATAGATCAATCAGACAAATTAACACAAATAGATCAGCCAGACAAATTAACAAATAGATCAAGTAAAACGAATTAACAACAAATAGATCAAGTAAGACAAATTAACAACAAATAAATAAAGTAAGACAAATTAATAAAAATTGATCAAGCCCGACAACTTAAACAAATAGATCAGCCAGACAAAATAAACAAATAGATCAAGCCAGACAAATTAAACAACTAGATCAAGTAAGACAAATTTAACAATAGATCAAGCCAGACAAATTAACAACAATAGATCAAGCCAGACATATTAACAAATAGATCACGTAAGACAAATTAACAACAAATAGATCAAGTAAGACAAATTAACAACAAATAGATCAAGTAAGACAAATTAACAACAATAGATCAAGTAAGACAAATTAACAACAATAGATCAAGTAAGACAAATTAACAACAATAGATCAAGTAAGACAAATTAACAAAATAGATCAAGCCCGACAACTTAAACAAATAGATCAAGCCAGAGCAAAATAAACAAATAGATCAAGCCAGACAAATTAAACAAATAGATCAAGTAAGACAAATTTAACAAATACATCAAGCCAGACAAATTAAACAACAAATAGATCAAGCCAGACAAATTAACAACAAATAGATCAAGCCAGACAAATTAACAACAATAGATCACGCCAGACAAATTAACAAATAGATAAAGCCAGACAAATTAACAAATAGATCAAGTAAGACAAATTAAACAAATAGATCAAAACCAGACATTTAAAACAAATAGATCAAGCCAGACAAATAAAACAAATAGATCCAGCCAGACAAATTAAACAAATAGATAAAGCTAGATGAATTAAATGAATAGATCCAAAGCCAGCCAAATTAAATAAATAGATCAAAGCCAGACAAATTAAATAAATAGATCCAAGCCATAATAAAGATTTTTTTTGGGATCGGTTTTTGAAAATCGAAGATGTCTTCCAGGAATCGATCACAAGCCAGTACAGTAGTGGTCTGCCTTGGATCTATTTGTTTAATGTGTATAGTTTTTTTATACCTGATGAAAGCTTTTGTCGAAACATTGTAGTTTGTCTTGTATATTTATTAGTTTAGCTACTCCATAACATGTTATGTTTATTTTATGTGAAATGATCAGAACATGCTACTAGCTTATTTTAGTACAAGGTTTTATAGCTTGTCTATGAATATTTCCAATGAGGAAGTTCTCAAAGAGGCCAACACAAAAAGGGAGCTCTTAAAAAAACATCAGAAAGAAGCAATCAACATTTTTCGGCACATTATGAGAAGAGGAAAGTTGGAATACTTGGTTACAACTGGCAAAATAAAAGGAAAGAGAGATCGCGGATGACAAAGAGAGAAAATACTGGATAGCTTGGTGTCATAGCATAGAAAACAGTCAACAACAAAACTGATACGACGCACTGTAGATAGAAGATTGTGGAGGGACATGATCGCCTACGCCAACCGGTATGGCACATGATGATGATGAATCTTTCGTTCGCCTGAAGTATTGTCTATATCTTTAATGTTCTTGTATATATTTTACAGTATTTGTAGTTCTTACCACATAGTTTTGCATGTAGTGTTGAATCTATGGACCAATGGGTTTTCCTCATTGTAATCTATTCAGTACAGTCGTGAAGTCTGTGTTCAGCAGTCTCGAGCGCCTGTCCACATGTTCAATCTTAAATGTTATATAGACATGACAATGGAGCTTGCGTCCAACTGTGTAAAGATTTTATCAGGGCTACTTAATGTGGTTCTGCTCATGCCAGATGTGGTTGTTTAACTTCTGACAGGCTGGTGGACAGTGGGAATTCTCGTCGTTAAGTGGGTATTTTTCTTCTTTTTATTCAAGAATTGCATTGTTTTTCACTGTCGCTCCGGGCAGACGGGAATGTCCATCCCGAATTGTACAAAGTCTGTGACGGTGGATGGGGAGGAAGAGTCAGCAATGATCAACTGCTCAGAAAACAAAAACAGCAAAGTGTGTGGTACACAAGAGGCATGTTCAGGGCACGGAAGACGAATGTGGCAGACCACCGTGAAAGAGATTGGAACCTCATCACTTACTAGTCGGAGAGGAAGCCGTGGAGAGGAATTCGAATTTATGTCGGAGGAAAGATCTACAAATAAATACTTGGAATGTTAGGACTCTATACCAAGAAGCAAAATTAGAAAATCTTATTGTGGAGACTGAATCCGATGAGCAGCAATTTGGATTTAGGAAAAAATAGTGGGACAAAAGAAGCCATATTCTGCGTGAGAACATTAATCGAAAAGTACACAGAAGTAAACAAACCTGCTTCATAGACTATACCAAAGCTTTTGATAGAATACACCACAAACAACTTATAGAATGCCTAAAAGAGATACATTTAGATAACATGGACATACGACTAATATGTAATTTATATTGGGAGCAAAAAGCAATAATAAAATATAACAAAGAGACTACACCCATGGATATAAAAAGAGGAGTAAACAGGAATGCATCCTATCACCAAGTTTGTTCAATCTATACACTGATCAAATCTTTAAAAACATCACGGAGATGCCATCCTACGAATTAATGGAACGATAATCAATAACCTAAGATATGCTGATGATACTGTACTACTAGCAGAAATCTTAAAGATCTACAACAATTACTGAATAAAATAAACATGACAAGCAAAAAATATGGATTAGATATGAATATCAAAAGACTAAAACTATGATCATAAACAAAGAAAAATTCAAACCCACAAGTGGATATCAAAATTTGAAGGAATAGACCTGGAGACAGTTCAGAACTATAACTACCTTGGCCATACTATAACCAGTGATGGAAAATGTACAACTGAAATAAACAAAAGAATAGGAATGGCAGAAAGTTATTTTAATGTCATGAAGAACATACTAACATCAAAACATATAACACCAGGGCTAAAACTAAGAATAGCAAAATGTTATGTCTTCTCAATATTCCTATATGGTGCATAAACATGGGCATTGGACAAGAAACAGAACAGAGAATTGAAGCATTTGAAATGTGGATATATAGAAGAATATGTAGAATTGGATGGAAAGAAAAGAAAACAAACGATGAAGTCTTAAAACAACTAAAAATGAAAAGAGAACTACTAAACACAATTCAAACAAGACAAATGCGATTTTTGGCCCATTTTAAAAGACACAACAGCTTGCTAAAAGTAATCTTAGAGGGAAAATATAGGGTAAAAGAGGCAGAGGCAGACCAAGACTAACATGGACGAGTACATCAAAATATGGGCAAATCAGCCTATGACAACCTGCACCATCAAAGTAAGAGACATAGCAGAATGGCGCTCCATGGTAGCCAACCTTCGTTGCGGAGATGGCACTCAATGATGATGACCTAATGTGGGGACATCCGTACTGGCTAAGTAAAACAGTATTGGCTGAGTAAAACAGTATTAGCTGAGTAAAACAATATTAGCTGAGTAAAACAGTATCAGCTGAGTAAAACAGTATTAGCTAAGTAAAACCTTATTAGCTGAGTAAAACAGTATTAGCTAAGTAAAACAGTATTAGCTGAGTAAAACAGTAATAGCTGAGTAAAACAGTATTAGCTGAGTAAAACAGTATTAGCTAAGTAAAACCGTATTAGCTGAGTAAAACAGTATTAGATAAGTAAAACAGTATTAGCTGAGTAAAACAGTATTAGCTGAGTAAAACAGTATTGGTTGAGTAAACCGTATTGGTTGAGTAAAACAGTATTAGCTGAGTAAAATCGTATTGGCTAAGTAAAACAGTATTGGCTGAGTAAAACCGTATTGGCTGAGTAAAACAGTATTGGCTGAGTAAAACAGTATTGGCTGAGTAATACCGTATTGGCCGAGTAAAACAGTATTGGCTAAGTAAAACCGTATTGGCTAAGTAAAACAGTATTGGCTAAGTAAAACCGTATTGGCTAAGTAAAACAGTATTGGCAGAGTAAAACCGTATTGGCTAAGTAAAACCGTATTGGCTAAGTAAAACCATATTGGCTAAGTAAAACCGTATTGGCTAAGTAAAACGTATTGGCTAAGTAAAACAATATTGGCTAAGTAAAACCGTATTGGCTAAGTAAAACCGTATTTTCTAAGTAAAACCGTATTGCTAAGTAAAACAGTATTCTATCTATTGACCTTTCGAGCCGTAACCGGCCCATAGGGCGTAGACCAAGATACACCACCTCCTATATGAATTTTTGTTCTAGCAGTTTTCTTTTAAAGATATTTTATTAAATCTCGCCACCTGTCTCTGTTCTGTGCAAGCAGTTCTATCTCATTGAGGGAGCCGATTCCTGCTGCTCTTGCCTCTCTCATCAATGTTTCTTCTCAGTGTCTCCCTGGGTCTTCCTCTTTTTCTTTTACCTGTTGTTTCCCATATGAGGGCTTGCTTTGCTATTCGATTATTATCTCTTCTCATCACATGTCCAACGTATGACCATCGTCTTTTCTTTATTACTGAAGATATTAGTGGTTGATTGGCGATTTCTCTAATTTCCTCGTTTGTTTTGAATTCGTTCCATTCTATACCAAGTATTTTCCTTAGACATTTATTTTCGAATGCGTTCAACTTTGTTTCTATATCTCTTGTTGTTTTCCAGCTTTCACACGCATACGTAAGGGTTGATAGTACATTTGATTTGAATAGCCTAAGTTTTGTGTTTGTGCTAATGAGTTTTTGATTTCCACAACTTTTCAAGGCTTCTGAAAGACATTGCTGCTTTAGCCAGTCTGATTCTAATTTCTTTACTCGTACCCCCTTCTCGATCATGTGACTTCCAAGATAGATAAAGTGATCGATCTCTTCTACTGGTTTGTTTTCCATGTATATTTTGTCACTTGTTGGCTGAGTGTTAGCGAGTTCGCTGCTCGTCAGAAGGTTCATGATTAGATTCTCAGAAGCGGACAATTTTATTTCTTTCTTTACTTTATTTATTAGGACAAACACAACTTTAGGATTCACCCACAGCCTACTATAAATTTATTAAGGCCCTCAAGCAGAAAATAAAACTGGAAAACTCTCCATTAAAGTGATTTTTTTTCAACTATAGGCGCTATAGATGGCTGACGTTCCTTACCCACAACTGCCCCTACTTGTACAACTTTAAATGTCACGGTAGTTGGAGGTTTTCCGGGAATTCCCACCCAGCCCGCAGGCCTTCAAATATATAGTTGCTTTTCACACATCATCAGCATTATCGAGGCCATCTCCGCAACGAATGTTGGCTACCATGGAGCGCCATTCTACTCTGTCTCTTGCTTTGATTGTGCAGTTTGTCATAGGCTGATTTGTCCATTTTTTTATATTACTCGTCCATGTTAGTCTTGGTCTTCCTCTGCATCTTTTACCTTGTATTTTCCCTCCCAAGATTACTTTTAGTAGGCTGTTGTGTCTTTTAACATTGTCCAAAAGTCGCATTTGTCTTGTTTGAATTATGTTTAGTAGTTCTCTTTTAATTTTTAGCTGTTTTAAGACTTCATCGTTTGTTTTCTTTTCTTTCCATCCAGTTCTACCTATTCTTCTATAGATCCACATTTCAAAAGCTTCAATTCTCTGTTCTTTTTTCTTGTCTAATGTCAATGTTTCTGCACCATATAGGATGTCGAGAAGATATAACATTTTGCTATTCTTAGTTTTAGACTGGTGCTATTTGTTTTGATGTTAATATATTTTTCATGACATTAAAAATAACTTTCTGCCATTCCTATTCTTTTGTTTTTTTCAGTTGTGCATTTTCTATCACTGGTTATAGAATGTCCAAGGTAGTTGCATTTCTGATCTGTCTCCAGGTCTATTCCTTCAATTTTCATATTCACGTAAAATAATTACCGGGAATGGGGAAGTACGGCGGTCGGTTACGATACCAATATCACCCACAAATAGCGCCGTTGGTAATCGAGAGATGACTAACACCATATCCCTGCTATATCTTAAGGCGAACCCTACTTACTCTACCTGGCTTGATATTCTTCTATGCCTGAAGCCAGGCGAACAGTTGTACGTCGCTAGGCTCAGTTCTCAATTCTCGTGCGATGAAAAAAATAAATTTAAGATTGCTTTGCTGGCCGTGCGCTCTAGAGTTTGTTCGGATGGGAAGGCGCTGTGTCGAAGAGTACGCGTTCGATTCTGCTTCGGGCTGTCTATTGTTCTTTGTTTTTTTTTCTGTTATTGATTGTTTGTGACTTTTTTTCCGAGTGTTGTAAACATACCTCTTCCCCTGAAATTATTCGCTGACCTATCGCCCTGGAAGTTTCCCTCCATAATGATATTCATTTATTATTTGTCCCAAACTTCAAATTATATGGGCGACTCAACTATAAATCATTTCAAATCATGTGCCAAACTTCAAAACGCTATTACTCAGTAACCATTTGTTAAAACTGTAGAAATTTTCCAAATGTTATTAGAATGCAAAGACCCTTTAAATGTATATTTAACAAATATCTTGCAGCTGCAGTTTTCTTAAAGCGGCGAATTTCTTTGATGTTTGTCAAAATTGTAAATTGTGAACCCCTAAAGAATAGAAATTACCGTAGTTGCTGGTCTGTGATTAATTTTTCACTAGGTAAAGGCGTGGCCGTAATGGGGAAATAACTGGATAAGACAAACACCACGAGAATTATTGTCTTCTCAGTTCAAGGACGGACGATAATATCAAGGTATACCTGTATGTCCAATTTTCATAGTTGTGTGGTCCTGAAAAGGACCGTTTGTTGAACTAATTTAAGGTAATATAGGGCCAACATTGTGGGGGCTATATACTTTCATTCTGAATCAGACGAGTCTAAAAGATTAATAACTGTTTGGGGTTGAACATTCCACAAACCATCATTTTTCCAATATTCCTCTTCCTGTTTTAAGACGTGGTCTTCACATTTAGCCCAATAATCTTTGTCTATTTTTAATAAAGCGAGATTAGCAAGAGTCTTTACATCGCATATTTTGAATGTTGTATTTTCATCTGCCACTTGTCCTTTCAATTTTGCCCAGATTAGTTCTATTGGATTTAAATGAGCATGGTAAGGTGGCAGCCTCAAACTTATATGACCGTGCTCTTGGATAATCTTATCTATTTGAAAAATCTTTGTCCTTTGTTTTTGCTTTACTAGAGATAGTAATTCAGGTTTTAAGTACATGTTATTAAATTGTATGTGCTCCTTTGTGAGCCATATCTTAATAGCATCTTTTGTACTGGATGACGTCGGGACTTTATCTTCAAGTGCAACAATGCTGTGGTACGCTGCATTGTCCATTATTAGGCAAGATGGTCGATCTAGTGATGGGAGAACAGAATTTTCAATCCAATGTCTATATATGTGATCATTCATCTCAGAGTGATAATCCCGATTGTCTATGGATTTTGAAAGAAAAATGAGCTATGCATTCTGTATTAGTCCATGTTGTCGACTACCTGCATTAGCAATTATCAAGCGCTGTCCTTTGCTGCTAGGTATTAATCTCTTAATCTTTCCATCTGATGACTGCCATTCCCTTTGGTTAGTGTGGTGAGCATTGATCCATGTTTCATCCAAGTACACAATATCATAACCTTGCTTGCGCACCTCTTTTACTTCACGTAAGTACTTGTTTCTCATGACTACTATATGTGGCTTCTCACAGATGATGTTTCGTCCATTGGAATACTTTCTGAATGTAAAGCCTGCAGCTCTCACATTCCTCCATAATGTAGACTTTGATATTTCAATACTGTTGTTCTTTTTCAGCGATACTTTTAATTTTCTTATTGTAACAGTTTCATTCATACCCAACATTTTGCGAATTTCACTTCTAATAAGTTCACTGTCGAAATTATCCAACATTTTTGCTCTTCCTTGTGATTTTGTATATTTTGAACATTGACGGTCACGTGCTTGAATCTAGCGATTAAATGACCGTTTAGATAAATCCAAAATGTGTCTTGTCCTATTCTCAGGGTTTTCTAAAGAATGAAATAATCTTCCTCGTTTAGCCTCTTTGCAAAAATAGTCATACATTTTTAATGCGATGTTTTGTAAACTGCAGAATTTCATTTTAAGACTCATGATAAATGTTATCGTTCTACGTCGGCGCCGCTGAATGAACGGAAATGGAACACACAATGTGTCGTGTTTTTTTACAAGTGTCTAATTGTGTCAGAAAACCCACGTTGAAAGCGTGCAAACACGTCATTTGACCGTGTATGGATTTTTACTCGCTATTTTAACTTAAAATACTGTAAACATTAAGTTTTGACTACATCAATGGGTCGTTACAAATTTATATAAATCAAATAAGCAACAATAATAACCAAATGTTTTTTTTATGAAATTAATTCCCTGTTGGGTTCTAATCATTATAACTTTACATGCCAATTTTGAACAACTTACAAAAAGCGGTTAAAAAGATAACGATTTTAAAAGTTGAGCACGAGTTATGAAACGGACTATAATAGGGAAATCGAACAGAATATAAATATTCATGCGGCGCTGCGCGATATTTATATTTATGCCTATCTCATACGATGACGGAAACACGTTATTTTTTTTTTCTTTATTTCTCCATGCTGAATGCATCCAAATGTTATTATTTCTCATTATACAGCTGTTTAGCAGCATTCATATTTGTTTTGTCTAGCATTACTTCTCACATGTAAACCTTCTCCCTTGAGATGTTTAGACTATTAATATTTGTTGCTAGTCTATTTCAAAAATCGTTTTTATATTTGTTTCAAATGATATAATCCTGTTTCAGCTTCGTTTTTGCATTGTGTATTGTCTGTGAAAATACTTCCTACGTTTTTTAGATTCTGTGACTTTGTACAATATTGAGGGTAATTTTAGTTGAGTTTATCGTGATTGTGTTCATCCCCCGACCATAACTAAGCCATTATATAATTACGTAATTTGTATTCACAAGCGATTGTATGTAAAAATGTTATTAGTGATGGAGCGTGGAAGACAGAAAAGAGAGTGAAAAGGGAGAGTTTCACTAACAGCAATGCTTGTTATATTTTCGAAATTTGCGTCAGTTAATAGAATTTTATGCTTTTGATTTAGCCTACTTAAAGTAGAATTTTTTTTTGTATTGTGAATGGTCACAACTATAAGAGCTACCAAGCAATAAAGTAACTTTTTTTTTTTTTTTAAATCTGGTCATTGGATATTGTTTACGTGGGACATAAGATATATAGAAGTCCGGTATCTTCGAGTCTCACCACTTTGATTTCAGAATATTTTTTGTTTCTTGCAAGTCAGTAACTTCCATTTGTATCTCTGCTGAGCAGCATTTACATCGATATCAAATGGTGTTGAGAAACATTCCAACCTTGTTTGTTGCAAAATATTTAAAACTGTCCACAAACTGGCAGTAAATATCATTAATGGTGTTTGAAAGTTGATGAAATTAACAAGTGATTGCTTCTGCTCTCCGAGCCTTACCAAAAAATTTACATTTACATCTCGCAGTTACAGTTTTTTTCTCTCCCTGGAAAGCTTTGTTATGAAAAATTCGTGTATCAGATGTCATTGTGTTTGTAACTTGAGACTAAAGCCATTAAAATGGTGGTTAAGTCAACCAAAGACATTGGCTAGCAGATCCACTGAGGGTTCGATAATTCTTTGCCCGGATTACCCTTTATATCCATGAAAGGTTCGACTGTAGCATGTAAGTCATAGATCTTGTCAGCATTTCCTCTCGACCTAACAAGCTAATTTCACAATAGTGAGACAGATTGTTTGTTGACATGATTAATAAGCAATTCAATCCGCTTTACTATAGTGAAATTTGCTCTCACTTTACAGCGAAATAGTATTAGATAAAAAGTAAAAATAAAATGGAATTGAAGACAATGGCCACAACATAAACAATCTGAGATATAGGGATGACACAGTTTTAATATCAGAGGCGGAGAATAAATTGCATGTAATGGTAGACATACTATTGAAAAAAGCAACAAAAAAGGTCTCAGTCTAAATAATAAGAAAACAGAAGTAATGGTCATATGAAAGAAACAATCATCACCCTTATGCAACATAAAAATTAACTGCACATATTTAAAGCAAATGCATGGCGTCAAACACTTGGGCACAACATCAGATTAAATATGCAGCACAGATTTAAAAAAAAATAGCTTATGCCAAAATAGCATTTCAGAAAATGAGAAACGTCTTGTGCAACACGTCTATGACAATAGAAGTGAGAAAGAGAGTTCATCGGTGTTATATAGAACCAATACTGACCTTTGGAAGTGAATCACAAACAAATGAAAAGACGATAAGAGGCCACAGAGATGGGATTTCTCAGAAGAATGTCTCCAAATGATTGTTTATAAAAAATTAACAACATCGACAGTACCAAACAAGAGCCACAACAAAAATTAAAGACAGTTAGACGCCAAGAAACAAAAGAACAAAACACGGACAGTGTAGTTTATCCGAAGAAGATGAAGGACAAATTAAAACATCGACGGTTGTGAGAGAAAATAGCTTGACTGGCCGATTCTGGCCCCCGAGCCGTAGGTTGCCCACTTCTGTTATAGAGGTTAGGCAGTATCGGATTTCATGAATTAAATTGTGATCACCTGCAAACTAACAATGGTTGATTTAGTGATTCATCTCAGACTTTGCTTCATATTTCTGAAGTTATTTTATCTTCAGGGTTAACTTCCAACGATATTCTGTTCATGCATATTTTAATAGCAATGGTGAAAGTATGCCACTCATACTTTTAACTCGATTGCATTCTATCTATCTATCTATCTATCTATCTATCTATCTATCTATCTATCTATCTATCTATCTATCTATCTATCTATCTATCTATCTATCTATCTATCTATCTATCTATCTATCTATCTATCTATCTATCTATCTATCTATCTATCTATCTATCTATCTATCTATCTATCTATCTATCTATCCATCCATCCCATCCATCCATCCATCCATCCATCCATCCATCCATCCATCCATCCATCCATCCATCCATCCATCCATCCATCCATCCATCCATCCATCCATCCATCCATCCATCTATCCATCTATCCATCCATCTATCCATCTATCTATCTATCTATCTATCTATCTATCTATCTATCTATCTATCTATCTATCTATCTATCTATCTATCTATCTATCTATCTATCTATCTATCTATCTATCTATCTATCTATCTATCTATCTATCTATCTATCTATCTATCTATCTATCTGTCTATCTGTCTATCTGTCTATCTGTCTATCTGTCTGTCTATCTATCTGTCTTTCTGTCTGTCTGTCTATCTATTGACCTTTCGAGCCGTGGCCGCCCATAGAGCATAAAGTCCAATGTCTTTTCTTGTTTACTGATGTTACTAGTGATTGATTGGCGATTTCTCTAATTTTCTCGTTTGTTTTGAATTCGTTCCACGCTATACCAAGTATTTTCCTTAGACATTTATTTTCAAACGCGTTCAACTTTGTTTCTATGTCTCTTGTTGCTTTCCAGCTCTCACATGCACATGTAAGGATTGATAGTACGTTTGATTTGAATAGCTTAAGTTTTGTTTTTATGCTGATGAGTTATGATTTCCATGTCTTCTCAAGGCATTGGATTGCATTGGTCACTCAATATTTTGCTCTTACAATACGTCTTGTAAAATGTGACGTTTTTCTCCAGCATTTAATCCAGTATCCCGCCATTGTCAAACAGCCAAAGCTTCCTTCTAGCTGTTCTTTCTACAAACATTTCCAGAAAGGCAGGCTTGAAAAGTGTTTTCTATTTTTTTTTTTTTAATCTATAATTTCATTTGTGACTGCAGTTAAAAAGTAGGTAGAAAGAAAAAACAGAAAAAAGATAGTGCAATATTTAAAAAATAAAAAATTATCAAAAGAAATATTTCAGGAGAAAGCTTTTCACTGTAACATAGAACCGATCATGCTACATTGAAGGTATTCCATGATAATCAATGATATATCGTGTACATAGCAAGAGGAAACATCTGCCGTGATTTGCATATTAATTTTAGGAATTACAATGACCTTCAATAAAGTAATGTGCTGAGCTTGTCCAAAGTTCATTTTATGATTTACGGCTCACGTCACGGGGATAACTCTGGATACATTTTTGGACGTTCGATTTGTAAATGAAAGCGAGAGAAGGATATTATAGAAGAAAACATTGCTGGGAATATTAAAGGACAGGAAGGGATGCTGGGGAATTTACTGCAGGAAAGAAAGAGATTACGAGAGAAATAGAAAAGATTTTGTAATTTATTATATTTAATAAAGATATATCTAAATGAAAAGCGTATTGTGTAACAGGTCTTTGTCAATAGAAGTGAGAAGGAGAGTTCATCGGTGCTATATAGAGCCAATTCTGACCTTTGTAGACGAATAATGGTCGGTAGACAATCAAATAAAAAAGAACGATTTAGAAGCCACAGGGATGGGATTTCTCAGAAGAATGTTGAAAGTTCCCTGGAAAAGACCAATGAGAAATCCTCAAAAAGAACAATTGGCATTTTTCGGGCACATCGTGAGAAGAGGAAACTTAGAGTACTTGGTTACAATTGGCAAAATACAGAGAGAGAGAGAGAGAGAGAGAGAGAGAGAGAGAGAGAGAGAGAGATCACGGACGACAAAGAGAGAATATACTAAGTAGCTTGGTGTTATGACATGGAAAACAGTCAACAACAGAATTGATACGATGCACTGTCCACTACCCTAACCAGTTCGTTCGTTCGCTTTCGTCAGCTTTGACCTCTGACGAAGTCCCACCCACTCAATTTTGTGGGACTGAATTTTGCGTGTAAAGTCTGTTTTATCCCATTACAGGATGCCCCTCGCCATGCAGGCAGATTTACTCCGACTTCAGAGGTACTAATTTTTAGGGAATTAGTAAAACCCAGGTGTCCTCGCCAGGGTACGAACCCCGGCTGTTGCCGTGGCAAGCCAACCGCCTATCGATTGCGCTAACCGGACACCCCACCCTAACCAGTATGGCACATGATGATGGTGTTGAATAAAGATATAATGTAATAAGGGGCAGAGAGAGTTAGAGTTAGAGAGATAGAGTGAGAGTGAGAGAAGGAGATGTATACGTTTTAAAAAAATATAAATACCAGGAAGATTGATTACAAAATACTGTGTATTTTTTTGTTGTAAAATAAGAGGTAAAGATGAGTAGTGAAAGAAATAAGAGATTGGCCAGTTTAATTCTTGAAAGTGAGATTATAAAAGCGTGGTTGTGCGTGTTTGTAATGGTGTATGTATGTGTGTGTGTGAGAAAGAGAGAGAGAGAGAGAGAGAGAGGCACTTGATAAGTTTATTTATTTCAAGAAGTAGAAGAGCTACATATAACAACAATGTATGGTAGAGGGGGAAAAGAAATGAAGAGGCGCATCATATTGAATTGTTTATTGCAGGAATACATACAAGACATGATTGCTCCAACGGTTATGTTTACTACTATTAACACAATGAAACGTGTCCATGTGCACATCAATCATCTAGGAAACGTCCAAAGAGATTTCCCCAAACCGTCCAGGTATGAGACCACCACCCCATCCTTTCCCCAAACACTCTTTGTATTTTCCTGCTATATATTAAACGAGCAAGTCCTCGCGCGTGCAAAAATAGGTGAGATATGTTTCCTGGTACTTAACCGCTTCTTCCATGTTCCACAACTCTCCTCTCCACTCCCCCCCCCCCCATAGATATACATTTTTTTTTTTTTTTGAGTGTGTAACTGTTTTCTTATCTATAACCCCGCCCTCACTTCCCGTTCTCGAATCTTACCTGCGCGAATATTTTTCTACCTTTCCCTTTACTACTCCCGCTGAAAATACGGCTCAATCTACATACTTCTTCCCAACGTTGTTTAAAGCTGACGAGATCTTTCTTTGTGCTGCTTTGCGGTAGTAAATGAGGGAAGGTGAGTAATGCTTGCTGGAATCTTTGTTTCAGAATGAATGGAATACAACTTTAAATTTTTGCAGTGCCTGGTGAGTGGAAATGTGATTTATTTACCGTTTTAAGATGCAATTAAATTTAACTGTCTGTATATTTGATCGCATTCACTGTTACACTGTTATATATAATGTGTGTGTGTGTGTGTGTGGTTTCAAGACATCAAAAAGATCGAGAGAGCGGGTGGCCGAATCGATAGTTTGCCGGGCTCAGAACCAGAAGAACGCAGGTTCGAATCCCGGTAGAGTCAAAAGTGTTTCTCTATAGGTCGGGAGTGGAAAAAAAACACACAGGCCCGAACACCTCGCTGTGACTGTACTAGATAAGCGGCCTTTATTCTCCGGTCCTATAAGTCTTCCACCCCCCCCCCCCCCCCTTTCAACCAGCCCCCAAAAATGGGACAATGCCGGTAAAGATATATATATATATATTTAAAGGGACCTTGAACACGACAACAGAAGAGGCGGGAGATCTAGCTAGAGACAGAATCTTTCAGATGGGCTGTGGTGAATGCAGTATTCTGCAAAAGACGTGAAACATTATACACACACATCACACACACACATATATATATATATATATATATATATATATATATATATATATATATATATATAGATATATATATATATATATAAAACATATTTTTAGTTCTAAAAATTGAAAATTGTGGGGAACTAGATATATGTTTATAAAATTGTGCTACATATTCTTCTCTCCTTTTGTTTGATAAAGTTATTTATTTATTTATTTGAGAGCCGTGCTAGAGTAGTGGTTAGTAAACGTGTCTGCTGAGGATAAGTTAAAAAAAAAAAGTATAGAGCCCCGTCACGCCAAGTGGCATATAGAGAGTATAGTGTTATTAACCATAAATTTGACAGACCTTCAGCGCATGATTTTTGGAGTAATGTGGTCGGTATTACGCCCGTGCCGCTTTATTTTCCCATTAAAAATCCGATACCCATTTAAGGCTGGGTGAACCCGGAAGCCGTCGGTTTAGATCGAACCCTACCCCTTGTCCTTTGTAGTCCAGTTCACTAAACACCGAGCTATCGCGGCTCCCGCTGAGGATAAGTGGTAAAGGTTAAATCCAGGTCGACGGTATCCAGCTTCACCCAGTCTTACATGGATACTGGAAATTCTTTCTAGGAACGAAAAAAAAGTACTGCACAGTTCTTACCATTTTATATTTCTTTTTATTTTTTATGTGCAGAATGTTGACAAGTATTTGCATTACCACCAGGAACATCTCATACGTGTTGATAGTCATGTCGATTTAAAATACCAAAATTGTTAAAATCTGAGCACCGTAACTTCACTGATAGCCATGTCGATTTAGCTTTCCAAATTGTTAAAATCTGAGCACCGTAACTTCACTGATAGCCATGTCGATTACAAACATTCCGTCGTTGAGGGCCAACGAGGTGTCATACTTACCTACCTACCTACATACCTACTTACTATCTAACTACAATCTAACTACTACCTACCTACCTACTACATACCTACTTACTATCTAACTACTATCTAACTACTACCTACATACATACCTACATACTATCTCACTACTATCTAACTACTACCTACCTACATACCTACTTACTATCTAACTACTATCTAACTACCTACCTACATGCATACCTACTTACTATCTAACTACTATCTAACTACCTACCTACATGCATACCTACTTACTATCTAACTACTATCTATCTACTACCTACCTACCTACATACCTACTTACTATCTAACTACTATCTATCTACTACCTACCTACCTACATACCTACTTACTATCTAACTACTATCTAACTACTACCTTCTTACCTAGGGGAGACAAATAATAATTAATAAATATTATTAAATAAGGAAACTTCCGAGGCGATAATAGGGAATTATAGAAGGAAAAGGTATGTTTTAGCACTCGGAAAAAATGACAAATAAACAACAACAGAAAAAAACAAACAAAAAAACACAACAGAAAAAAAAAACTTTTATATTGTTCTTTGTTTTTTCAGTTGTTTATTTGTCATTTTTTTCCGAGTGCTAATACATGCCTTTTCCTTCTATTATTACCTTCCTACCTACCAACTTACCTACCCACCTACCTACACATCTACCTACCAACCAAATTCCCTACCGACCTACCTATCTATATACCTACCAACCAACATACCTTCCTACATACCTACATATTTTACTGCAAACGCACATTACCCTACACATAGATCTACCAACCAACTTACCTACCTAACAACACATCAAACAACCAACCGACCAATATTTCTTTTTATATGTTTACTCTCTAGGGTGTCCGGTTAGCGCAATCGATAGGCGGTTGGCTTACCACGGCAACAGCCGGGTTTCGTTCCCTGGCGAGGACACCTGGGTTTTACTAATTCCCTAAAAATTAGTGGGAGCCGCGATAGCTCAGTGGTTAGTGAACTGGACTACTACGGACAAGGGGTAGGGTTCGATCCCAACCGACGGCTCCGGGTTCACCCAGCCTTAAATGGGTACCGGATTTTTTCTGGGAAAGTAAAGCAGCACGGGCGTAATACCGACCACATTACCCCAAAAATCATGTGCTGAAGGTCTGTAAAACTAACACCATATTTCCCTATACGCCACTTGGCGTGACGGGGGTACTTTACTTTACTATGTTTACTCTCTAAACGATCCATCCCTACTTTTCACTTTCTCTTAATCGATACCCATCTATTTATTTATTTCTATATTTCTTCTTCCCCTTTATACCTTTCTCCAGCACTTCGCAAGATCTTACAACACTCATATTCGCTGTAATTAAAAACAGGCATTACCTCTAAGCATGTAATTAGGTATCAGTAGGCCATGTACTTGCTCACGGTTCCGAGATCGTTTCTCTTCCTTTTTAGTCGATCAAAGAATCCTTTGAAATGTGGCGAGCAGGGCGCGTATTTCATTATCTCCATTGGCACAGATTACGTCCCTGCTGACATGAGTTCAGTTTCTTGTAATCTGAGGTTGTTGTTAGTGTAGGATCATTTGGTAGCTTATAGCAGTGCAGCTACATTTGCTGTTGGCTTACAATTGGAGTGAGTTTATTTAATTTGTTGATTAGATTCATGCTGAGAATGAAGACAAGAATACGGAGTTTCTGGTTGTGTGCAACGTCAATATTTGGAATCTTTTACTCCAGACAGAGAGAAAGGAAAAGGGGTGGGAGAGTCTAGCTTTTCATACAGTAATGGCATGCTTTTTATTTTGTCACGTGAGAAGAATGCAGGAGGTTGTTGAGTGAATATTCTAGGGAACTTACGGATAAGGCAGTCTGTCGCGGTCTCTTTCTCTCACTTTTTATTTTTATATTCCTTTTCGATGGGCACATTTTAAAAACACTATTATCCATTCACACCTTCTATTCACGCTGCCCTCCTCTTCAAATACACACACAAACACACATTTCTGTATTGAGTCACTTACATCATGACACCAACATGGCCACGAGAGTGTACCCTGTAATTGTCACACTATAGCCAGTTGAAAAAAAAACGCAAGAGGATGCCAAAAAATGACATCAAGTTTTAATATCTACATCGAATAACTTCAGGGCAAGCGGTATGTTTACAACACCCGAAAAAAAAAATCATAAAAATCAACAGCAGAAAAAAAACAAAGAACAATAGATGGCAGTTGTAGTTCTAGTTATTCGAAGGCCCCGGAATCACTACAAAAGAATTAAAATCCATATTGCTCAACTGCTCGTGCCAGTGGAATTATCCGAATTAACATCTCACCTCATTGAAGATTCAAACAAAGAAAAACAGCTGCACTCCCATCATAGCAGCTACAGCACACGCCAAAAAGACATAAAACGTAACCGCACCGCAAGTGAACTCAGTCGAACTGTTCTTCGTCATACGATATCATCATTCATCGTAAGCAATCGGAATATCCAAACACGATCCGGATGAAATACACAGCTCACTGTGTGCACAGAGCACTAAACTCAGTAGCTGTGGCAGCAAGCCAGACTTGGAATATGAGGAAACTGCAACAAGGAACACTTTTCAAACAGAGCCTCAACTGTTCCTGTCGTCTATCCGCCATATTGACCGGAAGTTCGGACCAATAGATGGCCCGAAGCAGGTCGAACCCGTACTCCTCGGCACAGCCTTTCCCTCTATAAGAGTTTCTATAGGTTCTTTAATAGATTCCCTCTATAAGAGTTGCTATAGGTTCTTTAATAGATTCCCTCTATAAGAGTTTCTATAGGTTCTTTAATAGATTCCCTCTATAAGAGTTTCTATATGTTCTTTAATAGTTTCCCTCTATAAGAGTTTCTATATGTTCTTTAATAGTTTCCCTCTATAAGAGTTTCTATATGTTCTTTAATAGTTTCCCTCTATAAGAGTTTCTATAGGTTCTTTAATAGTTTCCCTCTATAAGAGTTTCTATAGGTTCTTTAATAGTTTCCCTCTATAAGAGTTTCTATAGGTCATTTAACAGTTTCCCTCTACAATAGTTTCTATAGGTTCTTTAACAGATTCCCTCTATAAGAGTTGCTATATGTTCTTTAATAGATTCCCTCTATAAGAATTGCTATAGGTTCTTTAATAGATTACCTCTTTAAGAGTTTCTATAGGTTCTTTAATAGATTCCCTCTATAAGAGTTTCTATAGGTTCTTTAATAGTTTCCCTCTATAATAATATTCATTCAGGGGGACTGGTTGGTCTCGAGGCAAGACGCCGGCCTTGAGACACTGAGGTTGTGGTTCAAATCCCGATTGCACCGGTTGGAATTTTTATTTGTGATTTCTTTCTGCGGCAACCACCCCAAGTCTCAGCAGCGAGGCCCGGCTTGAAACGTCAAATACTCGTGGACAGAAAAATATGAGTACCTCCGAGGACGGAGTTATCTGCCTGTTGTTTAATCAACAGTATTTGTTTTATGGGGAGCAGCGATAGCTCAGTGGTTAGTGAACTGGACTACAAATGACAAGTGGTAGGGTTCGATCCCAACCGATGGCTTCCGGGTTCACCCAGCCTTAAATGGCTTTTTGTCATCAGTCCCTTTACCGGTTTTTTTTCTGGGAAAGTAAAGCGGCACGGGCGTAATACCGACCACATTACCCCAAAAATCATGTGCTGAAGGTCTGTAAAATTTATGGGCACTAACACCATATTCCCTATACGCTACTTGGCGTGACGGGGGCTCTTTACTTTTTTTTTTACTTATTTGTTTTATGATTGGTCTTCATTTGCCATGGAATCATGACTGTTGGTGTTCATCATCATCATCATCATCATCCAAACTGTGAGGGAGTTGTCTATCATAATTGTCATAATTAATCATCAAACTCACTTTGAACCCTATTTCATAAAAAAAAAGTACGGCTAGTTATGAACTCTTTTAACTGGGTTGTAGTACTCAGATTTGTTGATAGAAATGCAAGCGTATAATTATTTAAATGTTATTGCTATAATGTAGGCATATTAGTTATTAACGCTGATCTTCTAGTTCATGATTCGTCACAACTGAGCAGGGAAACTGCGGTAGAGCTATGACTAGTGAACTGATCTGTTGTGGATAGAAGTCGTGCTCCATTCCTCGACCAAGCAGCTACTATGTTCGCCCAGTCATAAAATAGTACCGTAATTCTGTTTGGCAAAGGAATACAACACTGTTGTAATGCTGACCACGTTATTCTAGATATATCCCATCATCATCATGTGCCATACCGGTTGGCGTAGGCGATCATGTCCCTCCACAATCTTCTATCTACAGTACATCGTAACAGTTCTGTTGTTGGCTGTTTTACATGCCATGACACCAAGCTATCCAGTATTTTCTCTCTTTGTCGTCCGCGATCTACATCCTATAGATAATGTAAAATCATATTAAAAATATGAGTCGTAACTGGGTTCATTCTTCCTCTCATCTTGTTTCCTATAACGGGATAGCCAGTCTCATGTTTAGACACTTCTAAATCTGTTCTTCGACTGATGTGATAAGAAAGAGCTAAAGAATACCTTGCAACATATAATGTTGTATGTAGGGGAGAAAAGTATTGAATTTCACCGTAGTAACTGCGGTATTTGTAAAGATGTGAAGGGGCCAGTGATTTTTAAAGCTGTCATTACCCACATGGTAGTTATAATGTTATAATTCTCGGACCTTCTATTAGTTTCCAGCAGCACGTGGGAATGTATACTAAACTTGTAAAGCGGTTCTCGTCAAATATCGATCTAGTATGGGTTTATTCTTCTACTATTTTTGTACTATTTTATATTATGATTCCGTGCCAAGGCAGAGTAGTGAGATGAGGATCATATCTATGCTCAGAAGCCGAAGACTAAGATGGTTGTGGCACGTCCAGTGAATGGAAGAAAAACGCATCCCCATGCAAATACTGTATGGTGAACTAATGCACGGAAAAAGACAAATCGACATACAAAACTACAATATAGAGATATCTGTAAATCATCTCTGAATGACTTCATTTGAGAATGTGCTAAGGCAAAACTTAGAAGAGAAAAGACTCATGAAAAAGGATGGAAAACACTGTGGATCAGTGGACCTGACTTGTTCGTTCTGTGGCCGTTGGTGTTTGTCAAACATTGGTAGAATTAGCCACGAGAGAAGCTGCTCAGGACAGAAAGTACATGGGTTCAAAGCTCACCAGAAGAGTGGCGATTTGTCTAAAATAAGAAAAATTAATCCGTGGTTTCCTTATGGCGTTACCTTCCTCTGGTCCTCTCAGTTAATGACAAAAATAGAACAGTAGGTCCCGTGTGCACTTGCGCACGTTAAAAAACCTTGGTAGCTAAAATCGAAGGTAGTAAACCATAAATATGGCCTCTGCCCGGGCAAAATTGTCAACAGAAACCTATCCAGACCGTGGATCCCAGGCCGTGTTACGGAGTTTGTGCACGTGGGCCAGGATGAGGCCGTGTTACGGAGTTCGTGCACGTGGGCCAGGATGAGGCCGTGTTACAGAGTTCGTGCACGTGGGCCAGGATGAGGCCGTGTAACAGAGTTCGTGCACGTGGGCCAGGATGAGGCCGTGTTACAGAGTTTGTGCACGTGGGCCAGGATGAGGCCGTGTTACAGAGTTTGTGCACGTGGGCCAGGATGAGGCCGTGTTACAGAGTTTGTGCACGTGGGCCAGGATGAGGCCGTGTTACAGAGTTTGTGCACGTGGGCCAGGATGAGGCCGTGTTACAGAGTTTGTGCACGTGGGCCAGGATGAGGCCGTGTTACAGAGTTCGTGCACGTGGGCCAGGATGAAGCCGTGTTACAGAGTTCGTGCACGTGGGCCAGGATGAGGCCGTGTTACAGAGTTCGTGCACGTGGGCCAGGGTGAGGCCGTGTTACAGAGTTCGTGCACGTGGGCCAGGATGAGGCCGTGTTACGGAGTTCGTGCACGTGGGCCAGTATTCTCCTCAGATTTTCTCGATATTCTCGAGGAGGATATCGGAGCACCTATGTATCCTCATTTATACCCAATAAATTATTAGAGCACAACATGGGTAATGTGATAAGAAAAAATATCAAAAGAATCATGAAGCAAGTCCTGAAATGAAAAAAAAAACAACAACAGGAAAAAGAAAAGGAAACCGACCTCTAACCCTGTCCGTAAGTTCCCTAGAATGTTCCCTCCAAAACTTCATGTCTTCTTCTCAAGTGACTAAAGAAAAAGCATAACACTGTATGAAAAGTTATCTGCCTGCCTGCCTGTCTGTCTGTCTGCCTGTCTCGCTATTTGTGAGGAACGCTGATAAGAGATGTAGAGATAGTAGGCACTGATTCACTTATTGAGATTGACAAACGAGTTGTAGTGTGTCATAATTTAAGCTCAACCCTTTGTATTATCGGATACCAGTTATATTAAAAATAATAATGGACTTCTGTAGATGTGTTTACATATAAATCTTAGTCTCGATGACTTTACCTGCAATAATTACAGGAAAACCACGAGAGAGATAAAGTGGCAAGATAAAAAGCTGACGGATAAAAAATGTTAGCCTGTTACCTTGAGATAAGGAAAGATACAATGTTTACAGAGAAAATGTTTGCAGCGTGTTACCGTGAGCTATCTGGACAATCGTTCTGCTTTCAAGAGGCAAGTTCTCTCCCTTGATGTCCGGCCTGGTGTTGAGTTCATCATGACTGATCGCCAATTAAAAGGCAAACCTCGTGTCATCATCATTGAGTGCCGTCTTCGCATCGAAGGTTATTTATCATGAAGCGCCATTCCGCTCTGTTTCTTGCTTTGATAGTTTTAGGTTGTCATAGGCTAACTTGTCCATCTTTTGATGTTACTCGTCTATGTTAGTCTCGGTCTGTCTCTGCCACTTTTACCTTGTAATTTTACCTTCTAATTTTACTTTTAGTAAGCTGTTGTTTCCTTAAACATGCCCCAAAATTTTATTTGTCCTGTTTGAATTGTGTTTAGTAGTTCTCTTTTCATTTTTAGTTGTTTTAAAACTTCATTGTTTCGATAATTCTCAAACAGCAGAGATAGAATCAAGATGCAACAAAGCTTGTCGAATCATCGGACAGTTATCACCACTATTGTCCAACAAGGAAATAACCCTGGAGGCAAAACGAGCACTATACAATACAATCTTCATCCCAACGTTGTGCTACCAATGCCAGACCTGGACCCTAGATGCAAGAACAATAAGAAATATAACCTCTACAGAGATGAAATGTGTTAGACGAATAACAGGAAACAGTCTGAGAGATAAGATCAGAAATGAAGAACTGAGAAAAAAGCTAGGAATAGCCCCCGCCATAGAATATATAAGGAAACAACAGATAAAATGGTTTGGCCACGTGACAAGGCAGAAAGAACAAAACAGAACACAACGAGCCTTCAACAAACGTTGTGAGAACACCAGACCCAAGGTCGACCACGAAAAAGATGGGTCGATGGAATATTAGAAGCACTAGGAAACATAACAGCAGCTGAGGCGAACAGAAGAGCAAAAGACTGCAAATTATATCTCCCCTCGACGCTGAAAGGCAGATGAGGAAGGAAAGAAGAAGAAGAATAAGATTGTTTGTTTTCGTTTCTTGACATCAAATTCTTCCTATTCTTTTATAGATCCACATTTCAAAGGTTTCATTTTTCTGTTCGGTTTACCTGTCTGGTCTGGAAAATGTCCACTTTTATGCACCAAACAGGAATGTTGAGAAGATATCACATTTTGCAATTCTTATCTTTAGACCTGGTGTTTTGATGTTGGTATATTTTTTTCATGACATTAACATTATTTTTTGCCATTCCTGTTCTTTTATTTTATTTTATTTTCCATCACTGGTTATAGTATGTCTAAGATAGTTGCAGCTCTGAATTGTCTCTAGGTCCTTCAGCTTTGATATCCATTTGTAGGTTTTGAGTATTTTCTTTGTTCATAGTCATAGTTTTATTTCCTATTTTCACTTTTAAAACTGTTAAATCAGCTTGGGACATTGGTTTTATATAAGACATTCCTACAATAATGACGCATCAACAGGTGCGTATTTTCTTTCAGGACACCTCTTGCTGGCTGAGTGGTTAGGGCGCTCGCTTACTGATCAGAATTGTCAGGGTTCGATTTCTAGAAGTGGCAGAATTTTTGTTCAGACCAACAAGGCTCCAGGGTTCACCAAATCTCCTAACATGGGTACCAGAGATTTTTTCTGGGAAGTATGAGGCGGTCTGGCCTGATACCGACCACATCACCCAACAATGTGCTGGGGTCATAGAAACATCTGGTTACCTAACACCATACTCCCCATACTCCGATGAAAACAGAGGCGGGAAACTTTAGTTTAAAGTAAAAAAAAAAGTAAAGAGTCCCTGTCACGCCAAGTGGCGTTTAGGAAATATGGTGTTAATGACCATAAATTCTACAGACTTTCAGCACATGATATTTGGGGTAATGTGGTCGGTATTACGCCCGTGCTGCTTTACTTTCCCAGAAAAAATATCCGGTACCCATTAAAGGCTGGGTGAACCGGAAGCCGTCGGTTGGGATCGAACCCTACCTCTTGTCTTTTGTAGTGCAGTTCACTAACCACTGAGCTATCGCGGCTCCCTTCAAGAACACTTAAATAAACTTAAACAGTACAGGTACAAAATACAACATGAAAATCAACATCAACAAAACAGAAGTCATGAATATCCCAAAGAGAAACAATATCATAATTATAGACGGTAGACAACTGAAACAAATAGAGGAATTCAAATACCTAGGAAGTTTAGTGACAAACCACAATTTACAAACAACAGAAATAACTCAAGATGCAACAAAGCTTGTCAAATCATTGGAGAGTTCACCACTATTGTCCAACTAGGAAATAACTAGAGGCGAAAAGTGCTCTCTACAAATACAATCTTCATCCCAATGTTCTGTTACTAATGCCAGTCCTGCACCTAAATGCAAGAACAATAAAAAAAAAATAATAACATCTACTGAGATAAAATGTGTTAGACAAATGGCAGGAAACAGCCTGAAAGATAAGATCAGAAATGAAGAACTGAGAAAAATGCTAGCAATAAACCCCGCTATAAAATATATAAATAAACAACAGATACAATGGTTTGGCCACGTGACAAGGCAGAAAGATCAAAACACAACACGTATCTACAATAAACATTGCGAGAACACAAGACTCAAGGGCCGACCACGAAAAAGATAAGTTGGTGGAATATTAGAAATATACTGGGAAACATAACATCAGGAGAGGGGAACAGAAGAGCAAAAATTATATCTCCCCTTGACGCTGAAAGGCAAAGGAGGAACGAAAGAAGAAGATGTTGATTTCTAGTATTCCACACTATATTTCTTTGATTATTTTTATATATTATTTCTCTTGTTCAAATTATTTTTTTTATCATCATCATCATGTTGCCGTAGGCAATAATGTTCTTCATTTTTTATAATGTTCCTTAATTTGTAACCGCTTCAAAACGTATCAATTATTGTCTTAATTTGTTACCAGCATCAGCATTTTATTGGTTTATATATATATATTTTGGCCTCTTCTATACTTTAGTAGTTGTTTTATTCATCTTTAACTGCTCAAGAACTTTTTTCCCTTCATTTTTAACTTTTCCAGCATTTTCTAGTTTTTAAATTCATCTTTAACTGTTCTGACACTTTATTTTTTGTTAATTTTTAACTGCTCATGAACTTTATTTTTTTTTTATTTTCAACTGTTCCGGCCCTTAATTTTTTTCTTAATTTTTAACTGTTCCGGTACTTTATTTTTTCTTCATTTTTAACTGCTCCAACACTTTTATTATTTATTTTTTTTTCATTTTCAACTGCTCAACCCACTTTAGTTTTTTCTTCATGGTTAACATATCCAGCAAGTTACTTACCTTTATTATCAGAATTTTATCGCCTCATTTACTTCAGCGCGTTAGTAGTTCTTTTATTCATTCTTATTAACCGGTTTGGCACTTTATTAGATATTTCCATTTCCATCAACAAAATCCCTCCCACTTTTACATGTGCAAAAAAATAAAATATGATATTTCAAATTAAACACGTGACTATAAAGTAAAATATATGACTCCAGAAGAAACAAATTATTTTTAACCAAAACACATGGCTCCAAAATAAAATTCTATATTTCAAACCAAAAAAAACATAACTTTAAAGTGAAATACATGACTTGAAAACAAAACAAAAAACAGTATTTCAAAGAAAAAAATCATGGCTTGAAAACAAACATTATTTTTAACCAAAACACATGGCTCCAAAATAAAATTCTATATTTCAAACCAAAAAACATAACTTTAAAGTGAAATACATGACTTGAAAACAAAACAAAAAACAGTATTTCAAAGAAAAAATCATGGCTTGAAACAAACATTATTTTTAACCAAAACACATGGCTCCAAAATAAAATTCTATATTTCAAACCAACAAAACATAACTTTAAAGTGAAATACATGACTTGAAAACAAAACAAAAAGCATTATTTTAAAGAAATATTCATGGCTTAAAAACAAACATTATTTTTAACAAAAATATCGTGGGACTGGGTGGTCTAGACAGAGGTAAGACCTCGGCCTCCTTGTAGGAAGGTTCTGAGTTCAAATCGCGCCACAGACGAGGGGTGTTTCTCACTTGGAATTCATGGTTTCACCCTCCTCTGACCTCTGGGTAGAGAAATCCGATATCTAGCTCTTTCGGGAAACGGTGAAAAACAGGTAGTTGGTAGTCGAAAAAAAGTAGGCAAAAAAAAAAAATACAAAAACCAAAGCAAATCTACTGATGACGAAGACGGAAAAATCAGATCGAAAGGCGCAGATATTGAGTGAAACTATAATATAGAATCACAACGTAGCTACACCAATGTAACATGTGAACGCTAAGAAAGTAAACCAAAAATGCACGGTTTAAAAGTAAAATATATCGACACAAAACAAAATAAATTGTTTCAAAAGGAAAAACAAAAACATAAAGCACAGAAACATAAAAAAATGTGTGATATATAGCAAGCTACTGCAGTGTAGTCTGAACTCACTTATAACGTGTATGTGCTGTTACTATTGTAAAAACTGGGGAAATTTAGGGATGAAGAGATAGAGGGAAGCAAAGAGAAACGATGCCAGACAGCTTAAGGGAATGGCTTGGCAGAAGGTCTACAGCAGAAATGATAAATAACTGTCGAGATTGAAAGTTGTGGAGAGACATGACTACCTCCGCCAGCAGGAACGGTACTTGATGATGATGATTTGCTGAGAATGAAGTGATTTAGTTTTGACTTTGCTGTCGCATTAATACCATAATGTTTGAGAGGACAGTTTGTGACTGAGCTGTACGTTTCATGAACTTGATGTCAAGCAATACGTTTGTGTAATTTTGAAAGATATTGAACAATTATTTATAAGAGTCGGGAGTGCTAAATGAAGAACTTTGGCACATTCATGGTTCTATTCGTATTCCTCACGTGATCCAGAGACAGTCATATTCTGAAAGCGATCTAAAGTTATAATCTTGCTCCCACCGCACAAGCTCGGCGTAGTTAAGGTTCCAAGTTGGTTGCTATGGCCGTAATGGCCCGTTAGGCTGCGATGTCGCTATTGTTTTGATGTAGATCGATACTGAGATCCTGTCCGCCCTAGCCCTGGCGTGAGCTATCTGGTAACACGGTCAGGTCTTGCACGCAAGTCACTCGCGCACGTTACACACTGGGGAGCTGCTCAAGCTTCGTCGGTTATACACGCGTGTTCGTGAGCGCAGCTTTGTGTTATATTTTGGATCTGGAGACTGTGAACAATATACGAATACTTCGTGATCAGGTATTTATTTTGAATTTGTTTTTCTTTAAATATTTATTTAAACATTTTAGAAGTTTAACCGATTAAACAATATCTTACTATTATTTTTCTCTGACTTCCTGGCGGCGTATTGAATATTGTGACACAGAATTATCGACTTAGGTGTAAAGTAGGTCGGGAAATAAATCACAGGAAATCGGATTTTTCATGTACGCAGCTACAGCCTGTTATTACTGAACCAGATTTTAATCACCCTTTTCTTAGAATCTTGATAGATGTTATCAATCGATTATAACGATAATTATCCACATCTATTTTAAAACACTGATTTTTTTTTTTTACATTTCTTTTGGTTGTTAAATACATGTGTAGGTGTGTTTCTTAAGCAGTTAGTATAATTATATATTATTTTTGTTTAACTATTTAGTTATAGTTTGTTTCTTTACATATAGCTTGTCGAGCGTGTGAATATAATTTTGATTGCAAAGAGAGTTTATCTGATGTGAATCACTATACAGACCGGCGTTGTGTGCATGATAATTTGTACACACGAGTAGTTGTCTACGTTGTCTCTCGTGCTTATGTGTCTCTTTGTGTAAAGATCGGTTCCTATTGTCTTTTTTTAGTGTCTCATTCACTGTGGGAATGAGAATCGATTTACAGCAGTAAGGTTTACGTGTGCTTCACTGTAAAGATAGATCTTTAGTTTTGTATGTGCTCCGCTGTAAATACGGGTCTTTGGTGTTGTATGTATTTCACTGTAAATACGGGTCTTTAGTGTTGTATGCACTTCACTGTAAATACGGGTCTTTAGTGATGTATGCACTTCACTGTAAATACGGGACTTTAGTGTTGTATGTATTTCACTGTAAATACGGGTCTTTAGTGTTGTATGTATTTCACTGTAAATACGTGTCTTTAGTGTTGTATGTATTTCACTGTAAATACGCGTCTTTAGTGTTGTATGTATTTCACTGTAAATACGTGTCTTTAGTGTTGTATGTACTTCACTGTAAATACGGGTCTTTGGTGTTGTATGTATTTCACTGTAAATACGGGTCTTTAGTGTTGTATGTATTTCACTGTAAATACGGGTCTTTAGTGTTGTATGTATTTCACTGTAAATACGTGTCTTTAGTGTTGTATGTATTTCACTGCAAATACGTGTCTTTAGTGTTGTATGTATTTCACTGTAAATACGTGTCTTTAGTGTTGTATGTATTTCACTGTAAATACGGGTCTTTAGTGTTATATGTACTTCATTGTAAGGATATGGCTTTATTATTGTATGTGCTGCACCGTAACGATAGGTCTTTAGTGTTGTATGAGCTTTACTGTAAAGATAGGTCTGTAGTGTTGTATGTGCTTTACTGTAAAGATAGGTCTTTAGTGTTGTATGTGCTTTACAATAAAGATAGGTCTTTAGGATTGTATGTGCCCCATTGTAAATACGGGTCTTTAGTGTTGTATGTGCTTTACTGTAAATACGGGTCTTTAGTGTTGTATGTGCTTTACTGTAAAGATAGGTCTTTAGTGTTGCATGTGCTTTACTGTAAAGATAGGTCTTTAGTGTTGTATGTGCTTTACTGTAAAGATGGGTCTGTAGTGTTGTATGTGTTTTACTGTAAATATAGGACTTTAGGATTGTATGTGCTCCATTGTAAATACGGGTCTTTAGTGTTGTATGTGCTTTACTGTAAAGATAGTTCTTTAGTGTTGTATGTGCTTTACTGTAAAGATAGATCTTTAGTGTTGTATGTGCTTTACCATAAAGATAGGTCTTTAGTGTTGTATGTGCTTTACTGTAACGATAGGTCTTTAGTGCTGTATGTGCTCCACTGTAAATACGGGTCTTTAGTGTTGTATGTGCTTTACTGTAAATACGAATCTTTATTATAATTGTCCTTCTTTGCAGCTTCATCTTAAAATACGGGTCTTTAGTGTCTATGTTTGAATGTGCTTCACTGTAAAGATGGGTTTCATCTAGTGTTTATGTTTGTATGTGCCTCAGTGCAAAGATAATTTCTAATGTGTGTTTTTCTATGTGCCACATTAGAAGGATAAGGATTGGTTTTATTATCTTTTTTTTTCATGTATGAATCTCGTTCTGATGATATTTTTTGTGACTACCATTTTTATGTGCCTTACTCTAATAATCGTTTTTTGTGACTACCATTTTTATGTGCCTTACTCTAGTAATCGTTTTTTTGTGACTACCATTGTATGTGCCTTACTCTAATAATCGTTTTTTGTGACTACTATTTTTATGTACCTCACTCTAATAATTTTTTTTGCGGCTACCATTTGTATGTGCCTTACTCTAATAATCGTATTTTTTGTGACTATCATTTTAATGTACCTCACTCTAATAATATTTTTTTGTTCTACCATTTTTATGTGCCTCATTATAAAAATGGGTTTCTATTACCAACCATTTTTATTTCTGCCACTCTTTAAAAAATCATTTTACTTTTATTCTTCCTTTTTGGAGGTGCTTCACGGAAAACACGTTAAGACTTTTTTAGTTATAAAAATTACTCGCATAAAAAACTTAATGACTCATATTTTATAAGACGCGTTTAGATAAAATCATGTACACCTAATTTTCGAACAGTCTCGTAAAATATATACTTATGGTTATGGGAGGCCCCGGTATCACTGCAAACGAATTAAAAACCATAATTGCTCAACCGTCCGTGCCTGTGGAATCATCCGAATTAATATCTCATCTCCCAAACAAAAAAAGGTAGCTGCTGTTCCCATTATAGCAGTCTCAGCACACGCCAAAAGACATAAGGCGAAACCGCACAGAAAGTGAACACAGCCATCTGTTCCCCGTCATACGATATCATCATTCATCGTAAACAATCGGAATATCGCAACACGATCAAAATGAATGAAAAGCACAGCTCTCGGTGTGCACAGAGCACTAAACTCAGTGGCTCCGATAGCAATCTGGACTTGGAATATGAGGAAACTGCAAAACAGGAACACTTTTTTAAGCATTATAGTTTTAAATCATAATTCCCTATCCTAGTTCTAGTTTTTATTGTCGCTTTACAATATTTGCATCCCAAGCGTGAGTAACAGCAACTATATAACACATTAATATAGACTGCATTATTATATATTTCATTACTTTTATTACTGCTTTCTTTGACTACCCAGTTAGCAATGCTACATTGCTATGACTTCTTATAATTTGCAATTAAAATCACTGCTTCCTTCATTACATAGCACACAATAGTTGCTAGCTTAGCTTTTTGGCTAGCAGCACGATACGTTGTAACTGACCTCTACATCTACTGCTACCACTGCTACTATTGCTACTAATTCTTCTATAACTATATTACTATTTTTGTTATCACTGCTGCTACGAATACTTCTACAACTCTGACTACTAATTGATATTGTTCCCACTACTAATTCTTCTTCTGTTATTCTGCATTACCTCGTTTACTACAACAATCACTACTGCTACTATCAATACTACTACTATTACTACTGCTACTATTACTAGTACTGCTACTATTACTACTACTGCTATTACTAGTACTGCTACTATTACTACTGCTACTATTACTATTACTGCTACTATTACTACTGCTACTATTACTAGTACTGATACTATTACTACTGCTACTAATACTACCACCGCTATTACTAGTACTGCTACTATTACTACTGCTACTATTACTACTGCTACAATTACTACTGCTACTATTACTACTGCTACTTTTATACTGCTACTACTACTACTTCTACTACTACTGCTACTATTACTACTAATACTACTACTACTACTACTATTACTACTACTACTATTACTACTACTACTATTACCACTACTACTATTACTACTGCTACTGCTACTATTACTACAACTACTATTACTACTGCTACTATTACTACTGCTACTATTAGTACTGCTATTATTACTAGTACTGCTACTACTACTATTACTACTACTACTACTATTACTACTGCTACTATTACTACCACTACTATTACTACTACTACTTTTACTTCTACTATTACTAGTACAGCTACTATTACTACTGCTACTACTACTACTACTATTACTGCTACTATTACTACAGCTACTATTACTACAATAATATTACTAGTACTGCTACTAATACTACTATTGCTACTACTATTACTGCTACTACTGTTACTATTACTACTACTATTATAACTGCTACTATTACTAGTAATTCTAATATTACTACTACTGCTATTACTAGTACTGCTATTACTACTACTGCTATTACTACTATTACTATTACTACTACTACTACTACTACTGCTGCTACTATTACTACTACTACTACAACTAATACTACTACTACTGCTGCTATTACTACTACTACTACAACTAATACTACTACTACTACTGCTGCTATTACTACTACTACTACAACTAATACTACTACTACTACTGCTGCTATTACTACTACTACTACAACTAATACTACTACTACTACTGCTACTATTACTACTACTACTACAACTAAGACTACTACTACTGCTGCTATTATTACTACTACTACAACTAATACTACTACTACTGCTGCTATCACTACTACTACTACTACTGCTACTATTACTACTACTACTACAACTAAGACTACTACTACTGCTGCTATTACTACTACTACTACTACAACTAATACTACTACTACTACTGCTATCACTACTACTACTACTACTACTGCTACTACTACTACTATTACTACTACTACTACTACTACTACTGATACTACTACTGCTGCTATTACTGTTATTACTACAATTGCTAATTCATTATAGCGCGAGTGATTAAAACAGCTTTAAAAGAAGTCTGACACCGCTGACTTTACATCTAAGTTGTCACTTTTGTTACCGATGACATATGACTGTCATTCAGGTGACACATCGTGCAGATAAGCAGCATCGTCACAATAACAGTGTCAGGCCGTCCTCTCCAATTGAAATGTGCACAAATAAGAGCAACGTTTCATCACCCATAATTTTTCTTTGTTTGAAAGTGCAGTGGGACATGTTGCTATTAATGGACGAGTGGATTTTAAATACGGTGATGCAGAGCAGTCACTGCAGTAAATTTACAAATCTGTAGAATTTGCTGCTATTGTATTCATCATTACTCGGCGATTTGCCAACATGAAACCTTCAACTGTTGTACATGCAACACAACTCATTTGTTTGAACGTATTGCTCCACATGTACAGGTGCCGAGTTTCAACTTTGTATAACCATTTTGAAGGTTATTTTTGTAACTGACTCTCGGAATATTACTTCCATTACTACTATTACAGTAGCAACAACATAAACAACTACTACTGCTGCTATTAGAGTAGCAAAAACATGAACAGCAACTACTACTACTAC
>JAVIAB010000125.1:22544411-22794411 GCA_032433765.1 Megaustenia siamemsis
ACTACTATTACTACTACTACTACTACTATTACTACTACTACTACTACTATTACTACTACTATTACTACTACTATTACTACTATTACTACTACTATTACTACTACTATTACTACCATTACTACTACTACTACTACTATTACTACTACTACTATACTACTACTATTACTACTACTACTGTTACTACTATTACTACAAACTACTATTACTACTACTATTACTACTACAACTATTACTACTACTACTATTACTACTATACTACTATTACTACTACTACAATACTACTATTACTACTATTACTACTACTACTATTACTACTACTACTATACTACTATTACTACTATTACTACTATTACTACTACTACTATTACTACTATTACTACTATTACTACTATTACTACTACTACTACTACTATACTACTAAAATAAAAAAAATAAAAAAAATTTCAACTCAAATGTTAAGTCGGTCCTATTATATGGCTTTTAAACATGGAGAATAACAATATTGACAATCACGAAGATACAGACTTTCATTAATGGATGCTTGCGCAAAATAAAAGGATGGAAATGGCAGGACAAAATCACTAACATAGAATTATGGAGATGTACCAGTCAAACACCAGTGGATAAAGAGATACAGCGAAGACGATGGCGCTGGATAGGACACACACTACGGAAGGTAACTGAGAGTATTACACAACATGCCCTTTTTGGAATCCCCAGGGGAAAAGACAAAGAGGAAGACCAAGGAATTCTTGGAGAAGACAGATAGAAGCAGAGATGAAGATGATGGGGAAGACATGGAAGGATCTTAAAAGAATGGCAAAAAACAAAATGACTTAGAAAGTGTTTGTTGAAGACATATACTCCACTGGGAGCTAAAAAGGTAGAAGTATGTTAATTTCCTTTGTAAAGATGTTTTTAAGCCAGGTCTTTTCAATGTTTAGGTTTAGTATATACTCATTTCTCTCTTTATCTATGGTATCTAATGATTTTTCTGTTTCATTTTGTTTCAAATGAACCAGTTTACTTCGTTATTGTTCGCGACAATGTCCATGATTGGCAACCATACTTTGCTTATAAATCTTTCATAAATGTCTTCGTTATGTTGTTACAACTGATCAATTCTGTAACAGCAAGCTCAAATGATCGAAACCTGCAAGCTGCTTACTCATGTGCAACAGCTGTCTAGTAGCAGCTGCATGATATATTGTTCAGCAACTGCCATAGCGTTTAAAACACATAACATAATGCGCAATATGTTGTCTTGCTTTTTCAACGCGATTCTAGTAAACAGGAGGGTTTAACCTATGGATTAGTCTCATATTGTTGTTATTGCTTAATACACTGTGCGTTTTCTTCTTCATCATCAACTTTTTCTTCTTTTTCTTCTTCACTTCCTATTATACCTTTTTCAGATGTCGAGGGAGATGTAAAGTTCTGGTTCCGCACTTCTGGCAGCCTCGTTGTCATGTGATGCTTTTGTAGAGTTTTCCTAATAATGTTACTCCATTGTACATTCCTTGTAACGAATAAAGACATTCCCTTCCAGTTTACAAACAATTTTGTTTGTTGCAAATTTATGTAGTTCTTAATGCATTTCTTTTTCTTTTATGATTTAATTTCTGATTTGTCTCTTCTGTCATTCCAGTTGCGTTTTTCAAGCATCTATTTTCTGTGGTGACTAAATGTATTTGTTAGAGGTTCCATAAATATGCTATTTTTGTATTGAGATATTTTCTCAAACAGACACTGCTGTGTGAAGTAGAAGAGGTTTCAGTTGATCAAATGCAACTGTATTGCAGTTAATATAAATATAACAAGGAGAACTCTACACCCATGAACATAAAAAGAGGAGTAAGACAAGGATACATCCTATCACCAAGCTTGTTCAACCTATACACTGAGCAAATCTTTAAAAACATCTCAGAGATGCCAGGCCTAAACATTAATGGAAAGATAATCAATAACCTAAGATATGCTGATGATACTGTTCTACTAGCAGAAAATCCTAAAGACCTACAATTGCGTAGTGTGATAAACATAACAAGCAAAAATATGGACTATAAAAAAAAAGATGTGAATATCAAAAAGACTAAAACTATGATCATAAACAAAAAAAATTATCAAGACCTACAATTAAATATCACAGTTGAGGGAATACACCTGGAGACAGTCTAGAGTTACAACTACCTGGGACATACTATAACCAATGATGGAAAATGTAAAATTAAAATAAACAAAAGAATAGATATGGCAACAAGTAATTTTAGTGCCATGAAAAATATACTAACAACAAAACAAATATCAGCAGGGCTGAAACTAAGAATGGCAAAATGTTATATCTTCTCAATATTCCTGTATAGTGTAGAAAAATGGACATTAGACAAGAAAACAGAACAGAAAATTGAAGCCTTTGAATTGTGGATTTATAGAAGAATAGGTAGAATTTGATGTAAAGAAAAGAAAACAAACGATGAAGTTTTAAAACAACTGAAAATAAAAAGAGAACAACTAAATACAATTAAGACAAGACAAATGAATTTTTTGGGGCATGTTAAAAGACACAACAGCCTACTAAAAGTAATATTGGAAGGGAAAATACAAGGTAAAAGAGGCAGACCAAGACTTACATGGACGAGTAACATCAAAAGATGGACAAGTCAATCTATGACAGCCTGCTCCATCAAAGCAAGAAACAGAGTAGAATGGCCATTCATGGTAGCTAACTTTCGTTGCGGAGAAGGCACTCGATGATGATGATTGCAGTTTAAAAAAAAAAAAAAGTAAAGTGCTCCCGTCACGTCAAGTGGCGTATAGGGAATATGGTGTTAATGACCATAAATTTTACAGACCTTTGGCAAATGATTTTTTTGAGTAATGTGGTCGGTATTACGCCCGTGCCGCTTTACTTTCCCAGAAAAATCCGGTACCCATTAAAGGCTGGGTGAACCCAGAAGCCGTCGGTTGGATCGAACCCTATCTCTTGTCCTTTGTAGTCCAGTTCACTAACCACTGTATTGCAGTCAATTACTATTATTAGTAGTACTGCTATTACTAGGTGCACTACCATTACTACAACTGTTACAGAAACGGGTCATGTACATATTTACACAGTGCTTTTTTCCCTAAAGAATATTTTGTGCCAGAACCCTATCACCCCACCCCATGAAAGAGAAACCCGTAACACACCAGGCCTCTGTCTCTGACACTCTGATATTTTTTTTACTTTAATATAGTCAGTGTCAACGATTATAACATGATCATGTAAATTAGCGACAATGTCCGTTTTCAATTATTTATAAAATATGTATTTCCGAGCAATTTGTTTATTTGGTTATGGAAGGCCCCGGTATCACTGCAAACGAATTAAAATCCATAATTGCTCAACCACCCGTGCCAGCGTAATCATCCTAATTAATATATCATCTCCCAAACAAAGAAAGGTAACTGTAGTCCCCATCGTAGCAGTCTCAGCACACGCCAAAAGACATAAGGCGAAACCGCGCAGGAAGTGAACACAGCCAACTGATCCCTATCATACGATATTATCATTTATCGTAAACAATTGGAATATCAAAACATGATCAAAACGGTTGAGACACACAGCTCACGGTGTGCACAGAGCACTTAACTCAGTAGCTCCTGCAACAACCGGACTTGGAATATGAGGAAACTGCAACAAGGAACACTTTTCATACATAGCCTTCAATGGTTCCTGCCGCCTATCCACCTTACACCGGAAGCTCACGCCCTCCTGAAAATGATGATAGTCATAGTTTTTAAAAAAAAATATAGCTCTTGATGATGTTAGGCCATCGTTGCTGACTCCAATTCCAAACATATAGACACACAGTCAATCGTCAGACTATCCCCGTCGCACATCAAACAACAGACCGTAAGACTAGCGTACGGCGGCCTAGGGACACACGATCTTCCCAGCAATTAACATCATTAAAGTTTAACGTAATGAGCTCTGGATCTTTCTGCTTGAAAAATAGCCATGTTCATTCATATTGTATGTAGACTTTCTGAGAATCAAATAGTTTGTGCATTTTTTTTCATATAAACGTTATTCAGCATTTATTTTGTTCATGGCGAGAAGAGCAAGGTAAAAGGAAACATAATGTAGTTATTCTGCAAAACTTTACAGCAGTAATTTAACTTGTTCTATAAAGACAAAGTTATTGTTGACATTTCATCTAAATTATCGGAATTCAAGACATTCCATAATTTATCTTTCTTCTTATCTATCATTCTTTATCTTCTTTTATAATCTAGACAACATTCGATCGTTTTCTTTTCGGTTTATATTATTTGTTTTTCCCTTTCTGTTTATTTATCTTTTGGCTGTCTTCAATTGAAAGCTTATGGGATATTCTGGGATTTTTCTTTCTTTCGTCTGCCAGTCTTTTCTGGTTTATTTTGCACAAGAAGGCAGTAACTTACAATCACTGTGTGCTGGTCCAACGTTTGAAAGTATCCGGTTCAAATTACTTGAGGATCGATCGAGGTTACATTTTCTTCCACCCCCAAGTGATAATTATCTCAAATTTACACGGATGCTAGCACGTTGGTTTCGTATTAAATTTGAGCGCTTGAAATAATTTGTTATAAGGTAAAGAATGATATATATCAATAGGCTCTTTTGGACGTCACCAATACCATACTTGGTCAGGCGATGTGAAGGTGTCACCAGCTTTGAGCTGACAAATGTTTTATTAACTCATTTAAATTCATCCTAAAAGTAAATGAAGCGGAAGAAGTGGTAGTAGAAGAGATAGTAGAAGTGGTAGCAGAAGTGGTAGTAGAAGAAAAGGTGATAGTAGAAGATGATGAAGAAGATGAAGTGGTAGAAGAAGAAGTGGTAGTAGAAGAAGAAGATGAAGTTGTAGTAAAAGAGGAAGATTAAGTTGTAGCAGAAGAAGAAATATAGTTGTAGTAGACGAAGAAGATGAAGTTGTAGTAGAAGAAGAACATGAAGTTGTAGTAGAAGAAGAACATGAAGTTGTAGTAAAAGAGGAAGATTAAGTTGTAGCAGAAGAAGAAAATATAGTTGTAGTAGAAGAAGATGAAGTTGTAGTAGAAGAAGAACATGAAGTTGTAGTAGAAGAAGAAGAAGAAGTTTTAGTAGAAGAAGAAGATGGAGTTGTAGTAAAAGAGAAGAGGATGAAGTTGTAGCAGAAGAAGAAGATGAAGTTGTAGTAGAAGAAGAAGATGAAGATGAGGATGAGGTGGTAGAAGAAGAAGTTGTAGTAGAAGAAAAAGAAGACGGAGTTGTAGTAGAAGAAGAGGAATAAGTTGTAGTAGAAGAAGAAGAAGTTGTAGTAGAAGAAAAAGAAGACGGAGTTGTAGTAGAAGAAGATGGAGTTGTAGTAGAAGAAGAAGATGAAGATGAGGTGGTAGAAGAAGAAAAAGAAGTTGTATTAGAAGAAAAAGAAGAAGTTGTAGTAGAATAAGAAGATGAAGATGAAGATGAGGTGGTAGAAGAAGAAGTTGTAGTAGAATAAGAAGATGAAGATGAAGATGAGGTGGTAGAAGAGAAAGTTGTAGTAGAATAAGAAGATGAAGTTGAAGATGAGGTGGTAGAAGAAGAAGAAGAAGTTGTAGTAGAAGAAGAAGAAGATGAAGTTGTAGTAGAATAAGAAGATGAAGTTGAAGATGAGGTGGTAGAAGAAGAAGTAGAAGTTGTAGTAGAAGAGGAAGAAGTTGTAGTAGAAGAAGAAGAAGAAGAAGTTGTAGTAGAAGAAGAAGAAGAAGTTGTAGTAGAAGAAAAAGAAGAAGTTGTAGAAGAAGAAGAAGTTGTAGTAGAAGAGGAAGAAGTTGTAGAAGAAGAAGAAGAAGAAGAAGTTGTAGTAGAAGAAGAAGATGAAGTTGAAGATGAGGTGGTAGAAGAAGAAGAAGAAGTTGTAGTAGAAGAAGAAGATGAAGATGAGGTTGTAGATGAGGAAGAAGTTGTAGTAGAAGAAGAAGATGAAAATGAGGTGGTAGAAGAAGAAGAAGAAGAAGTTGTAGTAGAAGAAAAAGATGAAGATGAGGTGGTAGAAAAAGAAGTTGTAGTAGAAGAAGAAGATGAAGATGAGGTGGTAGATGAAGAAGAAGTTGTTATAGAAGCAGAAGATGAAGTTGTAGTAGAAGAAGAAGATGAAGAAGAAGTTCTAGTAAAGAAGATGAAGATGAGCTGGTAGAAGAAGAAGATGAGGTTGTAGTGGAAGAAGATGATTACGTTGTAGTAGAAGGAGAAGATGAAGATGAGGTGGTAGATGAAGAAGTTGTAGAAGAAGAAGATGAAGATGAGCTGGTAGAAGAAGAAGATGAGGTTGTAGTAGAAGAAGATGATGAAGTTGTAGTAGAAGGAGAAGATGAAGAAGAAGAAGAAGTTGTAGTAGAAGAAGAAGAAGTTGTAGTAGAAGAAGAAGAAGTTGTAGTAGAAGAAGAAGAAGTTGTAGTAGAAGAAGAAGAAGTTGTAGTAGAAGAAGAAGAAGTTGTAGTAGAAGAAGAAGAAGTTGTAGTAGAAGCAGAAAATGAAGATGAGGTTGTAGTATAAGAAGACGATGAAGATGAGGTGGTAGAAGAAGATCTTGTAGTAAAAGAAGAAGATGAGGATGAGGTGGTAGTAGAGGAAGAAGAAGTTGTAGTAGAAGAAGAAGAAGTTGTAGTAAAGAAGAAGAAGTTGTAGTAAAGAAGAATGTGGTAGTAGAAGAAGAAGAAGTTGTAGTAGAAGAAGAAGAAGTTGTAGTAGAAGAAGAAGAAGTTGTAGAAGAAGAAGAAGAAGTTGTAGTAGAAGAAGAAGAAGAAGGAGAAGATGAGAAGTAGAAAGAATAAATGTTTAACAGTGCAATTCCTAATTTGACATGATATCAACTAAGCAAGTACGCATTACGTGACTATTGGAAGTGAGACGGGCTGGGACATAACATTGTCATGTTTCATCAGTTATTGTTTACTTTCTGTCAAGCAAATGACGTCATTTTGATCTACCGCTATTTGTTGGTTCCAAGACACTCAACAGCTAATGAGATCGTTGAAAGCGGCAAGAAGCTCATATCAAAGTGAATATTATGTCAGGATAAGTGAATCAGAAGTGAGCAGAACCCAGATTTTTATGCGCTCGAAGTGTCAAGCAACAGACTAACTATCAGGCTTAGCGAATAGGGATCTAAATAGAACGGCAAACACGGATCCAAAAACATCAAGCTGAAATCGAATGTGTTGAGTAGAAAAGCGCATTTATTGGGGTGGACTTCCGGTAAATATGGCGGATAGGCGGCAGGAACCATTTAGGCTCAGTCTGAAAAGTGTTCCTTGTTGCATTTTCCCTAAATTCCAAGTCTGGTTTGCTGTCGGGGCAACTGAGTTTAATGCTCTGTGCACACTGTGAGTGTTTTTCATCCGGATCGTGTTTTGATATTCCGATCGCCTGCGATGAATGATGATATCGTATGACGAAGGACAGTTCAACTGCGTTCACTTTCAGTGCCGCTTTGCCATATGTCTTTTTGGCGTGTGCTGTAACTGCTATGATGGGGGCTGCGCCAGCCTTTCTTTGTTTGGATCGTCCAATGAGATGAGTTTTAATTCGGATTATTCCACTGCACGGTTGAGCAAATACGGATTTTAATTCGTTTGCAGTGATACCGAGGCCTGCGACTAACCATAACCGAATATTGGGGCTTGGTGGAAACTTTAACGCCTATCTACGCCTTTTTAACGACGTTTTAGTGGTGGACGATGAAAGGGAGTAACCGTTGAGCGAACGCACCAATATAAGTTATGTGTCTGCACCTGATATTAATGTTGGCACTTCGACTATTTACTACAGAATGTGGACATATAAGATTTAACAATATCACTTGTGCTAAATATATATTGTTATCAATAATAGTCTATCCAGACCTTAGTTCTGACAATCTGTGCATCTATAGATTACTTTGTTATTCTGATATGTTTTCTGTTCTCAATTATAGAACTTAGAGTCATTCAGAAAATTGTTCACGAATATAATATGTTAAGAATTTTCTTGTTACCTGTAATCACAAATATATACTTAACCTGTTTATCTATATGCAGTAATTCAACGTTGCTTTTTATAGTCTTTAAAAGGATATTGTGTGCATATATATATATATATATATATATATATATATATATATATATATATAATAGTCGTGGTGTGTGAATCACACAAGGGAAAGAAAAATGCAGTGAAAATATTATCACGTCATTCTATGTTGTCCTCGACACACATTTTTAAAAATCTTGTTATCGAAGTTGTTTTGCGTTGATGGCTGTAGTTCATATTTTTAAAATCTTTTTATCGAGTTTATTTTGCGTTGATGGCTGTAGCTCATGTTTTTAAAAAATCTTTTTATTGAGGTTGTTTTGCGTTGATGGCTGTAGCTCATATTTTTAAAAGAAATTTGGGGGGCAATTTTTGAACATATCTAAAGTTTTACTTAAACTATTTGCAATTTCTTGGACTATTCAATCTTACAATTATGTAAATATGTGTGCAGTTTATTCCAGGTGACTCAAGATTGTGATGAAATACAATCATTCGTAAACCGATGTCTACTTGGATTCTCTAATTATTTGTTCTTTATTTTTTTTTTAAAAAGCACAAATTCCTTCTACTATACTATTTTTTTCTATCTGTATCATCAATTGTAACTTTATCCTGAATTATCAGTCACACCTGGCTGTGTTCATCTCAAAGAAGCATTTCAGTTCTAATCTTGGAAGGTTAACACCATTTATTAATGAAGCTATCCTGACCCAAGTACATTCCATTAATTCTTAACATTGATATTTCATAGAAATAATAAAAATGGATTCTCATTTTGGACGCCAAATCACCATCATCAAGTACCATGCCTGTTGGCGTAGGTGATTATATCTCTCCACAACTTTCGATCTCGGCAGTTATTTATAATTTCTGTATGTTGACCTTCTGCCAAGCCATTCTCTTTACCTGTATGGTATCTTATCTGTTTGCTAAAATTACAAAACGACGTCAAATACAGAATGTAAAATGCGTAGCTCAAGAAAATATTTATGTACGAGCTATATTTTAGTAGTTAATGATCAGTTAATGCGTAATAAAATGATCAGAAATAGGCAAGTCTGAGGATTTCAGAGATTGCAGAATTCAATATTTAACCACACACGTTTTTAAATTATCCGATACAGCTTTTTTCTAATCACTTTGAATGTTTAAAAGAAGAAGTATGTGTATTTTATCCTACTGTAAAGATACACTTGAGCAAATCAACTAAATTATCGATGACAAACACCTGTGCAGTTTGAGTAGCTCGACTATAAGAGTTATCAGAATGATCATTTAGAGGTAGAATTACTTGTTTATTTGTTCCATATTGGCAAATCTTCTTGTTTTTTTCATTTTTCTTTGTTATATTCCTAGCAGGAAGTACTTACAAAATACTTGCTTGATTAGTTAATTAGTTGATGACGTGCTCATCTAATCTATCTATCTATTGTCCTTTCGAGCCGAAGATGGCACAAATGGCAGAAATTCTAAACGTTCTATATTCAACGATCTTTGTTATCAAGTGGCAGATCTTGCACAGGACCCGCAATGTGTCTCATCACACATCCCTGTTCTGGACGAGTTGCTCAATCTCAGCGAGGGAGCTAATGCCTGCTGCTTTTGTCTCTCGCCTCAGTGTTCTTATTGTTTTTTTCTAATCAGCTTCTTTTTCTTTTACCTCTGGTTTCAATTTGAAGGGTTGCTTTGAAGTTATCTTGTTGTCCCTTCTCATCACATGACCAACACGTGACCACATTCTTCTCTTGTTGTCTCGTCTCATCACATTTCAACATGTTACCACATTCTTCTCTTGTTGTCTCGTCTCATCACATGGCCAACATGTGACCACCTTATTCTTTTGTTGTCCCTTCTCATCACATGACCAACATGTAACCACATTCTTCTCTTGTTTTCCCTTTTCATCACATGACCAACATGTGACCACATTCTTCTCTTGTTGTCTCGTCTCATCACATGGCCAACATTTTACCACATTCTTCTCTTGTTGTCTCTTCTCATCACATGACCAACATTTTACCACATTCTTCTCTTGTTGTCTCTTCTCATCACATGACCAACATGTGACTACATTCTTCTCTTGTTGTCCCTTCTCATCACATGACCAACATGTGACCACCTTATTCTTTTGTTGTCCCTTCTCATCACATGACCAACATGTAACCACATTCTTCTCTTGTTTTCCCTTTTCATCACATGACCAACATGTGACCACATCCTTCTCTCGTTGTCCCTTTTCATCACATGACCAACATGTGACCACATTCTTCTCTTGTTGTCTCTTCTCATCACATGACCAACATGTGACCATATTCTTCTCTTGTTGTCCCTTCTTATCACATGACCAACATGTAATCACATCCTTCTCTCGTTGTCCTTTTCATCACATGACCAACATGTGACCACATTCTTCTCTTGTTGTCCCTTTATCACATGACCAACATGTGACCATATTCTTCTCTTGTTGTCCCTTCTTATCACATGACCATGTATCACATTCTTCTCTTGATTATAGATATCTATCTATCTATCTATCTATCTATCTATCTATCTATCTATCTATCTATCTATCTATCTATCTATCTATCTATCTATCTATCTATCTATCTATCTATCTATCTATCTATCTATCTATCTATCTATCTATCTATCTATCTATCTATCTATCTATCTATCTATCTATCTATCTATCTATCTATCTATCTATCTATCTATCTATCTGTCTATCTGTCTATCTGTCTGTCTGTCTGCCTGCCTGCCTGCCTGCCTGCCTGCCTGCCTGCCTGTCTGTCTGTCTGTCTGTCTGTCTATCTATCTTTCGTTCGCCCGAAGTATTGTCTATATCAGCAATGTCGTTTCCTGTATAAATTTTACTGTCTTTTGTAATTCTTGGTGTGGCCCATATAGTTTTGTCTGTAGTGTTGTATCTATGGGCCAATGGATTTTTCTCAGTCTACTATATTCAGTGCAGTCTTGAGGTATGTGTTCAGCAGTCTGGGGCGCCTGTCCACATGTACAAGTAGTTGATGTGCCGATCTTGAATTTTGTATACATGTGACTACGGAGTCGATTGTGTCCTGTTCTGAGGCGTATAATGATAACTTGTTCATATCTATTCATATAATGAAAGGCATCCTGATTTGGGGCTTGTGGTCCTCTGATTGATTTGATTATCTGTTTCTTCTGATGGTATGTAACCAGTGTATCTAGTTCTGTGCCTGTTGAACCTTCCTTTGCCAACTGATCTGCTTTCTCATTTCCTGGTATTATAGATGATATTTTTGTTCCAGTTCTCAAGCTCCAGTTCTTAAGCTCCAGTTCTCAAGCTCCAGTTCTCAAGCTCCAGTTCTTACGTTCCAGTTCTCAAGCTCCAGTTCTTAAGCTCCAGTTCTTAAGTTCCACTTCTCAAGCTCCAGTTCTCAAGCTCCAGTTCTTAAGTTCCACTTCTCAAGCTCCAGTTCTCAAGTTCCAGTTCTCAAGCTCCAGTTCTCAAGCTCCAGTTCTCAAGCTCCAGTTCTTAAGTTCCACTTCTCAAGCTCCAGTTCTCAAGTTCCAGTTCTCAAGCTCCAGTTCTCAAGCTCCAGTTCTCAAGCTCCAGTTCTTAAGTTTCACTTCTCAAGCTCCAGTTCTTAAGTTCCAGTTCTCAAGCTCCAGTTCTCAAGCTCCAGTTCTCAAGCTCCAGTTCTCAAGCTCCAGTTCTCAAGCTCCAGTTCTTAAGTTCCAGTTCTCAAGCTCCAATTCTCAAGCTCCAGTTCGCAAGCTCCAGTTCTTAAGTTCCAGTTCTTAAGCTCCACTTCTCAAGCTCCACTTCTCAAGCTCCAGTTCTCAAGCTCCAGTTCTCAAGCTCCAGTTCTCAAGCTCCAGTTCTTAAGTTCCAGTTCTCAAGCTCCAGTTCTCAAGCTCCAGTTCTCAAGCTCTAGTTCTCAAGCTCCAGTTCTTAAGTTCCAGTTCTCAAACTCCAGTTCTCAAGCTCCAGTTCTTAAGTTCCAGTTCTCAAACTCCAGTTCTCAAGCTCCAGTTCTTAAGCTCCAGTTCTCAAACTCCAGTTCTCAATCTCCAGTTCTTAAGTTGCAGTTCTTAAGCTCCAGTTCTCAAACCCCAGGTCTCAAGGACCAGTTTTTAAGCTCCAGTTCTTAAGCTCCAGTTCTCACAGACTGAACTTCAATCCTACAATCAGCTTTTTGTACTTGTGTAACGTGTGATTCCAATTTCGCCCAGCATAAATGCTAAATCTTTATCGATTGTTGCATTCCCATTAAACTTCCATCACTTCCTTATGTTTCCAATTATTTGTTGTTAACATCCACGCTACAAATGACATTGGCTTTATTTTGTCAATTCTTTCATTGCCTTAAACATACGGATATTCGTAACAAAAGAAGAAATAGACAACAGATGATACGGAGCCTCACTGTTAGCAATAACTATATATCTGTTCTTTGATATTTATGCGATTTTTATATTGTATTTTAGGTTGCTTGATATTCGCTAGCTAAAAAGACCAATGAGGAAATTATCAAAGAGACCAACACAACAAAGGAACTCATTAAAAAAAAAACCAGAAAGAAACAATCAACATTTTTTGGGCACATCATGAGAAGAGCAAAGTTGGAATACTTGGTTACAACTGGCAAAATAAAAGGAAAGAGAGATCGTGGACGACAAACAGAGAAAATACTAGATAGCTTGGTGTCATTGCATGGAAAACAGTCAACAGCAGAACTGATACGATGCACTGTGGATAGAAGATTGTGGAAGGACATGATCGCCTACGCCAACCGGTGTGGCACATGATGATTATGATGATAATGATGATGATGATGATGATGATGATGATGATGATGATGATCGCTGCGGAAGAAACGGGACCGCTGTATGTCATGTTTCTTATTGTTGTTATTTACAACAAAACAGCTAAACCAAATCTTACTACTATAACTCACACACAAACAGTAATAGCAAAACCAAATCTTACTACTATAACTCACACACAAACAGTAATAGCAAAACCAAATCTTACTACTACAACTCACACTCAAACAGTAATAGTAAAACCAAATCTTACTACTATAACTCACACACAAACAGTAATAGCAAAACCAAATCTTACTACTATAACTCACACACAAACAGTAATAGCAAAACCAAATCTTACTACATGTACTACACTCACACACAAACAGTAATAGCAAAACCAAATCTTACTACTACAACTCACACACTACAGTAATAGCTAAACCAAATCTTACTACTACAACTCACACACAAACAGTAATAGCTATACCAAATCTTACTACTACAACTCACACTCAAACAGTAATAGCTATACCAAATCTTACAACTACAACTCACACTGCAAACAGAAATATCTAAACCAAATCTTACTACTACAACTAACACATGCTACAGAAATAACTAAACCAAATCTTACTACTACAACTAACACACAAACAGTAATAACTAAACCAAATCTTACTACTACAACTCACATGCTAACAGAAATAACTAAACCAAATTTTACTACTACAACTAACACACTACAGTAATAGCTAAACCAAATCTTACTACTACAACTCACACTCAAACAATAATAGCTATACCAAATCTATCTACAACAACAAATTCAAACAAGCCCATTGTACTATCTCCTACACGACTTTCACCAATAGAGCATCGCCTTCCACTACTATTATTATCCCCCTTCCTTTCCTGTTTCAGCTCTTAATAACACGTTATTACCTCTGCGGTTCTGCTACAGTTTTATGTCATCCTATCTATAAAATTGTCAACGTTTATCCTCTTACTATTAATAGAAGTTGTATTGACAGTTGTATCATTTATTATTTGTAAAGGGTCGGATTGAACAAATAATTTTGGAAATTATGTAAACAACTTCCAACAACTGTTCTAATATTTTTTTTTTAAACTGTTTAATATTACTGTTATTATTATTATTATTATTATTATTATATATATATATATATATATATATATATATATATATATATATATATATATTTTTTTTTTTTTTTTTTAAAGTAAAGAGCCTCCGTCACGCCAAGTGGCGTATAGGGAATATAGTGTTAGTGACCATAAATTTTACAGACCTTCAGCACATGATTTTTGGGGTAATGTGGTCGGTATTACACCCGTGCCGCTTTACTTTCCCAGAAAAAAATCCGGTACCTATTTAACGCTGGGTGAATCCGGAAGCTGTAGGTTGGGATTGAACCCTACCCCTTGCCCTTTGTAGTCCAGTTCACTAACCACTGAGCTATCACGACTCCCCATTTTATATGTTGTGTATGTGTCTGTCTGTCTGTCTGTCTGTCTGTCTGTCCGTCTGTCCGTCCGTCCGTTCAGAAGAACGAAGAATTCAGAAGAATTATTACACAGACGTCCGTCCGTCCGTCCGTCCGTCTGTCTGTCCGTCTGTCCGTCTGTCCGTCTGTCTGTGTAATAATTCTTCTAGTTCCTTTAAGAAAAGGCTGAGACCAATAACAGAGCTACAGTTAAGCGATTCTCAGAATGAGTTTCTGAAAAAAACATAGGATTTACTGACGCTCAATTCACCTTAAAAGCAGCTTACAGAAAAAAAAACCGACAGAACACAAGCAAAATTTATAAGAGCTTCGACAGAGTAAATAGAGAACAACTGTGGGAGATATTAGCAACATACGGAGTAAGGCAACATCTAACCAACCTGATTAAAAGTCTCTACATACAACAGCAGCTGCTCAGTCAGAACAGCAGCAGGCAACACGGACCACTTCGAAGTTAAATCAGGCGTAAGAAAAGGGTGCGTACTGTCCCCCCTACTGTTTATTACATACATGGACCATATATGCAAGTTAGCCAACGCATCAGAGACAGAGGAGATCAACGAGCTTTTATTTGTAGACGATCAGGCACTCATACATGAAACAATAGAAGACCTACAAGAACACTTAAACCTACAAGAACACTTAAACAGACTCAACATCTCAGGCACAAAATACAACATGAAAATCAACATCAACAAAACAGAAGTCATGAATGTCACAAAAGAGAAACAGAACATCAACATAACTATAGAAGGCAGGCAACTAAAACAGGTAGATGAATTCAAATACCTAGGCAGTTTAGTGAAAAACGACAATTCTCAAAAAGCAGAGATAGACTCAAGATGCATCAAAGCTTGTCAGATTATTGGACAGCTATCACCACTATTGTCCAACAAGGAAATAACACTAGAGGCAAAACTGGCACTGTACAATACAATCTTCATCCCACGTTGTGCTATCAATGCCAGACCTGGACCCTAGATGCATGAACAATAAGAAAATAACCTCTACTGAGATGAAATGTGTTAGACGAATGACAGGAAACAGTCTGAGAGATAAGATCAGAAATGGAGAACTGAGAAAAAAAGATAGGAATAACCACCGCCATAGAATATATAAAGAAACAACATATAAAATGGTTTGACCATGTGACAAGGCAAAAAGACCAAAACTCAACACAACGAGCCTTCAATAAACGTTGCAAGAACACCAGACCCAAGGGCCGACAACGAAAAAAATTGATTTACGGAATATTAGAAACACTAGGAAACATAAAAGCAGCAGAGACAAACAGGAGATCAAAAGACCACAAATTATATCTCCCCTCGACGCTGAAGGCAAATGAGGAAGAAAAGAAGAAAAGAAAAAGAAGAATAGGCTTGACACCTTCAACAACAAATGCATCTCAATGATAACTTCGTCTTTAATTCGAACTGGCGTCACTGTAACGGGAAATTCTCACATCAGCTCTGCCAACCGTTCCGACAACCATCGAAGCTTTCGTCGTTGTTCTATTCCTTCATTCATTGAACTTACTGAGTTACTGTCCGCTGGTGATGCTTTTCTACTTTCAGCCTTCGTGGCACCACTATTCGTCGTTTCTGTGTCATGTGGGTTATCCCCCGCTTCGTCATCTCATGTGAAAAATCGGCTCTAAAGGCTTTCACAGTGTCAATAATCTTCTTCTTCTTCTTTCCTTCCTCATCTGCCTTTCAGCGTCGAGGGGAGATATAATTTGCGGTCTTTTGCTCTTCTGTTCGCCTCTGCTGCTGTTGTGTTTCCTAGTGCTTCTAATATTCCATCGACTCATCTTTTTCGTGGTCGACCCTTGGGTCTGGTGTTCTCACAACGTTTGTTGAAGGCTCGTTGTGTAGTGTTTTGTACTTTCTGCCTTGTCACATGGTCAAACCATTTTATCTGTTGTTTCAATAATGACTATGTTAATTTGTCATTCTATTCATTGCTGTTGTTTTCAATGTCGGCCTCACTTACATATAAAGAGTTGCAGCGTGTACTCCAAATTTAACTGTAGATTTCATTATTTCTATTTCATTATTCCAACTTATAGATTGTTTCATTTCCGGATCGCTGAGCATGTTCTTGTTTAACGGCTCTCACTAGACACCCTGTCGTCTCGTGGTGGCAGTTTCCGGCTTTGCAAAAGTATACTGACCTCTCAACGGTGTATGCATAAAAGACACTGAGCTGAGAAAGACGGCACTGATGTAATGCTGACCACAATACATAAAAAGTACCAAAGATCGGAAAAAGTAATATTGCCAGCTCGTTCACTGTACTACACGGAATATGATGGGGCTCCTTTTTATAAATTTCTTCTTCAATTGAATGAGCTCCTCATTACGTTGCCAGTATATGTCGCAGAGCATTAACATGTCAATATATTGTAAACAAAATTGTTCTTCGAAATGGATTGACAAATCATCGATTAGCTTTCTAAACACTCTCTCATGATGTCATATTTAGTAGGTTAATAGCAGTTTTTGTTTCTCTCTCTGCTGTTCAACAAACTGTTTCAGTTCATCGGTTATTGTGTGCAGTGCTCCAGATTTTTATTCTCGTTTCTAACGCCAATGAGAATGGAAAGAAAATAGACGATGAAGTTTTAAAACAATTAAAAATGAAAGAGAACAACTAAACACAATTCAAACAAGATAAATGAGATTATTGGGGACATGTTAAAAGACACAGCAACCTACTCAAAGTAACCTTGGAAGGGAAATACAAGGTAAAAAAGGCAGACCAAACTAACATGGACAAGTAACATTAAAATATGGACAAGTCAGCCTATGACAAATTGCATCATTTAAGCAAGAGACAGAACGGGATGGCGCCATATGGCTAAGCCAACCCTCGATGTAGAGACGGCATGGTATCTTCCACTACTGTACACATAGAACCATTAACATACAATAGATGAGATGTTTAAAGGTTGAGCTTTATTTTAGTTACAACAACAAAGATACACCCTCAACTCTCTAATTATGTGTTTTTAAGTATACAAGTCATGTATCTTCTACTTCTTCTTCCTTTCAGCTCCCTGTGGAGCATAGGTCTTCAACAAACACTTTCCAAGTCGTTCTGTTTCTTGCCATTCTTTGAAGAGCATTCTATGTCTTCCCCATAATCTTCATCTCTGCTTCCACCTGTCTTCTCCGAGAATATGTTGGTCTTCCTCTTTGTATTTTTTCATGGGAATTCCAAAGAAAGGACCTGTCGTGTAATACTCTCATTTGGTATCCGCAGTGTGTGTTCTATCTAGGGCAGGATCGTCTGCGTTGTATCTCTTTGTCCACTAGTATTTGACTGGTACTTTTCCATAATTCTACGTCAGTGATTTTGTCCTGCCTTTTTCATCCTTTTATTCTGTGCAAGCATCCATTAATGAAGGTCTGTATCTTTGTATCTGACATTTTGTTTGTTTTTCCCAATGTTTCACAGTCATAACATTTATCTTGGATTCAGACATAATCTAGAATTACCAGTTTTGGTAGAGTAATAAGCAATGTTAGAAAAGTGAAGAAGACAAGTAAGAGTAGAGAGAATCGATTTTTGAAAAGCAGTTGTTCCCTTCGAAACGCGTCCTGACTCACATCAACACAAATTGACTGTCTCCTTGCACAAATGCAGTCTTTGTTTGCAATCACGCATCACATCGGAACATTTTTATTTTTATATAAATATTAAACAAGATTATTGAAAAAAAGATACATTCACAGAATATGTGATGTAATATTGTGAGATATTTTTTATAATGTATATAACGTTATATATGTATATTTATGTATATGCACACCTTATACGCACCTCCAAATAATGTTTGTAGTGCTGCCAATATAAGCTGGAGAATTGTGTGATATAAAATACTACATTAACTATATCAACTCAGCAAATAACAAATATTCATTCTTTAATTTCACATAGTTGTTATTATTTACTTTGGATGATTCCACTGGCACGGGTGGTTGAGCAATTATGGATTTCAATTCGTTTGCAGTGATACCGAGGCCTTCCATAACCAAAGAACCAAAGTTGTTATTATTATGAAACTATACATTTGAGTTAGCTAAATAGGACATTAATTGTATAGCTAACCAAAATGGTTGGGAGCTGCGATAGCTCAGTGGTTAGTTAACTGGACTACAAAAAACAAGAGGTAGGGTTCGATCCCAACCGACGCCTTCCGGTTCACCCAGCCTTTAATGGTTATAGGTTTTTTTTTTTCTGGGAGAGTAAAGCGGCACGGTCGTAATACCGACCACATTACTCCAAAAATCATGTGCCGAACGTCTGTAAAATTTATGGTCACTAACACCATATTCCCTATACGCCACTTGGCGTGATGGAGGTACCTTACTTTTTTAACTTCTTTTAACTAAATGGTTGCTGATTCCGTCATTAAATCACATTGGCTGTGTTCGATTCTTATGTTATGGTGAAATAAATAAAATCGCCTATAGTGATTTATTTCCCATGACTTGTTTAAATTAAATTCCCTTTCATAATGCCCTTAAATGGCTCCATTTTGGATTTAGCACTAGAATAGCAGCTACGAAAACTGCGCCAATGAGGCTGGCAAGAATTTGCAAATCAAATTAATTAACATGAAAATACAGATTAGATTATTTCGTGAGCTGGTAACATCAATTAGCACTAGAATAGCAGCTACAACAACTGCATCAATGAGGATGGCAAGAATTTGCTGGTAAAATTAATTAACATGAAAATACAGATTAGATTATTTCGTGCGCTGGTAACACAAAAACTCTCATAAGAGATGAAACTACAACTAACAGAAATGATGTCTTGTTAACAGGAATGCTGTCTTGTCCTCATTTTCTTGCGAACTCGAACAGAGACTACACAACATATGAGATCTTTCTTCTTTTTTTTTTAAGTCTCCAAAAGTCTAGATCTACATTAGGATGAACCTCGGCTCAAGGTCAATCTGCCTGGGCAAGGTCGTCGTACATGAAATAGTAAAGGTGGAAAGTGGACGTAGCAGAAAAATGATTCTTCTTTCTCTCTCCTTCCTCATTTACCTTTCGACGTTGAGAAAAGATCTAATTTGCGGTCTTTTCTCTCGTCTGTTGGCCTCTACTGCTGTTATATTAGTGTCTCTAAAATGATATCTTCTTCGTGGTCAACCTTTAAGTTGGGTGTTCTCATAACGTTCATTACAGGCTCGTTGTGCTGTGTTTTGGTCTTTCTTTCTTATCTCGTGGCCACTATTTTCTCTATTGTTTCTGTATGTAATCATTTTCGATTATTATTCCCACTTTTGTCTAAATTCTTGAACTTTGATATTAACTCTCAGGCTGTTTCCTGTCATTGATTGATGATATAAAACGCTGGACACAAATTTAAAAAAAAAAGCATTATAACAAATACAATCATTGCCACATTGCTAGAAAATCTAGTAAAAGGTCATGGCCAACTCTTCGTGTCTGCTTATAAAAACTAAGTGTTAAGGGCAGGTAGTTTTTGTAATATGATTATACTAGCGATTCCTTCTCATTCTTCCTTCATTCCCTTCCTTCCTTTTTTCGTTCCTCTATTTCGTGCTTTTTTTCTTCATTTTTGTTTCTTTCTTTCTTCTTCTTCTATTTTAATGGAAATTTAAATTTTTGTAGTTTGTTTTTAGTCTTCTTTTACAGAAGAATGTTGAGATTACCATGGACAGCTAAGAAGAGTAATGAAAACGTTCTGAAAGAGGCCAAAGCAAAAAGATAGCTAATTTCCAAAATTAGAAAGAAACAATCATCATTTTTTGGCCATTTAATGAGAAGGGAACTGCTGAAATATATTGTGACAACTGGAAAAATTGAGGGACGAAGAGATAGAGGGAAGAAAAGAGAAAAGATACCAGACAGCTTAAGAGAATGGCTTGGCAGAAGGTCAACAACCAAAATGTTAAGTAACATCGAAATCGAATTGTTTTGCGGAGAGACAGGATCACTACCTACACCTGCAGGCACGGTACGTGATGATGATGATAATGATGATGATGATGATGCTTTTATTCTTATCTTCAAATCGGCGGACAACAAATCACCACTGTTGAATTTACAAGTATTTTCTGAAGTAACGAAACAAATAACATGAGTTTGTGTAATTACGTTATTTTTTACTCTACCTGTAGATAATACTTCTGCTTGTTCCGGCGATGTGACTATCTCTTTAATGGAGACCAACTGTAACCCAACCATATAACCGCTTTTCTTACTTCATTATAATACTTTCATTTTAGTGCATTAAGTTTTCACTAAAGTAATGATTCAATTATTCTGAATTTGCTTTAGTCACATCCTTTATGTTTCTCCGTGGGCCAAAGCATACTAACCCACCAGTTACTAGATCGATATGTTGTCTAGTTATATAAATCCTCCACACTAAAGTAGTCACTCTTATAACACAAAATTTCAAAGAAATGCACTCAATCTTCGAATTCACCAAGTAATTCGGTGTTTCCATTATAAAACAATTTCCCTGTCATCAGGTTTTGTTTTCCTTCAAAGATTGTCATTCATAGAAGACAATTGGTAACTTTTGTTTTGCACTGCAAGTTTCCTTCTCTGTAACATACAATTACATTTACTGAAGCTCTATTTCTGTTCTAGCGATCAGATCTTTTCTTGCATACTTTTGTTCTCTTAGAATTTTTATTTTGGTCTGGCTGCATATTGTACTCACGTTTAGTGCATTGTACTGCCTTTAGGGTGGAAAAATGACAACAATTAGTAGCCAGTCGATGTTCAATAGGTACACACCTACCACCATCTTCTAGTTGGTGACTGTCAGGAAGAGGCGGACAGCTCAATGCTGTAAGATGAGTGCGTTCACACAGGTAATCTTTGGCCAAGACATAACATAATGATTGCAACTAATGAACCAAATAAAAAGGCTCAAAACAGAGCCATTAAATAGTTCATAGTTACAGTCTAAACGTCCTGGAGACACTCAAATATAAGTGATATCGCCACATACAAGTATATATATATATACATATTCATTCTGTGGCCGTGTGTGTTTGTGAAACATTGGTAGAATCACCCTAAGAGAGAAGCTGTTCGACTAAAAAACAAAGCCTACACAAAATACACAATATCCAAATATATACATATACTTACAACATGATTTCAATGAGAAACCAGATACTTTTTTGTTTACAGACTATTTATTGCAAACACTGAAATAATTACCATAATACCATTCAACATAGCCTCATGTTCAGTGCACTTACGGCAGTGCATTGACAAGCTCGTAGATATCGTGGAAAAAGAATTCTTTTGGGCGGGTGCACAGCCATTCATGCACCACCGCTTGCGTACCGATCTTACACACTTTTCTGAAGTTCAGCTCGTCATAAATACCATAATAAGCTGATCCAACACTAAGCTCCAATAGTAGTGTCACCTCCTTGACTGTGTAGCGTCGGTTTTACTGTATAATATTTTCCACATCTGGAAAGTTAACATCCCTGACTGCGCCTCACCACCTGGTTGAAGAAAATCCTCGACTACTAGTGGCGCCGTTCATGAACTTCCAAGTCTACTAGAACACTTTAGCACAACTGAAACATCTGTTTGATAAATCCCTATTCGTCCCACCCCTTGCGCTACATTAACATCTCAACACTTTGCAGCTCTGTTTGGTACACTGCTGCAAGAACGCTACCATCTTGTTGTATTGCTTCACTGCTTTCTGTGCTTACTGCAGGCGTTCTACCGCCATCCAAGTAGCTCAGTAGCTCAAGGCCACCACCCTTGCACGTCAGACACATAATGGTATCGGTCGCACATACGACTTTATTATACAAGTTATCCAATTTCTCACTACTTGACCCTTATGTTTGTGTGTAAGAGCTGAGAGGTCTTGACTTTATCAGTCATGACAATTGGCTCAAGGACAGAGAAATATGGGATTCTGGATATCGTCATTAATTTGGTTTAAATAATTATAAAGAATTAAGAGAGAGAGAGAAGAAGAAGAAGAAAAGGAGGGAGGGAAGGAAGGAGTAAGAAAAGAAGATGGAAGGAAGGAAGGAAGGTAGGAAGGAAGGAAGGTAGGAAGAAAGGAGGGGAGAAGAAGGAAGGAAGGATGGGAGAGAGGGAGGAAGGATGGGAGGGAGGGAGGAAGAATGGGAGTGAGGGAGGGGAGGGAGGGGAGGGAGGGAAGGGAGGGAGGAAGGAAGGAGGGAAGGGAGGGAGAGGGAGGGAGGGAGGGAGGGAGGGAAGGGAGGGAGGAAGGAAGGAAGGAAGGAGGTAGGGAGGGAGGACGGGAGGAAGGAAGAAGGGAGGGAGGGAGGAAAGGAAGGAAGGAAGGAAGGAAGGAAGGAAGGAAGGAAGGAAGGAAGGAAGGAAGGGAAGGAGGGAGGGAGGGAGGGAGGAAGGAAGGAAGGAAGGAAGGAAGGAAGGAAGGGAGGGAGGGAGGGAGGGAGGGAGGGAGGGAGGAAGAAGGAAGGAAGGAAGGAAGGAAGGAAGGAAGGAAGGAAGGAAGGAAGGAAGGAAGGAAGGAAGGAAGGAAGGGAATGGAAGGGAGGGAGGGAGGAAGGAACATACTATATGTTGTAACATATGGGACCCCTCAACATACACTTAGATCAGCCATATTCTCAGAGCCAACGAGTGAAGTTCGAGCTTTATTCAAGTGGCCCCCTGCTCTCTTTATTATGCAGCTTTATTGCTACCCCGGGAGCAATGTCATTTCTCATGAACTGCGTTCACATGGTGCACGTTTACACACATCTCCAGAATGAAAAAGTCTTAAATAGCTGGATGTATGTAGCTGTCCGGTCAAATTGTAGTAAAATATTTATAACGAAACTACCACATTTACACCTTTCAATCCGACACATCCGAATTCGTCACAATAAATTTTGACCGTGTTTATAATCCCTATTTAAATCCTACTCGCTTGTGTAATCTGTCTGATGTAGAATAAGGTGGTGGTCAGCTTTCATTAACTCTGACGTAGCAGCCAATTGTATATCGCGAGATGCTATAAACTTCTGTTTTTCACCTCTCAGATCCCATATAATCTATTTCATTAACTCTGACGTAGCAGCCAATTGCATATCGCGAGATGCTATAAACTTCTGTCTTTCACGTCTCAGATCCCATATAATCTATTTCATTGACGATATTTTACGTTATAGATCAATCTTCCATTCCCTTCCGGGGAGGGAGGGGGGGGGGGGGGCTCTGTTCCGAATACAAACAAGCTGTCATTATCAAGATGAGTTTCTACGGGGCAGCGTAATCTGCAGACCGGAATGACGTCAGCGAAAGATGCTGCATCCTGAGACATCGGGCTAAAACAATGTTCATGTCTGGTTCCCCGTCATGCGCCATGATCCATGACAACGGAATCGCTGATTTATTAGAAAAAATGTAAGGACAAAAAAAAATAAAATATAAGTTATGAAATGGTTACGAGATTTATTTACAGTAAGTATTTGAATAAATAGCCGCGAGAGCTCAGTGGTTAGTGAACTGGACTACAAAGGGCAAGGGGTATGGTTCGATCCCAACCGACGGCTTCCGGGCTCACCCAGCTTTAAATGGGTATCGGATTTTTTTCTAAGAAAGTAAATCGGCACGGGCGTAATACCGACCATATTACCCCAAAAATCATGTGCTTAAGGTCTGTAAAATTGATGGTCACTAACACCATATTCCCTATACGCCACTTGGCGTGACGGGGGTTCTTTCCTGTTAAGACAAGTATCTCCCGGATAGGGTAGGGCTGAATACTTGCGTTGCAGACAAACATTTAGGACGAAACAGCACGAATAGTAGTTTCCAGTGGTTAAGACTGGAGACACGATCCTGCCTTGGTCCATATTTTTTCTGTTGTTGATTATTTGTCATTTTTTCCGAGTGCTGTAAACATACCTCTTCCTCTGAATTGATTCACTGATTATCGCCTCGGATGTTTCCCTCTATAATAATATTCATTTATTATTATTTGCCTCCAGTCTTAACCACTGGGAACTACTATTCGTGCTGTTTCGTCCTAAATGTTTGTCTGCAACGCAAGTATTCAGCCCTACCCTATCAAGGAGATACTTGTCTTAACAGGAAATATATTTCCGAGCTGTGATCGCAGCCTTATGCTATAGTCATGGGAAAGCCTTCGCGAAAGGACCTTGCCTACGAAGCTAATTTTTTAGTTAGCTGAGTGGCAGTGTTCCCTAGCGTTTGACTTCTCGTGGCAAGGCGCTGTGCCACTGAGTACGGGTTCGATCCTGCCTTGGTCCATATTTTTTCTGTTGTTGATTATTTGTCATTTTTTCCGAGTGCTGTAAACATATCTCTTCCTCTGAATTGATTTTAAGATACTAGCACCATGACTGGGTGAGGTGCGCTTCTTTGTTCTTTGTATTCTATGGGTGGGGTGGGGGAGGAGAGGGTGAGGTTGGTCGTTTAAGAAATTTGGAAAAAATTTTACAAGGAGAGATGTATGGATGGGACGGAGGGAGGGGGGAGGAAGGAATGAGTGGAGGGGAAAGAAGGGAGGCAGGAAGGAAGGACAATCTATTTTAAACATGCAGAAAACGAGCATGCCATACATGTGTTTAGTAAGCTTAAGAGAATGCAGCACAAGCAGCAGCAATAAATATACGCCTAAAACAACTGACAATCCAGCTTTCAAGCTCAGCAAAGTATCAGCAAAGAAAAAGCAATGTCACAGAAACCCTGAAGCGGCATAGATGAACAACGGTCAGGGCTATATACTTGATAAAGGATTGCAGCTGTCGTCAACGATTCAACACCTTGATATTTACTTTTTCACTGCTTGAACCTTATCGTGTGTGTGTTGTGTGAGAGAGAGAGCGTGTTGTGGGTTGTGAGGTAAAAAGTGTGTGTTGTGTGTGAGAGAGAGCGTGTTGTGTGAAAGCAGTCAGAGGGGAAAAATACCTCGATATGAACAGACATCATAAGAAGACTTCTGAAAGTGGACGTAGAGGAAGATTGATGCATTCTTTGGATGACTCTTCAGTTTAATTTCTTTGTCGTAAATGTTTAGTCGATCGTTGTTTCTACTTATGATGAATTGGCGTGCTAACAATATTCTCAGATGGTCATTAATTCGATCAATGGCAAACACCTTTTAGTAGATTCAATTTTGAAAAATGAAATACCCACAATGGCTTTGCAGAGTCAGAGAAGGTTAATTTTGGTTAGTCCACAGACCATGCTCATTTGCACAAATCCATAGTGCTCAGATCCCCTCCTCAGCGCGTTACCTTTTATGAAGCTAGCGCAAGCACTAAGATGGCTTCAGCTCAAATGCACACACTCAGTAGCACCGGCGAAGATTGACCCCCCCCCCCCCCCCCCCCCTCCAACCTCCTTAGTCGACTATTACGTCAAGCGTGGTAGATGATAGTGACTATTGTTGCCTTCCCTGACCGAATATGTACAGTGGTTATATCATATTCTTTATTCATGAAAAGGTAAAGCTATAATCATCATCATCAAGTAGCATGCCTGCTGGCGTAGGTGACCATGTCTTTCCACAACTTTCGATCTCGACAGTTACTTATCATTTCTGTTGTTGACCTTTCTGCCAAGCCATTCTTTTACGCTATCTGATATCTTTTCTCTTTGCTTCCCTCTATCTCTTTGTCCCTCAATTTTCCAGCTGTTTCAATATATTCCTATTATTCTCGTCTCATTACATGGCCAAAAATGATGATTGTTTCTTCCTAATATTGGAAATTAGCTCTCTCTTTGCTTTCGCCTCTTTCAGAACGTCGTCATTATTCTTCTTAGCTGTCCATGGTATTCTCAACATTCTTCTGTAAAACCACACATCTACAGCCTCTAGTGATTTTCTTGTCTGTTGTCATATTGTCCATGCTTCACATTCATATGTTAAGGCCCACAAAAAAAAAATCTTTAAAATCTAAAAAAAAAAATAATAATCGACTGAAATCGATAATAAAAGGTACAAAAACATAAAATCGGGAGCTTTCCATTATTCTTGAGTGGTTAAAACCCAAACAAAATGTGACGTAGTCGTAGAGATGAGCTACTTCACCACAATTCCAGAGCGATCGTTACTTCGATGAAGTAATCCCACACAACCAGTCTCTTTGTCTTTCAACGCATTTTGTAAAAAACTTCTCACATTTTCTCACTTTTTAATGACACATTTTTTTTAGATAAACAACAATAATCAAGATAAGCACTACCATTGATATTGATTAAGGTTAAATGTTATTATTTAGACAAGACTCGTATCAAATACATTTCTTGTTTGTTTTCTTCTTAATGAGAGAAAAGTAATATTTTTTTTATTGTAACGGCTGGATGGGTAGGTTACATGAGGAAGGTACTATCTCGTTATATACGTGTGTGAATGTGTGTGATGTTTGTGCGTTGTTATGTGTCTGCGTGAGTGTATATGTAGTTGAGTGTGTGTGTGTGCATGTGAGAGAGAGACAGAGAGAGTGAGTGAGTGTTTGTGGTTTGGTTTGGTGTGTGTGTGTGTGTGAGAGAGAGAGTGTCTGAGAATGTGTGTGTAGTATATGTGTGATGTGTATGAAAATGTGTGTGTGTGTGTGTTTCAGAGAGAGAATTTGTGTTTTGTGTGTGAGGATGTGTGTGTGAGAATATGCGTGTGGTGTGTGTGTGAATATGTGTGATGTGCGTGAGAATATGTGTGTGGTGTGTGTGAGAATATGTGTGGGTGAGAGAATGTGTATGTGATGTTTGTGAGCACGTGAGTGTCGTGTGATGTGTATGTGGGGTGTGTGGGAGATTGTGTATGTATGGTGTATGTGTGAGACAGAGATTGTGTATGTGTTTATGTGGTCTATGGGAGCGTGTATGTGATGTGTGTATGGTGTATGAGAGAGAGTGTGTGTTGTGTGTATGTATGAGCGTGTGTGAGAATGCATGTGTGATGTGTGAGATAGTATGTATGTATGATGTGTGTGAGCGTGTGCGTGTGTGATATAAAGTATTTATGTGTGTGCGAGTGTGTGAAAGAGAGTATACATGAGAGAGAGAGAGAGAGAGTCTGTGTTGTGTATGTGAGAGAAAGAGTGTGTGTGTGCCCTGTGTGTGTGAGAGGGCGTGTGTGTGTTGTGTATGAGAGTGTGTGTTGTGTATGAGAAAGTGTGTGTGAGAAAGATCGTGTATGAGAAAAGAGTGTATATGAGAAAAGAGTGTGTGAGAGAAAGATTGTGTGTGTGTGTGAGAAAGAGTGTGCGTGAATTATGTGAGAGAGAGTGTGTGACCGTGTGAGTGTGTCCTACCCCGTAACCCTCAGAGTCGTTGAGGCAACATTGATATCGGCAACCAGCCCCCCCCCCACCCACCCCTTATTCTCTCTCCTTACAACTACTCTTGTGACAACTTGATGAACTCAAAGCCTGACCTTTCTCTGACGTTTTTTTATTCTATCTTTTTTTCAATCTTCGATGTTTTCTCCTCCAATCATCGTTGTTGCAAGATAATAGCTTCAGATATTTTTGTAAGAATACAAATTTTTGTTTACCGTGGTTTTTTTTTTTTCTTCAATATTTAAAATAGTATATCCGGAAATGAACTCACAGTAAGCGTTACACGGACAGACATTTTAATGCACACAAATGTCTGTCATCATTACTTGCATTTGTCGACCGCATCGCTAATTAGTGCATGTTGACACCAATATGTAGAGTGGTTGGTATTGATCTTGTCGACACTGTTGAGTTGTTATCCTAGACGATATTCGTTGGGGGGGGGGGGGGCGGGCGTGCTGGATCTGGGGTAATTGTAATCGCAATTGCAAATATCGCTGTCTTGTTGAATCAGTTGCGACTTCCTCTCCGAGTAGTGGAGTGGTTTTCAAAGTTGTCGATACTGACCCCAACCATCTGTGAACGGCGAGATTGTACTGAGTCTTACTTAACATACAACATGTATGCCTACCGACCACTCGCATAGCACACTGTTTTTGTTCATACACCTCAATTTCCATGCCCTTTAAAAAAAAACAAAAAAACAACCCTGTCCTCGGTTTTTGTGTATAAAACTCAAGCAAAGGTAAAGTAACGGTAACCTGGCCTAAGAAGGACAATGTGGTCAACACCCACCTCCCTGGAAGAGAAATTATACGGGGCTACAGAATCACTTAAACAGACAGCTGCCTTCATAAGAGATTCCGGAGTCCTAGTCTGAATGACGTCATGATCGCAGTAGAAGAAGAAGCAGAAGTAGAGGTAAAAGTTTGAGGTGTGAATCAGAGTGACGGAGGGGTATCAACATCACCAAGTGCTCTGCTGCCCTGTTAGTAGTTCAACAGGAACTACAAGCTGATGTCTCCTTCAGCACGAACACCGTAGCAATGGCACATTCCTTGACCTTTCAAGAACGAGGATTCTAGTCCCCCTTGTACTAGCGACTGACTTAACCTTCTTTTCTTCTTCTTCACTTCCCTTTGTGCCTATTCGGGTGTCGAGGGAGATGCAAAGTTCTTATTCTCGCCATTCGTCTTCAGCCATTGCAGATTGATGCTGTTGTCTCTTCTTGATGAGGTCGGTCCATCTTACCATGAGTGGACCATAAACTATTTACAAATCGCGAGTAATCCCACTTCATCAATCTTTCGTTCGCATGAAGTAGTGTCTATCATATCTGCAATGCCGTTTCTTGTATACATGTTATTGTTCTTTTTTATACTTCATGAAACTGAACCATTCTGTGAGTGATCGACTCAATCATCCAGTAACCACTTAGCAGATGTCTCCAGTGTTGTTCACACCATCATCATCATCAAGTACCAGGCCTGCTGGCGTAGATGATCATGCATCTCCACAATTTTCGATCTCGACAGTTATTTATCATTTCTGTTGTTGACCTTCTGCCAAGCCATTCTCTTAAGCTGTCTGTTGTCTTTTCTCTTTGCTTCCCTCTATCTCTTGGTCTCTAGATTTTCACAGTTGTTACAATATATTCCAGTTGTTCTCTTCTCATTACATGGCCAAAAATGATGATTGTTTCTTCCTAATATTGGAAATTAGCTATCTTTTTGCTTTGGCCTATTTCAGAACGTTTTCATTACTCTTCTTAGCTGTCCGTGGTATTCTCAACATTCTTCTGTACAACCACATTTCTATAGACTCCAGTGATGTTCTTGTTTGTTGTCCTATTGTCCATGATTCACATCCATATGTTAAGACTGGCTCTACATAACATTTAAGAGCTATTTTTCTTGTTTCTATTGTCAAAAATGGATGCATAGTATCTTCCTCATTTTTTGGAAAGCTGCATTTGCCTGAGCCATTCTGCATCTCATCTCTTTTGTACATCTTCCGTCTGAGGTTAACAAAGTTCCCAAATATTTAAATTCATTTACCTGTTTTAATATTGTTTCACTTGTCTATATTTTGCACTGAGGTGATGTCTTTTTCTTTGGTGTTACCATTACTTCTGTCTTTCTGCTATTAAGGCTGAGTCCTTTCTTGTATATACCACCCCATATATATATATATATATATATATATATATATATATATATATATATATATATAAATTTGAATCCCCACCGCATTTGGCTGTAGAGAGAAAGGATTGGCTCTTTCACCATGAAATACCCAGCAATAATTACGATGATCTCACACTGTTAAACAACAGATTTTATCCTTGACAAGACCGACGTCGGTGATTAACTGTACTTTAACGTCAGCCTTGCAGTATGTTCCTGGGGCAGTTCTAATTTATCTTGTCCGCCATGGTCATCTCTCAATTTGAAGCACTTTGCAAAGCAGTTGCATCTTAACGATGCCCACATTAATTTAACATGTAACCCAAACAAATATGAACTTTTTGGAATAGAAATTGTAGTAGCTCCTTTTTCTCGTTAATCTGCATTTATGAAACCAAGTCAAATTATTGGTTGCTTTGTAATTATTGGATATAGATTACCGCTGCGTCGAATCAGGTTCAGGTCTATTGGCATTTTTGTCGCAATCTAGTTTCAAGTGATTCCTTCTGGTTTGAATTTTCGTTTGTGGAGACAGCAGTAGTCTAGTCGCATTCACAAGACCCCAAAATCAACATGGTTTTGACGCCCGCGAGCTGAGATGATGTTGCAGGCGACTGACCGTTGAGTGTAGTGGAACGGTTTCAGGTCCCGGCTTTGCCCTATGACAGGACGTGTGTGTATCTATTTTCAACTGTCAATTTGCCACCAGCTAGACTGCAATCGGATCGAGTATTTCGCAAAAGTACAGTTCTGACAACATTTGTTGGGACAGCAATTCTTGGAGCACGCCTACTGACCATGAAGTCTATGTCGGAATTAGTCTGGCGCATGGAGATTATGCTGCCAGTGACGGCGTTACGGCGACTCGGAAGTCTCCATTTAGAGTTACGCGCCATTTATATAGTTTAATACGGCACGTTCAATAGAACATTTTTTTTTAATGAACGTAGAGACGCACAATTTTACAGAACGCAACATGTTCAGTAGAACGGCGTGGACAATCGAGATGAACATTTTTTTGGTTGTTGGAAAGGGAGCTGAGCAGATATGGGAATGTCCTGCATGAAGTAAAACCATTCCGTTGTAAAGTCTAATAATTAATAGTTCATTGAATTAATTCTGGTTGTTATGAGTTCATGAAACTACGGCTTACTAAGAGTTCATGGATCTGTGGAATCAAAAAGCGATGGGAGTGAACGAAGGATGGCGTCGTGAGGAAGTTGTTGACTACTGATATCAATTATTTTCTCATAAAAATTAGTAGAACTTTTCAAATATCGACATCGACGAATAAGGCGGAATTGATAAACAGAAAGAAGTAAAATTTTGACAAAAAGGCTATCAAGATAAATCATAAACTTGTCGTTTAAAAATCCAATTGATGTAAAATCTAGAGTTCATATTCTTCAGTTGGCTTCATTTTAAAAAGTCGATATTTTCCTCAAAGTAGATATCTGGCATCGTAAAGAAACGTCAATAAACCAGAAATATAACGTATTCAGACCTCACATCTCCGGGGAAAAAAATATTGTGGGGGTGGGATTAAGAGTCGCTGGAGGGCAATATTTATTGAACTGATCTACAGAGGACAAGATTTCTGGTTCGATCCTGATAGACAACATCTCTATTCTCCCAGCCGTAAATAGGTACCGGAATGTGTCCTGGGTATGAAATACAGCGCTGGAATAATGCTGACCGCATTAGTTAAATATGAGCGATTGTCAAAAAGACGTGGGCGATTAGTTTAGTTTAGTCGACGGTTCATTCTCACAGCACGTTGGACACGTCCATAAGTGCTCAGATCTCCTCAGTGTGTCTCTCAGTGTGTGAAGACTGTGTTGATTTGTTATTCTTCTGTGTCTTACCGTATAGTGCTCCTTCCTAGCGTCTTCCGTTTTGACCTGATGTCCATACAGTCTGGACACAGTTGTAAATTCATAATCATTGAGTGAATCATCAGCTCGCTGTGGCTCCCTCAGGGCATTCATAATGTCATCCCAGTCCATGCACGTAAGCCATTTATGGCAGCCGAGGGACTGGTTGATCTCGAGGCAAGACGCTGGCCTCGAGACAGAGAGGTTATGGGTTCAAATCCCTGCTGCACCAGTTGGGATTATTATTTATGATTTCTCTCTGCGGTAATCACCCCTGGTCTCAGCTGCGAAGCCCGGCTTGAAACGTCAATTACTCATGGACGGAAAAAATATGAATACCTCCAAAGACGGAGTTATCTGCCTGTGCGGCAAGGAACACATGTGCACACAGCTGCCAGGAAAAAAACGGATTAACACGCAAAATTCAATTCCTAGTCACTAGAGACTTCGTCAGAGGTACAAGCTGGCGAACGAAAAAAAAAAATTATGGCAGCCCATTCAGACAGGATGTCAGCCCATTCAGACAGGCTGTCAGTCCATTCAGACAGGCTGTCAGCCCATTCAGACAGGGTGTCAGTCCATTCAGACAGGCTGTCGGCCCATTCAGACAGGCTGTTAGCCCATTCAGACAGGCTTTCAGCCCATTCAGACAGGCTGTCAGTCCATTCAGATAGGCTGTCAACCCATTCAGACAGGCTGTCAGCCCATTCAGATAGACTGTCAGCCCATTCAGATAGAAGAAATGAACTAGAACTTTAAGAATTTGAAGAAAATACTACTTTTATTTGAAATTTACTCTTTTGACTTCATTGTATGGTCATAAATAGAATAAAAATTGTGAAACTTAACTTAACAGGGAAGGTATCAGCACTTTGCGACATATTTCTCTCCCTTCTTTTTGAGTTTTGTATTGCCTCTTTACATCAATACATCAATTAATGTAACATTTTAAAAAAATCAGCGACTATCTTGACCTTTCTCCGCGACATAATTAAGCACTATCACGTAAATAAACATTGGATTTGTAAAATTAAATATTCCAAATACTTTATTTTAAATTGCATTAAAGGAAATTACTAATATGATATTTAAGATTTATATATTGTTTATGAACATCGCATAAGTAATATTCTCACACTAATCTTCTTAAAGGGAGAACAAAATTAATGAGCACAAAACTATTTATTTATTTTTTTTTTTTTTGCTCAACATTATTTTTGCACGAAGAAATGTTGTACGCAATATACTGGAGGGTTTCAACTGAATACTTTTGCACTTGTTGGCAGGTTTCTTTCTTACAGATAAGTGATCGTTTCTTAGCTTCCTATTATGCTGAATATCTTTATTTAAATAACTGTTATTTTGTTCCCGTCAGATAACATGAACAACCTCGGAATAGAATAAATTAATTGTTGAAATTCACGAGATAATTAGTGAGTAGGGATTGGGCAAATAAATGCAGTGCTGCAGTAAAGCTGCTAGCAGGTCGTTAGTAGTGGGGTGTAACGTACACTCCTACAAGGTATGGTGGCAGCTTTCCACAAAAAGAAACACAACAAAACACTGACGTTTCGGCCTACATGCGGCCTCCTTTGAGAACAAGAACAACGACAACAAATGGTGAGGTACAGATATGGGGATGGATCTAACGAGATGTAAAACATGGGAAAATGGATGACATAATTAGTAATCTGTGATGAAACAACTTTGAAAACGTGAGTAACACGAAAAGGAAAATGGGTGTCTCTGTTCGTTGCTGCTCGCTGCTCCTCTTTTTTAATGGGGTCTGAGTGAGTCTTTTTAAAAGCTTGGCACTCCATTTTACCCGCCTACGTATCTATTCCCCTACGTGTCTAGTAATATATATATATATATATATATATATATATATATATATATATGTTTAAATATTTATTTACAACTACGTCTTAATGTTGACCTTGTGTCTGTCCGCCCACATGTCTGGTAATAATTTTTTAAATATATTTAGCCCACAGAGTCTGGACACCTTGGTCTACAAGGGACACATCTGGATGTCCGTTATTAAGTGCAATATCGCTTTCCACATTTACAGTGGATGCAAAAAGTAATGCAAGGAAATCGCTATTAAATGTACACAAATAGAAAAAGAAGACGGTCTGGCCATTATCAGTCTCACACTGTAGTACTGATATTTGTAATGTTATGCTGAACCCAATGTAACAAAATATGAATTGTTACAAATGTATATAAATGTCACGTGACAACAATACAAGGAAGCTTATAGCTGCATTGTTACTTGATTTGAGAGAACGTGACCGTTGATTGGATTGGACCGGTTCTTTTGTCCCACCAATCAGGTTTAATTGGAATCAGATTTTCGGGTCAAACGCTTTTTCTATTGGGAAAATAACAGTTTTAAAAAACTCAATATGTACACCATATACCGACTGCATAGAGCATGCAATATTTATTCATTCCACCCTCCATTCAGACACCTGAAGTGAGATAATTCCGAAATAGGTAATTTCCCTTCTTCTTCCCTCCCCTGATAACTCTAAGAACGCTGCCCTTGAGAACTCTAAGAACGCTGCCTTTGATAACTCTAAGAACGCTGCCCTTGATAACTCTAAGAACGCTGACTTTGATAACTCTAAGAACGCTGCCCTTGATAACTCTAAGAACGCTGCCTTTGATAACTCTAAGAACGTTGTCCTTGATAACTCTAAGAACGCTGCCCTTGATAACTCTAAGAACGCTGCCTTTTATAACTCTAAGAACGCTGCCCTTGATAACTCTAAGAACGCTGCCTTTTATAACTCTAAGAACGCTGCCCTTGATAACTCTAAGAACGCTGCCCTTGATAAAATAATGAACGTTCAATAACAGAGCAAGAAGTGTCGGAGTTTAGTGCCCCAGTTACTGGTCTGTGGACTCTGTGTTCGATTTCCAGATGTTGTTAAAAAGTATCAGACCGTCAAGTCTTCGAGGTTTTGGCCAACCTCAAAAAATGGATACTAAACTTTTTTTTTTTAATCACCATAATAATAGAATTCGGAGGAATGTTGAGAATAACATGTACAGCTAAGAAGAGTAATGAAAACATTCTGGAATAGGCCCATAGCAAAAATAAAGCTAATTTCCAATATTAGGAAGAAACAATCATCATTTTTTGGCCATGTAATGAGAAGGGAACAGCTGAAATATATTGTGACAACTGGTAAAGTTTAGGGACGAAGAGATAGAGAGAAGCAAAGAGGACAGCTGGTCAACAAACAGAAATGATAAACAACTGTCGAAATCGAAAGTTGTGGAGAAACATAATTACCTTTGCCAGCAGGCACAGTTCTTGATGATGACATATTTTTTTCTGGGAAGTAGGGGCGGCCTGGTGTGATGCTGACGGTATATACAAAATTGAGTCCTTGGTCATGGAAAAGTATGGTTAAAAAAGAAAAGCATATTCCTGATGATGTGAAGGTATGGAGGGAACCATAAGAGTACGACAAGGTCACCTACTGACTCAGGCAAGCTGTGGCTTTCATTCATTGTGGAAACAGCCATGAACCGAAGACTCAATTGCGATGGCATTTCACAAGAATGTACAGCAGCCGGATCATCAACCAAGCAAATATTGTATAGCGGACGTTCAAGTGGAACGTTTTGTCGCCATCATCATCATAAACCATGTCTGCTGCCGAAGGATAAAGGTGGAGTACGAGACTTGGATCGGTGCCTTAGCACGCAAGTTTTCACCCATATGTGCTGGGTCGTCTATTCAGAAGTTTTCGGAGACTTCTGGATAGTGTCCATTCAAACATCGAAACTCACGAGAAACTGCAAAGCGGCATTCCTTACCTTCCCAGAGAACTACCCTGGCACCGATTTCGGCCAGCGGCTGGGTCGACCGCGGAGATATTTTTTTCCACCCACGAGTACAACTCACATTCTTCCCGCTTCTCGCGGGAATCAAATATGGGTTGTCAGAACGTCGGTAGCCTAGTCGAGTGGTTTTCCCAAATAGGCTATTGAGGCCCCCCAAAGAATATGGAGGCCGAAGGATATCATGACTGTCCTTAATTTTCTGTCTCAACTGTTGTTTATCAGTTCAGCTGTGTGATTTGACCTCTGTTCAATTCCCGACCAACTGCGTCATGCAAAACTTCCTGACCAAATTATGTCACTGTAATTCACCTCATGAAATACTCGTAAAAGGATGCCAAGAATTAAGGGTCAACATTCACATTATGTCACAGTGAGTCACCTCATTAAATACTCGTAAAAGGATGCCAAGAATTAAAGTCAACATTCACATTATGTCACAGTGAGTCACCTCATAAAATACGCGTAAAAGGATGCCAAGAATTAAGGGTCAACATTCACATTATGTCACAGTGAGTCACCTCATTAAATACTCGTAAAAGGATGCCAAGAATTAAAGTCAACATTCACATTATGTCACAGTGAGTCACCTCATAAAATACTCGTAAAAGGATGCCAAGAATTAAGGGTCAACATTCACATTATGTCACAGTGAGTCACCTCATAAAATACTCGTAAAAGGATGCCAAGAATTAAGGGTCAACATTCACATTATGTCACAGTGAGTCACCTCATAAAATACTCGTAAAAGGATACCAAGAATTAAGGGTCAACATTCACATTATGTCACAGTGAGTCACCTCATTAAATACTCGTAAAAGGATGCCAAGAATTAAAGTCAACATTCACATTATGTCACAGTGAGTCACCTCATAAAATACTCGTAAAAGGATGCCAAGAAATAAGTCAATGTTTACGTTATGTCATAGTGAGTCACCTCATGAAATACTCGTAACAGGATGCCAAGAAATAAAATCATAGTTCACGTTATGTCACAATGAATCTCCTCATGAAATAGTCATCCATAGTTTTAAGGGAAAAAAATCATCCTTCACATTAGGTCACAATGAAGCTTCTCATAAAATAGTCGTCCAAATTTTTTTTCAGGGGAAAAAAAAAATCATCCTTCACATTATGTCACAATGAATCCCCATCATTTTGAAGTCACAATGAACCTTTGCCCCAAAGACAATATACTGAGGCTTCTCCCTTCATCATTGAGTGCCGTCTCCGCATCGAAGGTTGGCTACCATGGAGAGCAATTCCACTCTGTCTCTTACTTTGATGGGAGCCGCGATAGCTCAGTGGTTAGTGAACCGGACTACAAATGACAAGAGGTAGAGTTCGATCCCAACCGACGGCGTCCGGGTTCACCCAGCCTTAAATGGGTACCGCATTTTTTTCTGGGAAAGTAAAGCGACACGGGCGTAATACCGACCACATTACCCCAAAAATCATGTGCTGATGGTCTGTAAAATTTATGGTCACTAATACCATATTCCCTATACGCAACTTGCCGTGACGGGGGTACTTTACTTTTTTCTTTTTTTACTCTTCCTTTGATAGGCAGGTTGTCATTGGCAGACTTATCCATGTTTTGATGTTACTCGTTCATGTTAGTCTTAGTCTGCCTCTTTTACCTTGTATTTTCCCTTCTATTATTACTTTTTAAAATCACTTTTACGAAAGATAAATACATGTGAGATGTGATGCTTGAGAAAATAACAAACAACACAAGAAGAGATAGAATACCAAATGAAACCATAAGAAAAATGGTAGGAACAAAACCCTGCCAAGAATATATAGAACAACAACAACTTAAATGGTTTGGCCACCTGGTCAGAATGAATCCTCACCAATCACCATCAAGGGCGTTCTTCTCGAGAATGCATGAAAAAAGACCAAGAGGAAGACCCAGAAGAAGATGGTTAGATGCAGTGACAGAGACATATAACAACAAAAGAAAATCACTAATTCAGACAGTTCGAGCATCTCAAGAACGACAAATGATATAACCTCGACACTTTTTCGGTGCCATTGTGATAGAGAAAAGAAAAGAAGAAAGACTTCATCTGTTTTCTTCTTTCTATTCAATTCTTCTTATTCTTCTATAAATCCACATTTCAAATGCTTCAATTTTTTGTTCTGTTTTCTTGTGTACTGTTCATATTTCTGCACCATACAGGAATATTAAGAAGATATCACATTTTGCTGTTCTCTATTATCCCATAATGAATACCCCACATTCACAATCATTACCACCACTACTTTACTCAGCAAGTGGCTTGTGGATAGGCTAAATGGAATACAAAGACGTCAGCAAGACACTTAGAGAGACGATTCCATTAGTGAAAAAGGTTATAAATCTAGCAGAAGATCGTAGCACATGGACAACTAAACTAGGAAATTACACAGAAATTGTAACATGGAATAAGATCAGTGTTATAAAACAGTTATAGTTATAGTTAGTCGAAGGCCCCGGTTATTGAGTTATTAGCGGGTCATCATCATTGCACTCCGAACATGTCCATAGGTGCTCAGATCCCCTCCTCAGTTATTGAGTTATTAGCGGGTCATCATCATTGCACTCCGAACATGTCCAAGGGTGCTCAGATCTCCTCCTCAGTTATTGAGTTATTAGCGGGTCATCATCATTGCACTCCGAACATGTCCATAGGTGCTCAGATCCCCTCCTCAGTTATTGAGTTATTAGCGGGTCATCATCATTGCACTCCGAACATGTCCATAGGTGCTCAGATCCCCTCCTCAGTTATTGAGTTATTAGCGGGTCATCATCATTGCACTCCGAACATGTCCATAGGTGCTCAGATCCCCTCCTCAGCAAGTCTCGAAGTGTCCAGCGACTGACGACTCCAACACAAGGGCGTTTGCTACAAACACAAAGGCGTTTGCTTTCTACAACACAAGGGGGCCCCGGTATCACTGCAAACGAATTAAAATCCGTAATTGCTCAACAGCTGTTATGATAACATTAGATGCAAAAGAATAGAAGCGGGGGCATAAAACATCAACATGCTTTGTTCAATCTGTTAATGCAACTGTCAATCTAATGTTCCTAAATGTGGATACGGGAGAAGTTGGTCGGGAAAAAAAAAAAAACCTGCTGCTTCCACAATATCGTATAGTGGGGTTAACTCTTTCCATCTGAATCTGGCACATCAAATCGGCTGGCTGTGGTATGGGGAATTACCAAGTTAAGAAATAGCCAAGATTTCTTTAGCCCGGTACCGGAAGTCCCCATCTAATCCGCAGGAAACGTAATCCTTTCATTATACTAGAGTCCACAAGAATTCATCCATCCATTAACAGTTTCTATGCGATTAGAGTTCAGTTTTAGCGGCCCAAATCTCCGTTTGTAGAATAGTACGAAGTTGTGTGCGGTTTTAGTCTGTTTCCTTCTTCATTACACAAGTCTGCTTCGTGAGCACTAGTACTTGCTTTTCGCTTTGTAGTCCTCGATTATCCACGGTACAAATGTCTCTTAATCTGTCACATTGTATAATTATTTTTTTTAAAAGGTATTTTTTAAAATCCTGATATATTCAAAAGGACATAACTCCTCTGACTTTGACGTGTTTTCCTTTCCTTTTCTGCGAAAGTAATAATTAATCTCATTGTGAGAGCTTGTGAGTTAACTTTCACAATTCGCGTACAATTATTGTAACTAATGGCACATCGTGTGTACAGTACAAGAGGGCGTTTGCTTTTTACAACACAAAGGGGCGTTTGCTTTCTACAACACAAAGGGGCGTTTGCTTTCTACAACACAGGGGCGTTTGGTTTCTACAACACAAGGGGGCGTTTGCTTTCTACAACACAAGGGGGTGTTCGCTTTCTACAACACAAGGGGGTGTTCGCTTTCTACAACACAAGGGTGCGTTTGCTTTCTACAACACAGGGGCGTTTGCTTTCTACAACACAGGGGCGTTTGCTTTCTACAACCCAAGGGGGTGTTCGCTTTCTACAACACAAGGGTGCGTTTGCTTGCTACAACACAGGGGGGTGATCGCTTTCTACAACACAGGGGCGTTTGCTTGCTACAACACAGGGGGGTGATCGCTTTCTACAACACAGGGGCGTTTACTTGCTACAACACAGGGGGGTGATCGCTTTCTACAACACAGGGGCGTTTGCTTGCTACAACACGGGGCGTTTGCTTGCTACAACACAGGGGGGTGATCGCTTTCTACAACACAGGGGTGCTTGCTTGCTACGACACGGGGCGTTTGCTTGCTACAACGCAGGGGCGTTTGCTTGCTACAACACAGGGGGGGGGGTGATCGCTTTCTACAACACAGGGGCGTTTGCTTGCTACAACACAGGGGCGTTTGCTTGCTACAACACAGGGGCGTTTGCTTGCTACAACACAGGGGCGTTTGCTTGCTACAACACAGGGGCGTTTGCTTGCTACAACACGGGGCGTTTGCTTGCTACAACACAGGGGGGTGATCGCTTTCTACAACACAGGGGCGTTTGCTTGCTACAACACGGGGCGTTTGCTTGCTACAACACAGGGGGGTGATCGCTTTCTACAACACAGGGGCGTTTGCTTTCTACAACACAGGGGCGTTTGCTTGCTACAACACAGGGGGGTGTTCGCTTTCTACAACACAGGGGCGTTTGCTTTCTACAACACAAGGACGTTTGCTCTCCACAACACAAGGACGTTTGCTCTCCACAACACAAGGACGTTTGCTTTCCACAACACAAGGACGTTTGCTTTCCACAACACAAGGGGCCGTTTGGTCTCCACAACACAAGGGGCCGTTTGGTCTCCACAACACAAGGGGACGTTTGCTCTCCACAACACAAGGACGTTTGCTCTCCACAATACAAGGTGTCGTTTGGTCTCCACAACACAAGGGGCCGTTTGCTCTCCACAACACAAGGACGTTTGCTCTCCACAACACAAGGACGTTTGCTCTCCACAACACAAGGACGTTTGCTCTCCACAACACAAGGACGTTTGCTCTCCACAACACAAGGACGTTTGCTCTCCACAACACAAGGACGTTTGCTCTCCACAACACAAGGACGTTTGCTCTCCACAACACAAGGACGTTTGCTCTCCACAACACAAGGACGTTTGGTCTCCACAACACAAGGACGTTTGCTCTCCACAACACAAGGACGTTTGCTCTCCACAACACAAGGACGTTTGCTTTCCACAACACAAGGACGTTTGCTCTCCACAACACAAGGACGTTTGCTTTCCACAACACAAGGACGTTTGGTCTCCACAACACAAGGACGTTTGCTCTCCACAACACAAGGACGTTTGCTCTCCACAACACAAGGACGTTTGCTCTCCACAACACAAGGACTTTTGCTCTCCACAACACAAGGACGTTTGCTCTCCACAACACAAGGACGTTTGCTCTCCACAACACAAGGACGTTTGCTCTCCACAACACAAGGACTTTTGCTCTCCACAACACAAGGACGTTTGCTCTCCACAACACAAGGACGTTTGCTCTCCACAACACAAGGGGCCGTTTGCTCTCCACAACACAAGGACGTTTGCTCTCCACAACACAAGGGGCCGTTTGCTCTCCACAACACAAGGGGCCGTTTGCTCTCCACAACACAAGGACGTTTGCTCTCCACAACACAAGGACGTTTGCTCTCCACAACACAAGGACGTTTGCTCTCCACAACACAAGGACGTTTGCTCTCCACAACACAAGGGGCCGTTTGCTCTCCACAACACAAGGACGTTTGCTTTCCACAACACAAGGACGTTTGCTCTCCACAACACAAGGGGCCGTTTGCTCTCCACAACACAAGGACGTTTGCTCTCCACAACACAAGGACGTTTGCTCTCCACAACACAAGGACGTTTGCTCTCCACAACACAAGGACGTTTGCTCTCCACAACACAAGGACGTTTGGTCTCCACAACACAAGGACGTTTGCTCTCCACAACACAAGGACGTTTGCTCTCCACAACACAAGGACGTTTGCTCTCCACAACACAAGGACGTTTGCTCTCCACAACACAAAGACGTTTGCTCTCCACAACACAAGGACGTTTGCTTTCCACAACACAAGGACGTTTGCTTTCCACAACACAAGGACGTTTGCTCTCCACAACACAAGGACGTTTGGTCTCCACAACACAAGGACGTTTGCTCTCCACAACACAAGGACGTTTGCTTTCCACAACACAAGGACGTTTGCTTTCCACAACACAAGGGGCCGTTTGGTCTCCACAACACAAGGGGCCGTTTGGTCTCCACAACACAAGGGGACGTTTGCTCTCCACAACACAAGGACGTTTGCTCTCCACAATACAAGGTGTCGTTTGGTCTCCACAACACAAGGGGACGTTTACTTTCCACAACACAAGGACGTTTGCTCTCCACAACACAAGGACGTTTGCTCTCCACAACACAAGGACATTTGCTCTCCACAACACAAGGACGTTTGCTCTCCACAACACAAGGACGTTTGCTCTCCACAACACAAGGACGTTTGCTTTCCACAACACAAGGACGTTTGGTCTCCACAACACAAGGACGTTTGCTCTCCACAACACAAGGACGTTTGCTCTCCACAACACAAGGACGTTTGCTCTCCACAACACAAGGACGTTTGCTCTCCACAACACAAGGACGTTTGTTCTCCACAACACAAGGACGTTTGCTCTCCACAACACAAGGGGCCGTTTGCTCTCCACAACACAAGGACGTTTGCTCTCCACAACAGAAGGGGCCGTTTGCTCTCCACAACACAAGGGGCCGTTTGCTCTCCACAACACAAGGACGTTTGCTCTCCACAACACAAGGACATTTGCTCTCCACAACACAAGGACGTTTGCTCTCCACAACACAAGGACGTTTGCTCTCCACAACACAAGGACGTTTGCTTTCCACAACACAAGGACGTTTGGTCTCCACAACACAAGGACGTTTGCTCTCCACAACACAAGGACGTTTGCTCTCCACAACACAAGGACGTTTGCTCTCCACAACACAAGGACGTTTGCTCTCCACAACACAAGGACGTTTGCTCTCCACAACACAAGGACGTTTGCTCTCCACAACACAAGGGGCCGTTTGCTCTCCACAACACAAGGACGTTTGCTCTCCACAACACAAGGGGCCGTTTGCTCTCCACAACACAAGGGGCCGTTTGCTCTCCACAACACAAGGACGTTTGCTCTCCACAACACAAGGACGTTTGCTCTCCACAACACAAGGACGTTTGCTCTCCACAACACAAGGACGTTTGCTCTCCACAACACAAGGGGCCGTTTGCTCTCCACAACACAAGGACGTTTGCTCTCCACAACACAAGGACGTTTGCTCTCCACAACACAAGGACGTTTGCTCTCCACAACACAAGGACGTTTGGTCTCCACAACACAAGGGGCCGTTTGCTCTCCACAACACAAGGGGCCGTTTGCTCTCCACAACACAAGGACGTTTGCTCTCCACAACACAAGGGGCCGTTTGCTCTCCACAACACAAGGACGTTTGCTCTCCACAACACAAGGACGTTTGCTCTCCACAACACAAGGACGTTTGCTCTCCACAACACAAGGACGTTTGCTCTCCACAACACAAGGGGTCGTTTGCTCTCCACAACACAAGGGGTCGTTTGCTCTCGACAACATAAGGGGTCGTTTGCTCTCCACAACACAAGGGGTCGTTTGGTCTCCACAACACAAGGGGTCGTTTGGTCTCCACAACACAAGGACGTTTGCTCTCCACAACACAAGGGGTCGTTTGCTCTCGACAACATAAGGGGTCGTTTGCTCTCCACAACACAAGGGGTAGTTTGCTCTCCACAACACAAGGGGTCGTTTGCTCTCCACAACATAAGGGGTCGTTTGCTCTCCACAACACAAGGGGTCGTTTGGTCTCCACAACACAAGGGGTCGTTTGCTCTCCACAACATAAGGGGTCGTTTGCTCTCCACAACACAATGACGTTTTCTCTCCACAACACAAGGACGTTTGCTCTCCACAACACAAGGGGTCGTTTGCTCTCCACAACACAAGGGGTCGTTTGCTCTCCACAACACAAGGGGTCGTTTGCTCTCCACAACACAAGGACGTTTGCTCTCCACAACACAAGGACGTTTGCTCTCCACAACACAAGGACGTTTGCTCTCCACAACACAAGGGGTCGTTTGCTCTCCACAACACAAGGGGTCGTTTGCTCTCCACAACACAAGGGGTCGTTTGCTCTCCACAACACAAGGACGTTTGCTCTCCACAACACAAGGACGTTTGCTCTCAATAACACAAGGACGTTTGCTCTCCACAACACAAGGACGTTTGCTCTCAATAACACAAGGACGTTTGCTCTCCACAACACAAGGACGTTTGCTCTCAATAACACAAGGACGTTTGCTCTCCACAACACAAGGACGTTTGCTCTCCACAACACAAGGACGTTTGCTCTCAATAACACAAGGACGTTTGCTCTCCACAACACAAGGACGTTTGCTCTCCACAACACAAGGACGTTTGCTCTCCACAACACAAGGACGTTTGCTCTCAATAACACAAGGACGTTTGCTCTCCACAACACAAGGACGTTTGCTCTCAATAACACAAGGACGTTTGCTCTCCACAACACAAGGGGTCGTTTGCTCTCAATAACACAAGGACGTTTGCTCTCCACAACACAAGGACGTTTGTTCTCTACAACATAAGGGGGCGTTTGCTCTCATTTCTCTTGTTTCTTAACTACTTTCATTAGCTGAAAATAATATTTAAAAGATCTGCTTTACACAATTTGCATAAGACAACTGCAATTTTTGAGGCATGTGATTGATACAAAACCATACTAAAAGTCATCTTGGAAGGGAAGGTACATGGTAGACGATGCAGAAGCAAACCAAAACTATAATGGGCTGATAACATCAAAAGGTGGACAGGTGAGCCTGTGTGCTCTATCAAGGCAAGATATAGAGGAAAATGGCATTCCATGAAATCCATCTTTCGATTTTGAGAAGCCTCCAAATTAATGAATTAATGTGCACACAAGTACTGGAATAAATGTGGACACAAGTCCTTGAATAAATGTGCACTAAAATACTGGAATAAATGTATAACAAAATATGAGTGATCCCATTTTAACAAGTGAAGGATTCTTGATCTGTTACACATAAACATGAACTTTTTTGCTGTTTCTTAATCTGGCTTTGGGGGAGAATGAGAGATAGATAAAGCGAGAGACAGATTTCCGTTTTTCTACAGCTAGGCTAGCTTCCAACATTTGTAACATTGATTGTAAGATAATTCGATTGTAAGATAATTAGATTGTGAGATAACTCGATTGTAGGATAATTCGATTATAAAATAGTTAGATTATAGGATAATGAGATTGTAAGATAATTAGATTGTATGATAATTAGATTGTAGGATAATCAGATTGTAGGATAATTAGATTGTAAGATAATTAGATTGTATGATAATTAGATTGTAGGCTAATTAGATTGTAAGATAATTAGATTGTATGATAATTAGATTGTATAATAATTAGATGGTAGGGTAATTAGATTGTAAGATATTTAGATTGTTAGATAATTAGACTCGATAATTACAGTATTTTTAAATATAAATAATTTTTGTTCCGGAGATTTACATTTTTTCACATTTTGCGCCTTGTCTAACTATATTGTTATCTTCAAAGGAATATTATTATTTTATTTACTTTCATTATACTGTGTGTAGATGTATTTCTATTTTCATTAGTTCAGAGCTACAACTGCCTGGGACATACTATAACCAGTGATGGAAAATGTAAAACTCAAATAAACAAGAATGTAAATGGCAAAAAGTAATTTTAATGTCATGAAAAGTATACTAACATTAAAACAAATAACATCAGGGCTAACAATAGCAAAATTTTATATCTTTTCAATACTCCTATATGGTGCAGGAATATGGACATTAGACAAGAAAACAGAACAGAAAATTGATGCCTTTGAAATGTGGATATATAGAAGAATAGGTAGAATTGGATGGAAAGAAAAGAGAACAAATGTTGAAGTATTAAAACAACTAAAAATTAAAAGAGAACTACTAAGCACAATTAGAACAAAACAAATGAAATTTTTGGGGCATGTTAAAAGACACAACAGCCTACTAGAAGTAATCTTGGAAGGGAAAATACAGGGTAACAGAGGCAGACCAAGACTAACATAGACGGGTAACATCAAAAGATGGACAAATCAGCCTATGACAACCTGCACCATCAGAGCAAGAGACAGAGCAAAATGCCGCTCCGTGGTAGCCAACCTTCGATGCGCAGACGGCACTCGATGATGATGATGATGTGAATGGTATAACAAACAAACTATTCAAATTAAACACACAAACACAAGAATATGATAGAGTTGATGGGCAGGTTAAAACTCTAAGATTGGTGTTACCATATATGTTATTGCCGTCACCACAAAGAGAAGCTCACTAATTGTTCTATCCTAAAATTTAGGACAAACGAGAAACAACATATTTGTATATACCTCAAATAAGCAAAAATCTTTCCTAAATGCATGTCAGTAGGGCAAAAAATCAGACTGAAGTTCGGTGAAAAGTAAGATTTCATGAAAATGAATTACAGAAATTCATCAGTTTCCGAGATAATTGATCAACCTTGTGGGCACGAATTTGTGAACGAACTATAGTTTAGGTAAGTAAAAGTAAAGTACCCCCGTCACGCCAAGTGGCGTATAGGGAATATGGTGTTAGTGACCATAAATTTTACAGACCTTCGGCACATGATTTTCGAGGTAATGTGGTCGGTATTACGCCCGTGCCGCTTTACTTTCCAGAAAAATCCGGTACCCATTTAAGGCTGGGTGAACCCGAAAGCCGTCGGTTGGGATCGAACCCTCCCTTTGTCCTTTGTAGTCCAGTTCACTAACCACTGAGCTATCGCGGCTACTATAGTTTTGGGCTGTGAGAGAAATGTGCGACTTGGTATGGGCAGTATTGTAGATTGGAAGTTTTGTTTAGACCAGAGTCGCCCTATTATATACTAAATATATTGTTGATTACAAGTTTTGTGTAGACCAGAGTCGCCCTATTATATACTATACATATTGTTGATTACAAGTTTTGTGTAGACCAGAGTCGCCCTATTATATACTAAACAAATTGTTGATTAGAGGTTTTGTGTAGACCAGAGTCGACCTATTATATACTAAACAAATTGTTGATTAGAAGTTTTGTGTAGACCAGAGTCGACCTATTATATACTAAACAAATTGTTGATTAGAAGTTTTGTGTATACCAGAGTCGACCTATTATATACTAAACAAATTGTCGATTAGAAGTTTTGTGTAGACCAGAGTCGACCTATATTATATACTAAACAAATTGTTGATTAGAAGTTTTGTGTAGACCAGAGTCGACCTATTATATACTAAACAAATTGTTGATTAGAAGTTTTGTGCCGACCCGTACCGACAATAGACGCTTTCTAGAATCTGCCGAATACTTCGTAATGACCAATAAATAATCTCCATCTCTCTCTTTCTCGCTCTTTCTCTCTCTCTCTCTCGCTCTCTCTCTCTTTCTTCAATCTCCTTCTCTTTAGCTGTCTCTCTCCCTATCTCTCTCACACTGTCTCTCTCTTTCTGTCTACATTCCTGATATAATCTGCTGTGCGTATGTCCCTTATATTCTTAGTAATTATCTCCACAGAACCTAACCATCCAGCAAACGCCACCCGGACTCGACCCTCAACCCTCATTGTTTTCTAGCAGCGTATCCTCCCGTTCAGTTGTGATGAGAGACTTCACAAGAGCCCCTTTAAGTGGTCAGCCATTGTATACGAACTTTCTACTTTCCTTGTTTACTCCGTATGTTATTGTTTTTTTTTTCAACCGACCTGCATTTCTCTCCATCTTGTCCAAAGTTGGTCTTATTTTCTCCTACCTTCTGTCTATCGATTACTAAAAAATTGTGTCATTAATTCAACATTTGTTTTATTTTATCTTATCCTATCCTCATTTAGACAAAATGACCTAGAATTTTGACACAGAGCAACCAGGTGTTTCACAGATATAAAATATTCTACTGGCCCGCATAGCTTACGTTGGCAGTATTTATGTTTCTCTATGAGTATGTTAGTCTGCGTGTCGTGCTGTTAACACGGTTTGTAGTTAATAGTCACTGCAGCCATGCTGTTCTCATTTAAAAATTAATGTATGGACATTCATATCGCGTGGTAGGAGCTGCAAAACAGAAACAAGAATTGTTTCTTCAATTCTTTTGTTCCATAATTAACTGCCATTTACTACCCGTATTAACGTACCCATGATATAATTATTAAACTGAATAATACCAAGAAAAATGTTACCAATGAGAAACATTGAAATGATCTACTCACATCGATATGATTGCTTTGTTGACACATTGAAATGATCTATTCACATCGATATGCTTGCTTTGTTGACACGTTGAAATGATCTATTCACATCGATACGCTTGCTTTGTTGACACATTGAAAGGATCAACTCACATCGATATGCTTGCTTTGTTGACACATTGAAATGATGTATTCATATCGATATGCTTGCTTTGTTGACACATTGAAAGGATCAACTCACATCGATATGCTTGCTTTGTTGACACATTGAAATGATCTATTCACACCGATATGCTTGCTTTGTTGACACATTGAAATGATCTATTCACATCGATATGCTTGCTTTGTTGACACATTGAAATGATCTATTCACATCGATATGCTTGCTTTGTTGACACATTGAAATTATCTATTCACATCGATATGCTTGCTTTGTTGACACATTGAAATTATCTATTCACATCGATATGCTTGCTTCGTTGACACATGTTAAGAATTTGTTCTCTTTTCACTGGTTCATTGTGCGCTGCAGTCTTTCTCACTATCGTTCTTGTTCCAACTTTTCTTCATTGTATGCTCTTTACTATATCGGTAGTTGAGTGATGAAAATTATGGCCACTAACATCGTATTCCCCACACGCCTAGCAATGCAGGAGAGGGAATCTTTTCTTACTATATTGTGCCCTGTCACTGCATATATCAATAATTGCTATCTATCTCATTAATATCCGTCTAGACATAGTAAGTAAACTGTAATGTCAGTTCCATCCTCGTTAAGACACAACAGAAGGAAAAGCCAATCTTTCATACATCGGCACATGGAACGTTATGTTGTTGTCAAATTCAGAAGATAAACAAGCACAGAAAAAAGATGAGGAAATGGCAACACAAATATATCTTATTCATTCTGCGGTCGGATCTGTCTATCCAATATTTGCAGATATGGCCACGAGTGAAGCTGGTCAGTGATATATATCAATCATATATCAGTGATTTATGTCTTCCCTCTTCGATCCCTACTCGATTGACCAGACTAGACAGGTTAGTATGTCACCGCGGAGGCACCACGGAGAGGTGTGGCAAGGGTCTGGATGATACTGGTTCACTGATACTGGCGCAAGCCATCAGCTGTGGGTCGCTGACAACTTTCAGCTCTGGTGCTGTGAGGTGCGCCTTCGCCTCCGGGTAGACATGTGATTTTATAATTTCAATATGTGGTTTATAATTTCACAAATTCACATTGCGGGAAGATCTCACGGTCAGTTGTTTGATGTGCGACGGGGATAATCCGACGACTAACTGTGTTTTATTTATGTTCGAAATTGGAGTCAAAAACAATGTCCTTAAATGATCAAGCGCTATACATTAAAAAAAAATATGTCGGCCAGCATTTTCAGGAGGACGTGGACTTCCGATAAATATGGTGGATAGGTGGCAGGAACCATTGAAGGCTATGTATGAAAAGTGTTCTTTGTTGCAGTTTCCTTATATTCCAAGTCCTGCATGTTGCAGGAGCTACTGAGTTAAGTGCTCTGTGCACACCATGAGCTGTGTGTCTCGTCCGTTTTGATCGTGTTTCAATATTCCAATTCTTTACGATGAATGATGATATCGAATGACAGGGAACAATTGGCTGTATTCACTTTCTGTGCGGTTTCGCCTTATGTCTTTTGACGTGTGCTGAGACTGCTTTGATGTACAGCTACCTTTCTTTGTTTGGAAGAAGAGTTAGTAAATCGGATGATTCCACTGGCACGGGCGGTTGAGCAATTATGGATTTTAATTCGTTTGCAGTGATACCGGGGCCTCCCATCACCATAGCCATATAGCAACCAGCATAAGACACTAATATATTAGCAAATTACTGACAAATCATGACTAGTGTAACAGTATATAGACTAGAAATTATAAAATAGAATTATAGAATAAGATATATAGTTTTGGTCGAATATGTTAGTGGTTGTCCATAATTAAGTAGAATAAATCTTTATATCGAAGAAACAGTCATCACCATCATGCAGCATAAACATAAACAGGACCAATCTGAAACAAGTACAACGCGCCAGATACTTGGACACAATAATAACAAACAAAGATGGAAGATACACCACAGAAAGAAAATGAAAAAACGTCTTATTCAACAAATCTATGTCAATAGAGGTGGGAAAGAGAGTTCATCGGTGCTAAGTAGAGCCAGTTCTGACCTATGGAAGCGAATCATGGGCAGTAAACAAACAAATGAAAAGACTATTAGAAGCCACAGAGATGGGATTTCTCATAAAAATGTTGAAAGTTCCCTGGACAGCTAAAAAGACCAACGATAAAATTCTCAAAGAGGCCAATACAAAAAAGGAGCTCTCAAAACACATTAGAAAGAAACAACGTTCAAGGCACATCATGAGAAGAGGAAAGTTGGAATACTTGGTTACAATTGGCAAAATACAAGAAAAGAGAGATAGCGGACGACAAAGAGAGAAAATATTAGATATCTTTGTGTCATAGCATGGAAAACAGTCAACAACAGAACTGATACACTGCACGGTAGATAGGAAATTGTGGAAGGACATGATCGCATACGTCAACCGGTATGGCACATGATGATGACGTAGAATAATGAAGAAATCTATGAAAGGGGGCAAATTTTTAGGAATGAAAAATGTTAGCTTTTTTTGGAAAGGTATGGGGAATAGAATCGAACTGGACTTGATTTTTCCTTAAAGGTCGTGCATGCTAGGCAATTATTTTTTAACTTAGGGGTTAACTAAAATATCAAGATAGTCTTGTGCAAAATTTCACCAAAAGTCATCCAGAGTTGAAAATTGTATTTTATGATTGGCTGACATAATTCACAGCTAGCGAATCAGCCAATAAATTATGCAAATGAGACAGGGCCATTTAACCACATGCGTCAGAAGAATTTAGGATATATAGAGTTAGAGAGAGATAAATACCCAAAGAGATGTGACGTAAACGATCTTAGTCCGGCTTCGGCCGACGCTGCCTGAAGACAGACGTGAGTGTTATAAAAGTTATGGACCTCAACACAGTTAGTTAGCTTTTATCGGTAGAGATGTAGAAGGAAGATCCATAGATAAATCATTGAGGAAGCCATAGTTTAGTTTAGAAGTTTTCCAAAGTTAGATTTAGAAGTTTTTGTGCTCCAAAGAACACTAGTAAGTAGACAAAGAATAGTTAGTCGAGATATAGAATAGAAATGTAAAGCAAGACGAGTTGTAATATTTTAATAGAAGGAAGAGAGGATTTTAGAAATGAATTTTGTCATAGACATAATGTATAAAGAAATGCCTCAAATAACTAACGGTGATAACCTCATGAGCGCATCCAGATCAGGAACTTTTAGATTTAGAATTAGTATATTTTAGATGTACTCCACTAATACCATCATCCTTGTATTGTCGACGATCTAATCAAGTGGAATCACTCATACAAAATACTCAGTACTTATTGGACTTGTGTTGTGTCAAGAACATTGCGATTCGTCATGTTGTTGTCTTTGTGTAACTAACATGAAAATATCAAACGCTGCATCTTTGTTTGCTATCAACCGTCTGTCATAGACGCCAAAGGCTAAATATATATAATGATATAAACTTGTTCTCTTTCAGTCATGCATGCGAAATGTGCGTATTCGTATGTGTCGTATATCTCCATTTCTAGAGCCCATATACACATTTATGGTGTGCGTTGCATATCGTGGCAGCTATTAATGAGGTTGTAATAATCGTGAACACAGCAGGTTTATGTGCACATTCCAGCAAATTCCTGAAACAATATGTGCACATTTCATCACCTGCTGTAACCGATTAAGCACATACGGGAGTTTCCCAGATTGCTGTCAACTCGTAAAAAAACATTGAATAAACAAGCTGATTATATTCTTTTAGCTTCTCTAATTCTTCGTAAATATTTGTCATTGGCGTGACAAGTGGTGCATTTCTTTAAGCTTTCAGCACCTCAGGTAAGACACGGGAATGTGTAGGAGGTAATTTTGGAGTTGCGTAATTTTACTGCAAATGTGACGTTCATAGAAATTTATCAAACATTTGACACGTCATATTGGTGTTATTTTATCTGTTTGGACAGACAACGTGTCCATTGGTAAAGTTTTATTCAGATCAATCTGTTTATATTATACCAGAGCTTGTCGTGGGAGTACAAATATGATAGCGTGCTGGTTTCATAATACAAACATGGTGGATTTGTTTACTGACAAATACTCTCAGTTGATCCAAATGTAAAATTGGGTACCTGACATGTAGATATAAAATAGCAACAATGGAAAAAGAAAAGAAGTACTTGTTGTTTTAACTTCAAATATTGCAGTGCAAAGTTAAAGAAACTTCACGTTCTTGCAGCATGATGGGCGTTATTTCTACGATTACGATAACCAAAAAACGTCTTTATTTATACAGACGTCGCTTCCGTCGTAACAACTTCGAATACGCATGAACATAGAATTGTACGTACAATTTCATTAAATGAAGATAGAATAAAATAATAAAACGTTTCGGCCTCAAGCCTTCATCGGTATAATAGAGCAACTAACATGGACAAGACTTCTTTCTTCTTCTTCCCTTTCTAATTTAGCTTTCAACATGATGGAATATATAATTTACGGTCCTTTGTTCATCTGTTGGCCTCTGCTATTGTTATGTTTCCTAGTGTTTCTAATATTCCATCAATTCATCTTTTTTTTTATGATCGACCCTTGAGTTTGATGTTCTTGCAACGTTTATTAAAAGCTCTTTGTATTTTGGCCTTTCTGTCTTATCACGTGGTTAATCCATTTTATATGTTGTTTCTTTATGTATTATGGCAGGAAATATTCCTAGCTTTTTTCTCAGTTCGCCATTTCTGATCTTATCTCTCAGGCTGTTTACTACCATTTGTTTAACACATTTCATCTCGATAGTGGTTATTTTCTTATTGTTCTTGGGTCTAGAGTCCAGGCATTAGTAGCATAACTTTGAAATGAATGTTGTATTGTTGAGTGCTCATTTTGCCTCTAGCGTCATTTCCTTGATGGACAGCCGTTGTGATAGCTATTCAATTATTTGACAAACTTTGTTGCATCTTGAGTCTATTTTTCCTGCTCATGAATTTTCACTTGTCACTAGACTTCAGAGGTTTTTTAATTCCCCCCTCTTTTAAAACATGTTCTGATTGTCTTTTGTTTATCGTTATATTGTTGTTCTGTTTTCGTAATGCGATATTCATGCCTTCTGATTTGCTGGTGTTAATTTTCATGTTGTACTGGGTACCATTGTTGTTAAGCCTATTAAAGTGTTCTTGTAGGTTTTCCATTTTTTTAGGTATTACAAGAGGACTATATATTTAAACGTGACAAGCAAAAAGTATGGATCAGATATGAATATCAAAACGACTAAAACTATGATCATTAAAAAATATAAAGCCCCCCAAAAAAAAGTGGATATCAAAGTTGAAGGGATAGACTTCGGGACAGTTCAGAGCTACAACTACCTTGGACATACTGTAACCAGTGATGGAAAATGGAAAACTGAAATAAACAGAAGAATAGGAATGGCAAAAAGTAATTTTGATGCCAGGACAAATATAGTAACATCAAAACAAATAACACCAGGGCTAAAATTAAGAATTTAAAAAAATGATGTATCATCTCAATATTCCTGTATGTTCTTGAAACATGGATATTAGACAAAAAGAAACGAAAATTGAAGCCTTTGAAATGTCGATCTATAGAGCAATAGGAAGAATTGGATGGAAAAAAAAAAGAAAACAAAAGATGAAGTCTTAAAACAACTAAAAATGAATAGAGAACAACTAAACACAATTTTAAAAAAGACACATGAGTTTTTTGGGGCATTTTAAAAGACACAGCAGCCGATTAAAAGTAATCTTGGAAGGGAAAATACAAGGTAAATGAGGCAGAGGCAGACCAAAACTAACATGGACGAGTAACATCAAAGGATGGACAAATCGGCCTATTACAATCTGCACTATCAAAGCAAGAGACAGAGCGGAATGACGTTCCATGTTAGCCAATCATCGATGCGGAGACGGCACTCAGTGGTGATGATAACATCTTTATTCGATTTACATAGATTTGTACTAATCTTAGAGGTAAAGTAAAGGTAAAGTAAAGGTAAAGTAAAGGTAAAGTACAAGAGACTTGAATCGGCGTCTTAGCACGTCAGTTTCCATCCATGTGTGCTCGGCCGCCTATCCAGAATTGTTCAGAGACTTTTGGACAGTGCCGCCTCAAGCATTAAAACTCACGATGCCATGCGGCATTCGTCACCTTCCCAGAGTACTACCCTGGTACCCATTTCTGCCAGCGGCTGGGTCGACCTCGAAGTATTTTTTTTCCCAACCACGAGTACATTTCATACTGCTTCAAGCGGGAATCTATCACGGGTTGACCGAACGTCGGTAGCCCAGTCGAGTGATTTTCTCAACTAGGCTTTCGAGGCCTAGTCATGGAAGTGGTCATAGTCATGGAAGTGATCAATGGTCATAGAAGTGATCAATGGTCATGGAAGTGATCAATGGTCATGGAAGTGATCAATGGTCATGGAAGTGATCAATGGTCATGGAAGTGGTCATAGTCATGGAAGTGATCAATGGTCATAGAAGTGATCAATGGTCATGGAAGTGATCAATGGTCATGGAAGTGATCAATGGTCATGGAAGTGATCAATGGTCGTGGGAGTGATCAATGGTCATGGAAGTGATCAATGGTCGTGAAAGTGATCAATGGTCAGGGAAATGATCAATGGTCATGGGAGTGATCAATGGTCATGGAAATGATCAATGGTCATGGGAGTGATCAATGGTCATGGAAATGATCAATGGTCATGGGAGTGATCAATGGTCATGGAAATGATCAATGGTCATGGAAGTGATCATTGGTCAGGGAAATGATCAATGGTCATGGGAGTGATCAATGGTCATGGAAATGATCAATGGTCATGGGAGTGATCAATGGTCATGGAAATGATCAATGGTCATGGGAGTGATCAATGGTCTTGGAAGTGATCAATGGTCATGGAAGTGATCAATGGTCTTGGAAGTGATCAATGGTCTTGGAAGTGATCAATGGTCTTGGAAGTGATCAATGGTCTTGGAAGTGATCAATGGTCATGGAAGTGATCAATGGTCTTGGAAGTGATCAATGGTCTTGGAAGTGATCAATGATCGTGGAAGTGAAAATGGTTTATGGAAGTGAACACTGCATGATGGTCATGGAAGTGATCAATGATCAAGGAAGAGATCAATGGTCATGGAAGTGAACACTGCATGATGGTCATGGAAGTGAACACAGTCAGGATGGTCATAGAAGTGAACTCAGACAAGATGGTCATGGATGTGAACACAGATAGGATGGTCGTGGAAGTGGGGACATGAAGCATGGTCAAGGATGTAAACACAGTCAGGAATGTCATGGAATTGATACCAACGAGATTTTTCAGCGTCTAATACCCTCAACATACTGGAGACATTGGTTCTAGGTCTTCAATTTGATTCATAAACTAGAAGTCCAACACAGTAACTGCTCCAACGTAATGTGTTCTGGAAACCAGTTTCATGGCAACTGTAGCTGTTTGAAAGTCATTCTTATCCTAGAATTCGTTGTAGAATGAGGTCCACACTTTTCTGCAATACTTTTGTTCTTGACTCTAACAGATAGATATCATCGAGCTAACAGAACTGATCCGTTCATTCTTCTATGGGTACACTGAGTTTTCTCACAACATATCTATGCATTTTTTAAAACCAATCCTTATGGGGAGCATAAGCGCCTGCGACCTGCGGTCGCAATAGCAGGGTCAGCGCACCATCAGCTGACCAAGACCTAGCAGTTCTACCTCCTTGTGGTCTCCTCCGGTAACATTCTTCGTCAAACCAGACTCGCTAACAGAAGCTAGGATCGCCGTGTTCCCTGTAGTGGTGGCTGTTACTGATATAGAGGACCCAGTATTGCAGTACCTCAGGGCAGGACTTGTAGTGTCCCAGCATAGCCTGGGACAGACGAACTCCAACCTCTCCAGTAAGAGCCGGGAATGTCAAGGAAGCCATTACGACCCGCCACATCTTATGAGTCAAAGGGTAACCTGCCGGCATCAACTCGTGACATTCCGTCAACAACAACATAAACCAATCCTTAAAAATTCTCAATGTTCTTCCGTAAAAAAAAAAAAAAAATCAATAGCTACCCACAGCATGCCTCTGGAAATCCATACATTAATGACCACTCTTGAGGATATATCAATGCCACTCTCAAAATTATTCTACAAAATCATATATCAACGGTCACACTGATTTTGCATGTTCAACACTTATTGTCCATACGTTTAACTATAGCTCTAGGTTAAAACAATACTAGACTGAGAACTCTCACTGTCACTGTAAAAAAGATAGCTTTTTATAGATCATCTTTATAATTTCTGGAACGTTGTTCTTGTCGAGTCTATTCCAATATTCTTCTCTATCACACGTCTTCAAAATGTTATCAGCTGTTTTGGAAAATAAAACCAACAAAACTTTTTCATTCAAACAGAAAAAAATATTTCAATCTGTCAAGAATGCCGGAATGAAAGATCGTTTTTATTTGTATTAAATAATCACGGGAAAAGCGAAAGAAAATCGTAATTAAAGCAGGTCTTATAGTGTAGGAAATTATATTGAAAATTGTATCTCTTTAACATACAGATCACCACCATGAATTTGTTGTTATTTTCAATATTGTTTGCGTTATTTTTTTAATGTAATTATGTTGAGTTTCAAAACATTTCCTAGCCGACAATAATGACAAAACTAATGTATGACAAAACTAATTTATAACAAATCTGCGGGCCCAAGAGACATATTTGTTGTTCAATTCGATTATTTTGTTTGGTTTCTTCTACTTGATGCGTGGTGACAACTGGATTATTCAGCCATCACTATGTCAACGGACCAACAAACACGAAATTACCTCCATCAACTCTTGATGGCTAAACTCCTGTCTACAAAATAATGTTAATGTATTTTTTTCTTTCATGTTTCATTTTGTAAAAATTTGTAAACAGAATATTGTGTTATGTTCTGTAGTATTAAATATGTGCGTACATTAGTTTATTAAATTTTTGTATGGTACAGACTTTCTACTTCTTCTTTCCTTCCTCATTTGTTTTTCATATTAAAGAGGAGATATAATTTGGGGTATTTTTCTCGCCCGTTGACTTCTGCTGTTATATTTCCAAGTGTCTCCAAATGTCCTTCAATCCAATCTTTTTATGGTCAACTTTTGGTCTGGTCTTCTCGTAATCTACACTGAAAGCTCGTTCTGTTGTCTTGTTCTTTCTGTCTTATCATTTGACCACACGATTATGTCTGTTGTTTCTTTACGTTTTCTATAGAAATTGCTCCAATATTTTTATCAGTTCAATTCTGATAATATCTTTAACGGCTAATTCCTGCCATTGTCTAACTCAATTTATTTCGATAGCGATTATTCTTTTGCTATACCGAATGAAATGTGCCCAAAGCTTATAGTCAAATCTGTGTCTTTTGTCTAGGAAGCTATCGTGTTACCAAGGAAGCTATTTCACACAAAAACTACAGCAGTCTTAGTGGAATTCTAACAAGTCAATGAATTGTTGTAATGAAAGAATCAATGTTCATTGAATTGTTGTAATGAAAGAATCAAAGTTCAATGAATTGTTGTAATGAAAGAATCAAAGTTCAATGAATTGTTGTAATGAAAGAATCAATGTTTAATACATTGTTGTAATGAAAGAATCAATGTTCAATGAATTGTTGTAATGAAAGAATCAATGTTTAATGAATTGTTGTAATGAAAGAATCAATGTTCAATGAATTGTTGTAATGAAAGAATCAATGTTTAATGAATTGTTGTAATGAAAGAATCAATGTTTAATGAATTGTTGTAATGAAAGAATCAATGTTCAATGAATTGTTGTAATGAAAGAATCAATGTTCAATGAATTGTTGTAATGAAAGAATCAATGTTCAATGAATTGTTGTAATGAAAGAATCAATGTTCAATGAATTGTTGTAATGAAAGAATCAATGTTCAATGAATTGTTGTAATGAAAGAATCAATGTTTAATGAATTGTTGTAATGAAAGAATCAATGTTTAATGAATTGTTGTAATGAAAGAATCAATGTTCAATGAATTGTTGTAATGAAAGAATCAATGTTTAATGAATTGTTGTAATGAAAGAATAAATGTTCAATGCATTGTTGTAATGAAATAATCAATGTTTAATGAATTGTTGTAATGAAAGAATCAATGTTTAATGAATTGTTGTAATGAAAGAATCAATGTTTAATGAATTGTTGTAATGAAAGAATCAATGTTCAATTAATTGTTGTAATGAAAGAATCAATGTTTAATGAATTGTTGTAATGAAAGAATCAATGTTCAATGAATTGTTGTAATGAAAGAAGCAATGTTCAATTAATTGTTGTAATGAAAGAATCAATGTTCAATGCATTGTTGTAATGAAAGAATCAATGTTCAATTAATTGTTGTAATGAAAGAATCAATGTTCATTATAATTAAATGTATTTGAAGAAAAACAGCAACAAAATAAAGAAGTATTTATTATCAACATTAACAATACAGAGAAAAATATCATACCATGTAGATGAAATGGAGCATGTAAAGATAAAAAACTATATAAATTATTACAGGAGAAAATCGTGAACATTTGTAGAAGAGAAACAAACATCAATGATTTGTTATTTGAAATAAATATAAGGAAACAAATGTAATATTGAGATTATTTGAAACTTGTATTGTCATTGAACAGGAAAACTGCGACTTAAATATAGAAAAAGGCAAAACAAATGTAATTTGAGGAGACAAAATCAAGAATGAAGATATTGAAGAAGATGTATCACTTGAATTAACATCCTGAAATAAATTTAATGGTTTACACACATAACATAACTACTGCGAAAACAATCACGTCGAAGTCGAATATACTGGGACAAAAGGTGCGCAAGTCACAATTTGCTGTAGCTCACAACACAACAAAACAGCAGCAACCTTACGAGGGCTGAAGAGTGTTGGACAAAGGAAAGGAAACTGTCTTCTGTTACAAGATGTTACAAGAAAAGATGAAAAGTGAAGTTGCACAAAAAGATGAATTTGCATAATATATTGTAATGCTCAAAGTTAGTGAAATATAAAAATACCAAAAAATCAGTGCCATATTTAAAAAAAACGCACACGCACTGAAACACACACACACACACACATACACACACATTAATCACAATTAGCAAAATGTGGGGGGAAAAAAAACATAAATTAGGGAATTATTAATTGTAAAAGAAAAAGTAAAATATTAAAATACACAAATTAACAAAATATAAAAAAGTGAACAATTTTAACAAAATGAGAATACAAAAAAAAAAAAACGTTCACAAAGAACTATGTATGAGACAAACCACAGATTTCTCCACAGATTGATTGTCTGTCAAGAACATTCCAGAAGTGAACAGAACAGGATTTGGAAGGAAGTAAACGGATTGATAATTGTTAGAGGAACTTTCGATTATAAATAAATCTCAAAAATAAACATTTGTCTGCTTGTTGGTTTTCCTGTCAGAACGGAAAATCGTGACATAACCAGGAGAAATAGACGTCAATGCGTTACTCGCAAAAGCCTACAGTGTGTTTGTGTGTTGTTCAACTGCTCTAGTTTATGTTATATTCGTGCTGTTATTGCTGTTATTGTTGTTGCTGTTTGTTTTTATTGCACGGTCAAGCAATACTGGCTAACTTCAATTAGAGTGGAATACAAATTATGTTTTACACAAATATTTCCATCGAAAAGTGATCTAGAAACTAATATTTCTCGGTCACATTTGTTTTCTGGCTACTTCTTCTTCTTCCCTGCCTAATTTGCTTTTCATCGTCTATGGGAAATATAGTTTGCAGTCTTTTACTCTTTTGTTAACTTCTTCTGTTGCATTTCCTAGTATTTCTAATATTCATCAATCCATCCTTTTCGTGGTTGGCCCTTGGGTCTGGTTTTCTTGCAACGTTTATTGAAGGCTCGTTGTGTTTTGATCTTTCTGTCTTATTACATGCCCAAAACATTTCATCGTAAGAAGGTATCTTGTATGTATTTGCTTTAATTGATTAGTTTGAAGAATTGTTCTTATATTTCTGACATCCTCAAGGGTGCTAAATGCCCATTAGTGCACAGAGAAGAACGTGTGTGTTTTTATTGCGGTAGTTCGCTGGTTACCTCTCCAATTTCCTTCTTATACGCGACTCAAGATCATTATCATTATGCATATTGTGAATAAACATAAGATGGTATTGAGCAGCTAAACTAACAGAAAGACAAGACAAAAAACAACGTCTCGACAAAACCTGTCTTTTCCGCCATTTTTAGAGCCGTGTAGTTGTTGTGTATTCTAATTTGGAATTTTGTGTTTAATGTGAATAGTTTGTTCCTTATACATGTTGAAGGTTTTTTTTGTCAAAACGGTGTAGCTTGTCTTTCTGTTTGTTTAGTGCTCAATACCATCTTATGTTTATTTTCTTTGTTTTCTGCAGCTAAATATGCGGCCCTGCAGGGTATAATTATTATATTTAATGTCTGTACTTGTCTCTTATGTAGCTTGTTCAGTGGAGAAAGAAGTAACACTTTTAATGACTCATTTCTTGTTATCTTACTATGTTGCCAGTCTTAGTGAGGGCAGTCATTGAGTCAATAATATCTTTGAGCAAATCTCGTCTAGTGGTTATCCAGTTAGTCTACCGCGAGCAATAGGTCGGGTTAGACCCTGATCAATGACTTCCGGTTTAATCTGGCTACAAAGGTTACTAGAGATTTTTTATCGTAAAATAAATACGGCACCGATGGAGTGCTGACCTCAATGGTAAGAAAATAGGGACATTAACAGCGTATGTACTATACCCCATGCTCTAGTCGTTAATGGGTTCTATCTTTCTGCCCATGAACTTTGACCTACACTAGTGACCTCAAGTGGCTTCAAAGGTATTTGTTATGGCCAAAATGTGTCAGTTGTCTTTGTTCAGTTAAGTTCACTTGCAAGTTTTCATATATTTTCAGTTCGCTTAAGATTCTTTTGTTTACCCGTGACATTTTTTCAGTATTCTTCGTCAGCACTTATCTCAGATGATGGCATTTTTCTTCCACCTACTTAATTTGTCCATGTTTTGCATTAGCAGTAACATCCGTCAGTTATAGTTGACTATGGATGTTACAGCGCTTCTAGGAAATATTTTTTCTTTTCTTTCGGCGTCTATTCTCTTTTTTTATGAATCTGTCTGGGATGGTTATGGTTCCATTGGCCAATAGATACAACACTACAGACACAACTGTATGGGCCACTGCAAGGATTACAAAAGACAGTAAAATTTATACCAGAAACGACAATGCATATATAGACAATACTTCCGGCGAATGAAAGAAAGAATGAAAGAAAGAAAGATAAAAAGAAAGAAAGAAAGAAAGAAAGAAAGAAAGAAAGAAAGACAGACAGACGGATGGACGGACGGACGGACGGACGGATGGATGGATGGGTGGGTGGATGGGTGGGTGGATATGTAGGTACGTAAGTATGTAGGTAGGTGGGTGGGTAGGTAAGTAGGCAGGTGGGTAGGTATGCGGGTGGGTGGGTAGGTGGTAGGTAGGTAGATGGATAAATAGATAGGATGTCCTATTTTCATAAATCTTTGGGAATCAGTTCTATTTATAATGCTAATCTCCCACATAAATGTAATTTCATTAAGTTCAGTGCACTTGTGTGTAGTCTTTAGTTGACAGATCGTCCTTATTGCACAGTGGAAAAAAAACTCTATAGGCCCAGGTCCTCTCCTCGGCGCGTTCCCCAATACGCTCGCCACACACCTGGCAGCTTCAGCTAAGATGTACGAACTCCGTAGCACCAGCGAAAACCTTGACCTCGACTTTCTTTACGCCTAATTTAAATAGGCCGGAGCTAACAAAAGTAACAGGAAACGTCTGAAATCATAGATCCGGTAGATGACAGTGGCTCTGTCCTTTTCTCCGTAGTCAGAGCCCGGTAGATGACAGTGGCTCTGTCCTTTTCTCCGTAGTCAGAGCCCGGTAGATGACAGTGGCTCTGTCCTTTTCTCCGTAGTCAGAGCCCGGTAGATGACAGTGGCTCTGTCCTTTTCTCCGTAGTCAGAGCCCGGTAGATGACAGTGGCTCTGTCCTTTTCTCCGTGGTCAGAGCCCGATAGATGACAGAGGCTCTGTCCTTTTCTCCGTAGTCAGAGCCCGTAGATGACAGTGGCTCTATTCTTTTCTCCGTGGTCAGGGCCCCAATAGATGACTGAGGCTCTATTCTTTTCTGTGTGGTCATGGCCCTAATAGATGACAGTGGCTCTGTTCTTTTCTCCGTGGTCAGGGTTCCGGTAGATGACAGTGGCTCTCTCCCTCTCTCCGCGGTCAGGGCCCCGGTATATGACAGTGGCTCTCTCCCTTTCTCTATGGTCAGGACCCCGGTATATGACAGTGGCTCTCTCCCTTTCTCCGTGGTCAGGACCCCGGTATATGACAGTGGCTCTATCAATTTCTCCGTGGTCAGAGCCTCGGTAGGTGGCAGTGGCTTGTTCTTTTCTCCGTGGTCAGGGCCCCAATAGATGACAGTGGCTCTGTTCTTTTCTCATTGGTCAGGGCTCCGGTAGATGACAGTGGCTCTCTCCCTTTCTCCGTGGTCAGGACCCCGGTATATGACAGTAGCTCTCTCCCTTTCTCCGTTGTCAGGATCCCGATATATGACAGTGGCTCTATCGTTTTCTCCGTGGTCAGGACCCCGATATATGACAGTGGCTCTATCGTTTTCTCCGTGGTCAGGACCCCGGTATATGACAGTAGCTCTCTCTCTTTCCTCGTGGTCAGGACCCCGGTATATGACAGTGGCTCTATCGTTTTCTCCGTGGTCAGGACCCCGGTATATGACAGTGGCTCTCTCCCTTTCTCCGTGGTCAGGGCTCCGGTATAAGACAGTGGCTCTATAATTTTCTCCGTGGCAGAGCCTCGGTAGGTGGCAGCGGCTTGTTCTTTTCTCCGTGGAGAGGGTCCCGATTGGTGGCAGTATCTTTATTTTGTTTTTCCGTGTTCAGTGACTCTATTTCTTTCTCCGTCCTCAGTGACTCTATTTCTTTCTCCATGTTCAGTGATTCTATTTCTTTCTCCGTGTTCAGTGACTATTTATTTCTCCATGTTCAGTGACTCTATTTCTTTCTCCATGTTCAGTGATTCTATTTCTTTCTCCGTGTTCAGTGACTATTTATTTCTCCGTGCTCAGTGACTCTATTTCTTTCTCCATGTTCAGTGATTCTATTTCTTTCTCCGTGTTCAGTGACTATTTATTTCTCCGTGCTCAGTGACTCTATTTCTTTCTCCATGTTCAGTGATTCTATTTCTTTCTCCGTGTTCAATGACTCTATTTCTTTCTCCGTGTTCAGTGACTCTATTTTTTTCTCCGTGTTCAGCGACTCTATTTCTTTCTCCGTGTTCAGTGACTCTATTTCTTTCTCCGTGTTCAGTGACTCTACGTTTTTCTCCGTGTTCAGCGACTCTATTTCTTTCTCCGTGTTCAGTGACTCTATTTCTTTCTCCGTGTTCAGTGACTCTATTTTTTTCTCCGTGTTCAGCGACTCTATTTCTTTCTCCGTGTTCAGTGACTCTATTTCTTTCTCCGTGTTCAGTGACTCTATTTTTTTCTCCGTGTTCAGCGACTCTATTTCTTTCTCCGTGTTCAGTGACTCTATTTCTTTCTCCGTGTTCAGTGACTCTATTTCTTTCTCCGTGCTCAGTGACTCTATTTCTTTCTCCATGTTCAGTGACTCTATTTCTTTCTCCGTGTTCAGTGACTCTATTTCTTTCTCCATGTTCAGTGATTCTATTTCTTTCTCCGTGTTCAGTGACTCTATTTCTTTCTCCATGTTCAGTGACTCTATTTCTTTCTCCGTGTTCAGTGACTCTATTTCTTTCTCCATGTTCAGTGATTCTATTTCTTTCTCCGTGTTCAGTGACTCTATTTCTTTCTCCGTGCTCAGTGACTCTATTTCTTTCTCCATGTTCAGTGATTCTATTTCTTTCTCCGTGTTCAGTGACTCTATTTCTTTCTCCGTGTTCAGTGACTCTATTTCTTTCTCCATGTTCAGCGACTCTATTTCTTTCTCCGTGTTCAGTGACTCTATTTCTTTCTCCGTGTTCAGTGACTCTATTTCTTTCTCCCCTGAGAGTGGTCAGGGCCCCTGTAGCCGTATTGGCGAATGCAGCAAAAGGTGAAGAGATTTTATTTCATCTTTTAAGAAATAGAGAGGTACTCACAATAGAATGTAGTTTTATTAACATAAATTATAGTCCATTAATACAATATGTCTAAACACGGCGGTTTCGGCTGCACGATGATTAACCATTTTGTTTCTTAGTTAAGAAGAATTCATTAGTCAAAGATTCAATACTGCTACCATATGCAGAGGTCAAAGTGAAATTAAATCGCTTCTCCGACTGCGTGAACCGGTGGTGAAGACTGGCATAGCCAGAACAGAACGATATTCTTTGATAGATAAGAGGAATTGCCAACCAACACGGGAACTGGCGCAATCAGCATAGGATAGCATAACTATAGTACAGTACAGTATAGGGCAGCATAACTATAGTATAGTATAGCATAGTATAGTATAGTATAGTATAGTATAGTATAGTATAGTATAGTATAGTATAGTATAGTATAGTATAGTATAGTATAGTATAGTATAGTATAGTATAGTATAGTATAGTATAGTATAGTATAGTATAGTATAGTGTAGTGTAGTGTAGTGTAGTGTAGTGTAGTGTAGTGTAGTGTAGTGTAGTGTAGTGTAGTGTAGTGTAGTGTAGTGTAGTGTAGTGTAGTGTAGTGTAGTGTAGTGTAGTGTAGTGTAGTATAGTATAGTATAGTATAGTATAGCACATAACAGCACGGCACAGTACAGTACAGTACAGTACAGCACAGCACATCACAGCACAGTACAGTACAGTATATTGCAGTGCAGTGCCATACAGTACCGTATCGTACCGTACAGTACAGTACAGTATTGTATTGTATTTTATTGTATTGTATTGTATTGTATTGCATTGTATCGTATCGTATCGTATCGTATTGTATTGCATTGTATTGTATTGTATTGCATTGTATCGTATCGTATTGTATTGTATTGTATTGCATTGTATTGTATTGTATTGTATTGTATTGTATTGTATTGTATTGTATTGTATTGTATCATTTAGTATTGTATTGTATTGTATTGTATTGTATTGTATTGTATTGTATTGTATTGTATTGTATTGTATCGTTTAGTATTGTATTGTAGTAGGTAGATAGTTTTGTGCTACATGGTATTGTGTTTAATACTATTCTACTCTATTGTAATGAGCTTGGCTATGCTGGACTGCACCGTGCGTACTGTTTTGTATTTTATTGTTATGATTATGTTATGTGTTTTGTATTGAGTTGTGTTGAATTGCATTGTGTTATGTTAGCTTTACACTTTTCACAATTTGGAAATCAACTTATTCTGAACAAAGATTGTAAAAGCACAAATTAGCAGCCACAGTAATCAAATCGCTTTTATTTATTTTTTTTTTTTTAATTAACTGCTCTTTGACAGCATGTTAGGAGACATAATTTACCTTAGAGCTAAGCTTATAAATAAATATCAATTACCTTCTCATCGCGGTACGTTTGATGTTCATAATAGATTTGATGGTGGCCTTTGATGAAAATGTCACTTTTGATGTACACTTTTGATGTTGATAGCGAAGATAACTTTATTTTTAAGCTTTGAAAAAAAAAATTATCCAGTTACGGTTTTTTTACTCTATTAAAAAAATATATATATTTTTGTTTTCTACTGTTTTCCTTTCTTTCTATCTATGTTCGTTGTCACCTTTTTATTAGCCTTAATCTTTATATCTCAATTTATGTCTTAAACATTATATATAAATTTATGTCTTAATCTGTATTTACCAATTACGTCTTAATCTTTATATATCAATGTATGTCTTAATCTTTATATATCAATGTATGTCTTAATCTTTATATCTGAATTTCATGAGATATTCAAGAGATGTCTCCATCTCTTATTCTACTATTTTACTTCTCTCCTTATTAAAATAAAAATCTTTATCGCTGTCTTACTTTGTATATTTCGCTTCAATATTTATTTTCCTTCTGAAGTCCTTATCTCTTGTCTCAAACGTTATCTACCTGGCTCAATCTTTATCTACCTGGCTCAATCTTTATCTACCTGGCTTAATCTTTATCTATCTGGCTTAATCTTTATCTCTCGGTTGCTGTCTATGTATTTCCAAATATAAATTTTCGAATCTTGCTTCCAATTTTTGTTTCTCTATCTTAATCATTACATCGTTATCATTCTTCATCTCTCTTTGTCAACCCATTTCGTTGTGCCGTAATTCCACATTAATAAATAATGTTAAAGCAACGTGCCATGAACAGAACAAATTTGAAAGAAGAAAAAAAAAACAGGTTAAGTGCTTATATTTGACATATAACTTTACAGTTCAACCGTGAAAATTTCACCGGAGAACAAAACAAACAAAAAAAAAATAACTATAGAATTATTAAATGAAAGAATTAACCGAGAAATACTAAAAAAAAAAAGTAGAATGAATTCTAAATCAACATTGTAAGTGTATTATCATCACCATCATCATTGAGTGCCGTCTCCTCATTTAAGGTTGGCTACCACAGAGCGTCATTCCGCTCTGTCTCTGCAGGTTGACATAAGCTGATGTATCCATATTTTGATGTTACTCGTTCATGTTAGTCTTGGTCTGCCTCGGCCTCTTTTATTTTGTACCCTTCCGAAATTACTTTTAGTAGTTGCTGTGTCTTTTAGAATGCCCCAAAAATCTAATGTGTCTTGTGTTTTAATTGTGTTTAGTAGTTCTCTTTCATTTTTAGTTGTTTTAAAATCTCATAATTTGTTTTCTTTGCTTTCCAACTAATTAGTCATATATTTTCTATAAATCCACATTTCAAAGGCTTCAATTTTCTGTTCTGTTTTCTTGTATAATGTCCATGTTTCTGCACCATACAGGAATTTGAGAAGATATAACATTTTGTTATTCTTAGTTTTAGCCCAGGTGTTAATTGTTTTGATCTTAGTACAGTTTTCATTGTACCTCCTACTGTATGCAGTAAACAGTACAACCTGTTGCTGCCCTGCTGCCTTGCAGGTAAGCTCGGGAGAGTAAAAGGCTAAGGGAGGGTATACCGAAATAAAACAACCCCACTGCCTTGTGGGTGAAACTTTTTAGTCAAAGGCTAGCGGAGCCAAACGTAAACAAACGACGGAAGGCAATAGAAAACCACCGTCGTAATTTCTTTGTACAATCATGAATCGTCACAACAATAGAAATAACGACAACAACGTTAATGGGGATTCCAATAGAAAACCCTCGTTCGGTAGGGGACATCATATGCTACAGGTGATACCCGATCGTCATCAAGCTACTGTAAGCAAAATAAAGATAAAACAAACTCTAAAGATAGGTACTTGGAATGTGAGAACACTCATGCAGAAGGGTAAACTAGAAACATCATACAAGAAATGAAAAGAATGGGTTTACATTTACTGGGACTTTGTAAAATGAGATACACCGGATCATGGGAGATGTATTCTTATAAACATAAAATAATCTATTCTGGAGGTACTGAACACCAAAGAGGAGTAGGTATCATCCTGGATGCAGAAAGAGCAAAAACAGTGAAAGGCTTTTACCCAATATCTGACACAGAGTCCTTTTAGTGAAATTGAATGGAAAGCAAATAGATATAAATCTTATACAAGTTTATGCACCAACAGCAGACAGTCTAGAGGAAACAATTGATACATTTTACGACGAGTTAAATGAGGCACTTCATAAATGCAAACCACATGAAAACACCATAGTTCTAGGGGATTTTAACGCAAAAGTAGGAAAGGAAAGAGTTGAGGAAATAGTTGGTCATTATGGCTTAGGCGAGAGGAATGAAAGAGGTGAGAAACTTATTGACTGGGCAAGAACACACAACATGATGATAGGAAACACCTGGTTTAAGCAACATCCAAGACGTCTGTGGACATGGAAAAGCCATGGGGACAACGCACGTAATCAAATTGATTATATAATGATAAGCAATAGATTTAGAAACAGTCTGGTGTGTGTGAAAACTAGACCAGGGGCAGATTGCAATAGTGATCATGTACCAGTTGTGGGAAAGCTTAGAGTAAAATTAAAAACAACAAAACGAGCCTCAGTTAACATCAAGTTAAATTTAGATTTACTAAAATCAGACAAGAAGCTGCAAGACAAATATAAAATCACAATTCAGAGCCGGTACAATGCAATAGAGAAGATACAAAGCATTGATGAACAGTGGGAAATGCTAAAAGAATCAATGCAACAAACATCAAAAGAGTTCATACCACCAGTTAGGACAATTTAAAGAAAGAAATGGATGACAGACGACATTTTGCAGCTAATGGATACAAGAAGAAGAAATAAATAAAATAAAGATGAGTATAAGAGATTAAATAAAGAAATTTTAATAAAATGCAATGAAGCAAAATAAGCATGGCTAAAAGAGAGATGCAAAGAGATTGAATTGCAACAAAAAGGAGATGCTAAAGCTATATACAAACAAATTGAGGAATTAACAGGAAGGAAAACGCAATCAAAAAATGGATGTCTAAGATCAAAGGAGCTGTCATTGTAAAAAGCATTGTTATGGAAACAGAACCATAGATTTTAGAAGCAGTGATCTCTGCAATATGTGCCATTTTGGCACGTAAGGTTTATGTTTTTGAGATTGTAGTTGTGCCCTATCAACTATCTTCGGCTCGAAAGGACAATAAATAGATAGAAGATCAAAGGGTGGAGAATTGTTGATTGATAAAGAAAACATAAGGGAACGATGGGCAGAATACATTAAAGATCTTTATAATGATGAACGAACGGAAGTAAATATTAAGGATAATGGAGAAGGACCAGAAATACTCAGAGAAGAAGTGGAAGATGCCTTGCGCAATATGAAAGCAGGCAAAGCTCCTAGACCAGATAATATAACTAAAGAAGAGATTGAAGCCATGGGTGATTTTGGAATAGAAATAATAACAAAAATATTGAATGATATTTACAACAGTGGATATGTACCAAACGAAATGCTCAAATCAATATTCATAGCCCTACCAAAGAAATCGGGTGCGATTGAATGCGATGATCATCGCACAATAAACCGTATGAATCATATGACTAAGATATTACTAAGAATCATCATGCGAAGAGTCCGAAACAAAATCAGTCCAGAAATTAGCGATGAACAGTGTGGTTTTGTTAGAGATAAAGGAACAAGCAATGCCATTTATATCATAAGATCCTTAGTAGAAAGAACCATAGAGGTGAAAACAGATCTATACCTATGTTTCATACATCTATGTTTCATAGACCAAGGCATTTGATAAAGTAAAGCACCAAGAAAAAATCAAAATTTAGAAAGCATAAACGTAGACAGCAAAGATCTAAGAATAATAAAGAACATGTACTGGCAACAAACAGCGGCCATAAGAACTGGAAACCAATTGGGAATGTTTCAACAAATAAAACAGGGTGTTAGACAGGGTTGTGTGCTGTCACCAGATTTGTTTAATATTTATATGAGATTATTTTAAGATCCATAAGGGACATGCCTGGAATAACAATTGGAGGTCATAATATTAATAATCTAAGGTATGCTGGTGATACAGTCTTAATCGCTATGAGTGAAAATGAGTTACAAGAAATGTTGGACACTATAGTGAAGGAAAGCAAATATAAAGGACTCAGCCTTAATAGCAAAAAGACAGAGGTAATGGTAACAACAAAGAAAAAGACATCACCTCAGTGCAAAATAAAGACAAGTGGAACAATATTAAAACAGGTAAATGAATTTAAATATTTGGAAACTTTGTTAACCTCAGACGGAAGGTGTACAAAAGAGGTGAGATGCAGAATGGCTCAGGCAAAAGCAGCTTTCCAAAAGATGAGGAAGATACTATGCAATCCATTTTTGACAATAGAAACTAGAAAAGAGTTCTTAAATGTTATGTAGAGCCAGTATTAATATATGGATGCAAATCATGGACAATAGGACAACAGACAAGAAAATCACTGGAGTCTGTAGAAATGTGGTTTTACAGAAGAACGTTGAGAGAACCATGGACAGCTAAGAAGAGTAATGAAAACGTTCTGAGAAAGGTCAAAGCAAAAAGAAAACTAATTTCCAGTATTAGGAAGAAACAATCATCATTTTTGGCCATGTAATGAGAAGAGAACAACTGGAATATATTGTAACAACTGGAAAAATTGAGGAACGAAGAGATAGAGGGAAGCAAAGAGAAAAATAACAGACAGCTTAAGAGAATGGCTTGGCAGAAGGTCAACAACAGAAATGATAAATAGCTGCCGAGATCGAAAATTGTGGAGAGACATGATCACCTACGCCAGTAGACACGGTACTTGATGATGATGATGATGATGATGATGATGATGATGATGATGATGATGATGATAGTTTTAATGACATTAAAATTACTTTTTTGCCATTCCTATTCTTTTGTTTATTTCAGTTTTACATTTTCCATCTCTGATTATTGTATGTCCAAGGTAGTTGTAGCTCCGAACTGTCTCCATGTCTACTCCTTCAACTTTGATATCCACTTGTAGGTTTTGACTATTTTCTTTGTTTATGATCATAGTTTTAGTCTTTTTGATATTCATATCTAATCTATATTTTTTGCTTTTCGTATTTATTTCATTAAGTAATTGTTGTAAATATTTAGGATTTTCTGCTAGTAGTACAGTATCGTCAGCATATCTTAGGTTATTGATTATATTTCCATTAATGTTTAGGCCTGGCATCTCTATGTTTTTAAAGATTTGCTCAGTGTATAGATTGAACAAGCTTGGTGATAGGATGCATACCTTTCTTACTTCTCTTTTTAAATCAATAGTTGTAGAATTCTCTTTGTTATATTTTACTATTGCTGTTTGCTTCCAGTATAAATGATATATTTGTCGTGACGTATATCTGTGTCATCTAGATGTATATCTTTTATGCAGTCTATAAGTTGTTTGTGGTTTATTCTATTAAAAGTTTTGGTGTAGTCTATGAAGCAGGCACGTATTGATCTGTTTAATTCTGTGCATTTTTCTATTAATGTCCTCATGCAGAAAATAGTTTCTTTAGTCCCACTGTTTTTCCTAAATCCATATTGTTGTTCTTCTAATTCCATATTGATTTTATTCTAGAGCCTTCATTGTAAAACATTCAGCAAGATTTTTGTTATATGGCTCATTAGGCAAATTATTTTAAAATCGCTGCATTCAACTGTACTCTTATTTGTAGGCAATACAATGAAAGTTGATGGTTTTAGTTTATTTGGTATGTATCCTGTATGGTATGCCGTTGCCTATGTCTGTGATCACTTCAATGCCAAAATCTTCTAATGCTTTTATCATCTCTATCTGTATATTGTAAGGTCTTGCAGCTTTTCCATTTTTCATTGTTTGTATAGCTTTTCTACTTCAGATTTTAAGATTTTATAGCCTGACGGATTTTTTAATAATTTGTTGCATTTATAGAAATATAATAGCGCGCAGTACACCATATTTATTTACCTGTCTAGGGAGAAACTATAATATAGGGATAAATGTAGTTCTCACTGCACATTTAAAAAAAAAAATGCCGATTGTGATATAATTTAACCTATAAGTCACAGTCTGAAGTTGAACGGGTCGTGTGTTGATGAGAAGGCAAAGCCACAAGGGCTAACAAACTTGAAATGTTAGATAACGAATAATAACGTTCAATACATGGGACTGGTGAGAAAAAGAGGTGGAAAGAGAATAATGAGATTTTATAAAAAAAAAACAGTCAGAGAGACGCACTAAAATAAAATATAGAAGAATTATTAACAAACAGTCAGAGTGACGCACTAAAATAAAATATAGAAGAATTATTAACAAACAGTCAGAGTGACGCACTAAAATAAAATATAGAAGAATTATTAACAAACAGTCAGAGTGACGCACTAAAATAAAATATAGAATAATTATTAACAAACAGTCAGAGTGACGCACTAAAATAAAATATAGAAGAATTATTAACAAACAGACAGTCATCACCATAGCATTACTCCTTCTTCATTTCCCATCCCCACCTCACCTCCGCTCTGCATTCTCTTACTATCACACCCCCTCCCCCTCCCCCATTTCCAACATTTACGAAACTGACGCTGTGATTCCTGTCACCGCAATCTACGAGTATGCACGTCCTGGCTCAATCACGTGCCCAAATAACAAGTATCAATGTCAAGAGCCTTTCAGCCCGTGGAAATTGCAAAGGTTTAAAAATAGCTACGACGGTCATCAAGTGCATAAAACACCTGCCACATTTATCAAATGCTTAAGAATGCATATCTTAGTTACCAGAGGGATAATAATGCCTATAATGTAATGTGGTGATTGAAAACAGCAACAAAGGTTTGGCAATAGCTACCTGCCTTTAATGTAAAAGCATTAAAATAGTTACAACAGTTATCAGACGCGTGAGAATCACAAGTTGAATGTCAAAGATGGCTGAATCATAATGGACAAATGTACAATTAATCATATTTGATAATATATTTAAATGTATTAATAAAAAGCTTTAAAACAGCTAGCAGAAAAGACGACAGAGCACAATCAAAATGTATGATAAGCCTTCATTGACCAGGAAAAGCATTCGACAAAGTAAACAGAGAACAACTGTGGGAGATACTAACAACATACGGAGTAAGCCAACATGCAACCAACCTAATTAAAAGTCTCTACATCAACAGCAGCTGCGCAGTCAGAACAGCAGCAGGCTACACAGACCACTTCGAAGTTAGATCAGGTGTAAAACAGGGTGCGTACTATCTCCCTTACTGTTTATTACATACATGGACCATATATGCATGTTAGCCAACCCATCAGAGACAGAGGAGATCAATGAGCTTCTATTCACTGGCGATCATGCACTAATACATGGAAAAATAGAAGACTTACAAGAACACTTAAATAGACTCAACAGCACAGGCACAAAATACAACTTAAAAATTTAACATCAACAAAACATAAGTCATGACTATCGCAAAAAGAGAAACAGAATATCAACATAACAATAGGCGGCAGACAACTAAAACATGTAGAGGAATTTAAATACCTAGGAAGTCTAGTGACAAACGACAATTCACAAACATCAGAAAGATGCAACAAAGGTTTTCAAATCATTAGACAGCTATCATCACTATGTCCAACAAGAAAATAACTACAGACAAAACGAGCACTCTACAATACATTCTTCATCGCAACGTTGTGCTACCCACGCCAGTCTTGAACCCTAGATGTAAGAACAATAAGAAAAATAACCTCTACTGAGATGAAAGGTGTTAGACGAATGACAGGAAACAGCCTGAGAGATAAGATCAGAAATGAAGAACTGAAAAATCCCGGAATACTCAAAGTTTGTGAAATCTACAGCTGTACAAGCTAAAGATGGCTGACGTCATGCTCGAAAAAAGCCGAAAATGTCACAAACTATGGGTGATTCCTTTCAGCCAGCGAGCCATATATGGCTGTGGTTTGACTCACGTTCACTTCATGGCCAAGTCGGCACGTTACAACAACGTTGTTGACTAGAATAGAATATAATAGAATAGAATAGAATAGAATAGAATAGAATAGAATAGAATAGAATAGAATAGAATAGAATAGAATAGAATAGAATAGAATACTGACATTCTCATCAACGCCAATCTCATTTCCAAGGTTCCTCAAAGAGAAAACACATGCAGAAAAAAACGCATAAACGACAACTACCCACAGGACTCCTGGTCACACATATACACAGATGGCTCTGCTACAAATGCCACCAGAAATGGAGGAGGAGGTGTGTTCTTGAGGCTGAATAACCAGGAAGAGATCACCAAGTCAATAGCTACTGGGAAATTCTCAAACAACTATAAAGCAGAAAAAACTGAAACCCTCAAAGACGCTGCAAAACTGGCTATCCAACACAAACTAACATGCACAAGAAATTGATGATGCTGACTGATGCACTGTCAGTCCTAATAGCTCTAAAACCCGCAGGAACAGTGAGATAGATGACTTGAGAACAACCCTAGATCAACTGTGCAATAACTTCCAGAGATTGGTCATCCAGTGGATACCATCACACACTGTAATATACACGGAAACGAACGCGCAGACAAATTAGCTAAAGAGGGAGGGAGATTACCACAAGAGAGCCATCTGGTCAGTTACAATGAAACCAAATCCATCATTAAAGGCCAGTATCATGAAAAATGGAAACAAGAGTACCCAAAGTATAACGAGAGGGATGGATACCTCCAACTATCAAGGATGGATCAAGTCATCATACTTCGCCTACGCACTGGCCACAACAGAATGAGAAACCACATGTTCACCAAACTCAAAATAGGAACTACAACCAATGCCACTGTACCCTGGATAACATGACAACAAAACATGTTCTACAGGATTGTTCCCAGTACACAGACCTGAGAAGGACATTGTGGTCCACACCCACCTCCCTGGAAGAGAAACTATACGGGGCAACCGAATCAATTAAATAGACAGCTGCCTTCATAAGAGAGTCTGGAATCCTAATCTGAATGAGCCATGATCGCAGAAGAAGGAGAAGAAATTTCCAAGGTTTGCTATGGGAAGGGGCATGGATAATAAATACTATATGTCCAAGGTTTGCTGTGGGAAGGGGCATGGAGAATAAAGGCTGTATGTCCAAGGTTTGCTATGGGAAGGGCATGGAGAATAAAGGCTGTATGTCCAAGGTTTGCTGTGGGAAGGGGCATGGAGAATAAAGGCTGTATGTCCAAGGTTTGCTATGGGAAGGGGCATGGAGAATAAAGGCTGTATGTCCAAGGTTTGCTATGGGAAGGGGCATGGAGAATAAAGGCTGTATGTCCAAGGTTTGCTGTGGGAAAGGGCATGGAGAATAAATGCTGTATGTCCAAGGTTTGCTGTGGGAAGGGGCATGGAGAATAAAGGCTGTATGTCCAAGGTTTACTATGGGAAGGGGCATGGAGAATAAAGGCTGTATGTCCAAGGTTTGCTGTGGGAAAGGGCATGGAGAATTAAGGATGTATGTCCAAAGTTTGCTGTGGGAAAGGGCATGGAGAATAAATGCTGTATGTCCAAGGTTTGCTGTGGGAAAGGGCATGGAGAATAAAGGCTGTATGTCCAAGGTTTGCTGTGGGAAAGGGCATGGAGAATAAAGGCTATATGTCCAAGGTTTGCTGTGGGAAGGGGCATGGAGAATAAAGGCTGTATGTCCAAGGTTTGCTGTGGGAAGGGGCATGGAGAATAAAGGCTGTATGTCCAAGGTTTGCTGTGGGAAGGGGCATGGAGAATAAAGGCTGTATGTCCAAACGAAGTATTCAGATCAGAATGTTTATTTCATTCGCAATTGAAACTGTTTCATCAAACCGTCAAACTGAAAAAAAGTTATCTACCTTGGTGGGTTGGTGGTAAGAGAATACAAATTAGAAGATTACTTCTTTAAGCATCCAACTTTCTATTCTCCAAATCATTTTAATCTCCTCTCACCACATTCATTGACATAGTTTGTCAAATCATCGGACAGCTACCACCACTATTGCCCAAGAAGGAAATAACCCTAGAGGCAAAACTGTCACTCTACAATACAATCTTCATCCCAACGTTGTGCCACCAATGTCAGTCCTGAATCCTAGATGCAAAAACAATAAGAGAAATAATCACTACCGAGATAAAAAAAAAATATGTTAGACAAATGATAAGAAACAGCCTGAGAGATAAGATCAGAAATGAAATCTGAGAAAAAAAAGCTAGGAATAACCCCCCTCATAGAATACATAAAGAAACAACATATAAAATGGTTCGGACATGTGATAATGCAGAATGATCAAAATACAACACAACGAGCCTTCAATAAAAGTTGCGAATACCAGACCCAAGAATCGACCAAAGATGGATTGATGGAATATTAGAAACACTAGGAAACATAACAGCAGCAGAGGCCAACAGAAGAGCAAAAGGTCACAAATTATATCTCCCCTCGTCGCTGAAAAACAAATGAGGAAGGAAAGAAGAAAAGAAGAGCACATTATCGGGCAGACATCATAAGTGAGATAACTGTTTTAATGCGACTGAGGTCAGCAACACATTATACAAAAACAAACCAAATTATTGAACTAAATTTAAAGAACAAAAACATTAGAGCCTACAAGCCATTTTCCACTTGATAAACACAAGAAAACAACTTTTACAAATCTAGAACTATCGGTTTTGTCAAGCCATTATCGATTTTCCTTCGAGGTAACCTTGCTAAAAATCGATTCTCAAGCTTGCAGCTTTTAAAACAGTAAAAACCCGAATTTAAATTTTTAGATAATTTTTGTTGCAAATAAGTATCCCATTTGGCCACATGGCATCTGATGATTTGTTCCATTCTTCTTTGGCTGCGAGACTACAGAGAAGTCAGAAGGGGGATCTGAATGCCTTGTCGAATCTTGTATGCATGCAACAAAGTCTGTCTGTTTTGCGCGGTCCGTGGTCATTTCTCCAACGGGTGGCCCAAGTTTAGTCCCCTTTCCACATCTCTGTTTATACTTTTCTCCACCAGGCTATCATCTGTTTCACGATGAATTTGCTCCTGAGTCGACTGCATGGCAGTTATTGTGATCGTTATTAGCTTTGTTTTTAACATAAGATGATCATGATGTCGAAGATTGCCATGGAATCCACACGAGCCGTTGCGTCGACTTTTAGACCCAGTAAATTGACATAGCAATTGCAATGGCTTTCACGATTACCCGGGATCTGCTGAAAATAAAAACATACTCCCAACAGTGCAGTTGCTGATCTTCTATATCAACAGACCTCCAACTCTGAAATTGTAAATCTTCTATATCTACATACTCCCAACCCTGCAATTGTAGATATTCTATATCAGCATATCCCCAATTCTGCAATTGTAGATCTACTATATCAACAGATCCTCAACTCTGCAATTGTAGATCTACTATATCAAAAGACCCCAACTCTGCAATTGTAGATCTACTATATAAAAAGACCCCCAACTCTGCAATTGTAGATCTACTATATCAAAAGACCCCCAACTCTGCAATTGTAGATCTACTATATCAAAAGACCCTCAACTCTGCAATTGTAGATCTACTATATCAAAAGACCCCCAACTCTGCAATTGTAGATCTACTATATCAAAAGACCCCCAACTCTGCAATTGTAGATCTACTATATCAACAGATCCCCAACTCTGCAATTGTAGATCTACTATATCAAAAGACCCCCAACTCTGCAATTGTAGATCTACTATATCAAAAGACCCCCAACTCTGCAATTGTAGATCTACTATATCAACAGATCCCCAACTCTGCAATTGTAGATCTACTATATCAACAGATCCACAACTCTGCAATTGTAGATCTACTATATCAACAGATCCTCAACTCTGCAATTGTAGATCTACTATATCAACAGATCCTCAACTCTGCAAGTGTAGATCTACTATATCAACAGATCTCCAACTCTGCAATTGTAGATCTACTATATCAACAGATCCTCAACTCTGCAATTGTAGATCTACTATATCAAAAGACCCCCAACTCTGCAATTGTAGATCTAATATATCAAAAGACCCCCAACTCTGCAATTGTAGATCTACTATATCAACAGATCATCAACTCTGCAATTGTAGATCTACTATATAAAAAACCCCAACTCTGCAATTGTAGATCTACTATATCAACAGATCATCAACTCTGCAATTGTAGATCTACTATTTCAACAGACCCCCAACTCTGCAATTGTAGATCTACTATATCAACAGATCCCCAACTCTGCAGTTGTAGATCTACTATATCAACAGATCATCAACTCTGCAATTCTAGATCTACTATATCAACAGATCCCCCAGCTCTGCAATTGTAGATCTACTATATCAACAGATCCCCCAACTCTACAATTGTAGATCCTATATATAAATAGATCCTCCAACTCTACAATTGTAGATCTACTATATCAACAGATCCTCCAACTCTACAATTGTAGATCTACTATATCAACAGATCCTCCAACTCTACAATTGTAGATCTACTATATCATCAGAACGGTACATGCTCTCTCGTCTCCTTCAGTCTGGCAACTGTGAAGCTTAAATACTTCACTTCTGGACGACGCTAGGTCCTACATATAACATTTGTGTTGTTGGGATAGAAACAACTTGTTCATGCTATATGCTACATATAACATTTGTGTTGTTGGAATAGAACCAACTTGTTCATGCTATATGCTACATATAACCTTTGTGTTTGTTGGAATAGAAACAATTTGTTCATGCTATATGCTACATATAACCTTTGTGTTGTTGGAATAGAAACAACTTGTTCATGCTATATGCTACATATAACCTTTGTGTTGTAATAGAAACAACTTGTTCATGCTATATGCTACATATAACCTTTCCGTTGTTGGAATAGAAACAACTTGTTCATTCTATATGCTACATATAACCTTTGTGTTGTTGGAATAGAAACAGCTTGTTCATGCTATATGCTACATATAACCTTTGTGTTGTTGGAATAGAAACAACTTGTTCATGCTATATGCTACATATAACCTTTGTGTTGTTGGAATAGAAACAACTTGTTCATGCTATATGCTACAAATAACCTTTGCGTTGTTGGAATAGAAACAATTTGTTCATGCTATTTGCTACATATAACCTTTGTGTTGTTGGAATAGAAACAACTTGTTCATGCTATATGCTGCATATAACCTTTGTGTTGTTGTAATAGAAACAACGCGTTCATGACATATGCTACATATAACCTTTGTGTTGTTGGAATGGAAACAACTTGTTCATGCTATATGCTACATATATCCTTTGCGTTGTTGAAATAGAAACAACTTGTTCATGCTATATGCTACATATAACCTTTGTGTTGTTGGGATACAAATAACTTGTTCATGATATATGCTACATATATCCTTTGTGCTATTGCGATACAAACAACTTGTTTATAAAATAAAACTAACAATATAGTATTTATTTCATGCTTGATATCTCCCGATAGGCCTCTATTGAACTTGGAATTAATCGCTGTATGTCTTGTGTAGTCGTCACGTGATGTACAAGTCAGAGGCTGTACCTCCTCCCCACCGAACAGCTACATTTAAGCTAAATGTGCGCAGTACTGGGATTCACTGGTGATGAGGAGTGTTAGGAATGAGAAAGAGTTTAAAAGAAAAAAGCAGGGATGGCGGTAAGGGAAGCCTAGAATGAGATCATCAAGTTTGCAACTAAACGGGTTGAATGGAGGACGACAGTAGAGAGTAGAGATATCAGTACGGCAACTGTTGTTATTCTATGCTTTACTAGAAACGAAAATAAATTGTTAACAATATAATCTATTTTAGATAGCTCGGTCATCAAATGTATTACCCATCCTTACTTGTGCATGCGAGAGCTGGAAAAATAACTAAAGAAACAGAAAATAAACTGGATACATTTGAAAACAAATGCCTGAGGAAAATACTTCGTATACATGTAATGAGTTTACGACTAGTGTAAGAAATAAAAGATATGACAAAGCATCCAAAAGTATCAACTATAATCAAAAGAAGGTGGTCATATGTTGACCATGCGGTGAGAAGAGACAACAAAATAATCTCAAAGCAAGCCGTTTAATGGGAACCACAGGGTAAAGGATAAATAGACCGACCTAGAGAAACACTGAAAAGAACATTAAAACGTGAAGTAACAACAGCATGCACCAGCTCCCTAGCCGAGATTAAACAACTCACCTAGAACAGAGCCGTGGGCGAGAAACAATGCAGATCTTGTGTTAGGTCTGATCAACTCACCTAGAACAGAGCCGTGGGCGAGAAACAATGCAGATCTTGTGTTAGGTCTGATCAACTCACATAGAACAGAGCCATGAGCGAGAAACAATGCAGATCCTGTGTTAGGTCTGATCAACTCACCTAGAACAGAGCCATGAGCGTGAAACAATGCAGATCTCGTGTTAGGTCTGATCAACTCACCTAGAACAGAGCCGTGGGCGAGGAACAATGCAGATCTTGTGTTAGGTCTGATCAACTCACCTAGATCAGAGCCGTGGGCGAGAAACAATGCAGATCCTGTGTTAGGTCTGATCAACTCACCTAGATCAGAGCCGTGGGCGAGAAACAATGCAGATCTTGTGTTAGGTCTGATCAACTCACATAGATCAGAGCCGTGGGCGAGAAACAATGCAGATCCTGTGTTAGGTCTGATCAACTCACCTAGATCAGAGCCGTGGGCGAGAAACAATGCAGATCCTGTGTTAGGTCTGATCAACTCACCTAGATCAGAGCCGTGGGCGAGAAACAATGCAGATCCTGTGTTAGGTCTGATCAACTCACCTAGATCAGAGCCGTGGGCGAGAAACAATGCAGATCCTGTGTTAGGTCTGATCAACTCACCTAGATCAGAGCCGTGGGCGAGAAACAATGCAGATCTTGTGTTAGGTCTGATCAACTCACCTAGATCAGAGCCGTGGGCGAGAAACAATGCAGATCTTGTGTTAGGTCTGATCAACTCACCTAGATCAGAGCCGTGGGCGAGAAACAATGCAGATCTTGTGTTAGGTCTGATCAACTCACCTAGATCAGAGCCGTGGGCGAGAAACAATGCAGATCTTGTGTTAGGTCTGATCAACTCACCTAGATCAGAGCCGTGGGCGAGAAACAATGCAGATCTTGTGTTAGGTCTGATCAACACACCTAGATCAGAGCCGTGGGCGAGAAACAATGCAGATCTTGTGTTAGGTCTGATCAACTCACCTAGATCAGAGCCGTGGGCGAGAAACAATGCAGATCTTGTGTTAGGTGTGATCAACTCACCTAGAACAGAGCCGTGGGCGAGAAACAATGCAGATCTTGTGTTAGGTCTGATCAACTCACCTAGAACAGAGCCGTGGGCGAGAAACAATGCAGATCCTGTGTTAGGTCTGATAATTGAAATATCATCGGACACAAGAGTCTATAGCTCGTTTCAAATCACTTGCCCAACTTCAAAGCGCTATTGCTCAGTATCCGTTTGTTAAAAACTGTTGAAATTTTCCAAATGTTATTGGAATGCAAAAGACCCTTTAAATGTATATTTAACAAATATCTTGCAGCTGCAGTTTTCTTAAAGCGGCGAATTTCTTTGATGTTTGTCAAAATTGTAAATTGTGAACCCCTAAATAATAGAAATTACCGTAGTTGCTGGTCTATGATTAATTTTCACTAGGTAAAGGCGTGGCCGTAATGGGGAAATAACTGAATAAGGAAAAACACCAGGAGAATTATTGTCTTCTCAGTTCGAGGACGGACGATAATATCAAGGTATACCTGTCTGTCCAATTTTCATAGTTGTGTGGTCCTGAAAAGGACCGTTTGTTGAACTAATTTAAGGTAATATAGGGGCCAACATTGTGGGGGCTATATACTTTCATTCTGAATCAGACGAGCCTAAAAGATTAATAACTGTTTGGGGTTGAACATTCCACATACCATCATTTTTCCAATATTCCTCTTCCTGTTTTAAGACGTGGTCTTCACATTCTGCCCAATAATCTTTGTCTATATTTAATAAAGCGAGATTAGCAAGAGTCTTTACATCGCATATTTTGAATGTTGTATTTTCATCTGCCACTTGTCCTTTTAATTTTGCCCAGATTAGTTCTATTGGATTTAAATGAGCATGGTAAGGTGGCAGCCTCAAACTTATATGACCGTGCTCTTGGATAATCTTATCTATTTGAAAAATCTTTGTCCTTTGTTTTTGCTTTACTAGAGATAGTAATTCAGGTTTTAAGTACATGTTATTAAATTGTATGTGCTCCTTTGTGAGCCATATCTTAATAGGATCTTTTGTACTGGATGACGTCGGGACTTTATCTTCAAGTGCAACAATGCTGTGGTACGCTGCATTGTCCATTATTAGGCAAGATGGTCGATCTAGTGATGGGAGAACAGAATTTTCAATCCAATGTCTAAATATGTGACCATTCATCTCAGAGTGATAAGTACTTGCTTCTCATGACTACTATATGTGGCTTCTCACAGATGATGTTTCGTCCATTGGAATACTTTCTGAATGTAAAGCCTGCAGCTCTCACATTCCTCCATAATGTAGACTTTGATATTTCAATACTGTTGTTCTTTTTCAGCGAAACTTTTAATTTTCTTATTGTAACAATTTCATTCATACCCAACATTTTGCGAATTTCACGTCTACACCTCTGAATGAACGGAAATGGAACACACAATTTCTCAAGTGTCTAATTGTGTAAAAAAAATACACGGCGAAAGCATGCAAACACGTCAATTTTACCGTGTATGGATTTTTCTCGCTATTTTTAACTTAAAATACTGTAAACATTAAGTTTTGACTACATCAATGGGTCGTTATAAATTTATATAAATCAAATAAGCAACAATAATAACCAAATGTTTTTTTAAATGAAATTAATTCCCTGTTGGGTTCTAATCATTATAACTTTACATGCAAATTTTCAAGAACTTACAACAAGCGGTTAAAAAGCTATCGATTTTAAAAGTTGGGCACGAGTTATGAAACAAGCTATAGAATTTCTGCCCTATGTGCCGCCTTCGGCTCGATAGGACATTAGACAGACAGACAACAGACAGACAGACAGACAGCAGACAGACAGACAGATATTTTGATGTCATGATACGGAAAAAGTCAACGACAGAATTGAAATTATGCACTTTGGATAGACAATTGAGGAAGGACATGATCGCCTACACCAACCGGCATGGCACATGATGGCGATGATAATTATCTTCAAGTCATTAAACAGAAAATGTTGACAAAAATGAGAGAAACATGTTGAGGCTTACGTTGAAACAATAACAGTAAAAAAGTTCTTAAACATTGCTGATTTAAGAATCAACATTACTGTTGCCATGACGATCTCACTGGTGGTCATTTAGTCTCGAGAGACGACAAGTATGCACACTAATGTTTCCTTTCTTAGTTTGTCATACAGACTTCATATTGATCTTCGTAGTCCCTCCTTCTCTCTCTCTCTCACACTCTCTCTCACTCTTTCTCTTTCTTTATGTCACTCTCTGTCACTCCCTCTCACTCTATCTTTCTCTCACTTTCTCTCACTCTCTATCTCACTCACTCTCTCTCACACCCTCACTCTCTCTCACACTCTCACTCTCTCTCACACTCTCACTCTCTCACTCTCTCTCACACTCTCACTCTCTCTCACACTCTCACTCTGTCGCTCCCCCCCCCTCTCTCTCTCTCGCTCTGTCTTACTGTTATCGAAATAGCCTTACTTTTCATTTTTTGTTGATCCATTATTATATTACCTCGAGCTATCGCAGTGGCTCATTGAGTTTGCTCAGAAAGTTTGAAATAGGATGAGAAATGAAAAACAAATAAATTGAAAAAACGGTTTGGTTAAATCTTTACGTAATAAGTGGACGATACAAATTAGAACAACGTTTCAGCTCAATAGGCCTTCAGTAGGAAAAACATACAACACACACACACTCACATATATGTATTTAAAACAACAAATAATCAATATTAATAATAAAAAATTTTTTAAAATAATATTGAGTCGAAACTTTCTAACTTGTGTCGTCCACATATTAAGTAAAGATTTAACCATGCCGTTTTTTTTTCTATTTATTTTATTTTCTATATTTTTTTTTTTCACTTCTCCTTACAATTGGCTTTACGGTCGCTTCCCATTTTTATGCATTTCTTTGCTTTAACCTCCCCCCCCCCCCTTCTTTTCCTTTTGCCCCCTCCTTCCCACAAATAGTATGAGCTCGAAGACAGATATTGGAGTCTCTGAAGAGATTTAGAGACTTAAAAACCTGCTTCATTTTTCTACCAGATTTAGAGACTTAAAAACTGCTTCATTTTTCTACCAGATTTAGAGACTTAAAAACTGCTTCATTTTTCTACCAGATTTAGACTAAAAAACTGCTTCATTTTTCTACCAGATTTAGAGACTAAAAAACTGCTTCATTTTTCTACCAGAATTAGAGACTAAAAAACTGCTTCATTTTTCTACCAGGTTTAGAGAATTATAAACTGCTTCATTTTTCTACCAGATTTAGAGACTAAAAAACTGCTTCATTTTTCTACCAGATTTAGAGACTAAAAAACTGCTTCATTTTTCTACCAGATTTAGAGACTAAAAAAACTGCTTCATTTTTCTACCAGATTTAGAGACTAAAAAACTGCTTCATTTTTCTACCAGGTTTAGAGACTTAAAAACTGCTTCACTTTTGTGCCAGGTTTAGAGACTAAAAAACTGCTTCATTTTTCTACCAAATTTAGAGACTAAAAAAACTGCTTCATTTTTCTACCAGATTTAGAGACTAAAAAACTGCTTCATTTTTCTACCAGATTTAGAGACTAAAAAACTGCTTCATTTTTCTACCAGGTTTAGAGACTTAAAAACTGCTTCATTTTTCTGCCAAATCTAGAGACTAAAAAACTGCTTCATTTTTCTACCAGATTTAGAGACTAAAAAAACTGCTTCATTTTTCTACCAGATTTAGAGACTAAAAAAACTGCTTCATTTTTCTACCAGGTTTAGAGACTAAAAAACTGCTTCATTTTTCTACCAAGTCTAGAGACTAAACAAACTGCTTCATTTTTCTACCAGATTTAGAGACTAAAAAAACTGCTTCCTTTTTCTACCAGATTTAGAGACAAAAAAAACTGCTTCATTTTTCTACCAAGTCTAGAGACTAAACAAACTGCTTCATTTTTCTACCAGGTTTAGAGACTAAAAAAACTGCTTCATTTTTCTACCAGATTTAGAGACAAAAAAAACTGCTTCATTTTTCTACCAGATTTAGAGACAAAAAAAAACTGCTTCATTTTTTCTACCAGATTTAGAGACACAAAAAAACTGCTTAATTTTTGTACCAGATTTAGAGACTAAAAACTGCTTCACTTTTGTGCCAGGTTTAGAGACTAAAAAACTGCTTCATTTTTCTACCAAATTTAGAGACTAAAAAAACTGCTTCATTTTTCTACCAGATTTAGAGACTAAAAAACTGCTTCATTTTTCTACCAGATTTAGAGACTAAAAAACTGCTTCATTTTTCTACCAGGTTTAGAGACTTAAAAACTGCTTCATTTTTCTGCCAAATCTAGAGACTAAAAAACTGCTTCATTTTTCTACCAGATTTAGAGACTAAAAAAACTGCTTCATTTTTCTACCAGATTTAGAGACTAAAAAAACTGCTTCATTTTTCTACCAGGTTTAGAGACTAAAAAACTGCTTCATTTTTCTACCAAGTCTAGAGACTAAACAAACTGCTTCATTTTTCTACCAGATTTAGAGACTAAAAAAACTGCTTCCTTTTTCTACCAGATTTAGAGACAAAAAAAAACTGCTTCATTTTTCTACCAAGTCTAGAGACTAAACAAACTGCTTCATTTTTCTACCAGGTTTAGAGACTAAAAAAACTGCTTCATTTTTCTACCAGATTTAGAGACACAAAAAAACTGCTTCATTTTTCTACCAAGTCTAGAGACTAAACAAACTGCTTCATTTTTCTACCAGGTTTAGAGACTAAAAAAACTGCTTCATTTTTCTACCAGATTTAGAGACACAAAAAAACTGCTTCATTTTTCTACCAGATTTAGAGACATAAAAAAACTGCTTAATTTTTTTAACAGATTTAGAGACTAAAAAACTGCTTCATTTTTGTGTCAGGTTCAGAGACTAAAAAACTGCTTCATTTTTCTACCAAATTTAGAGACTAAAAAAACTGCTTCATTTTTCTACCAGATTTAGAGACTAAAAAACTGCTTCATTTTTCTACCAGATTTAGAGACTAAAAAACTGCTTCATTTTTTACCAGGTTTAGAGACTTAAAAACTGCTTCATTTTTCTGCCAAATCTAGAGACTAAAAAACTGCTTCATTTTTCTACCAGATTTAGAGACTAAAAAAACTGCTTCATTTTTCTACCAGATTTAGAGACTAAAAAAACTGCTTCATTTTTCTACCAGGTTTAGAGACTAAAAAACTGCTTCATTTTTCTACCAAGTCTAGAGACTAAACAAACTGCTTCATTTTTCTACCAGATTTAGAGACTAAAAAAACTGCTTCCTTTTTCTACCAGATTTAGAGACAAAAAAAACTTCTTCATTTTTCTACCAAGTCTAGAGACTAAACAAACTGCTTCATTTTTCTACCAGGTTTAGAGACTAAAAAAACTGCTTCATCTTTCTACCAGATTTAGAGACAAAAAAACTGCTTCATTTTTCTACCAGATTTAGAGACACAAAAAAACTGCTTCATTTTTCTACCAGATTTAGAGACACAAAAAAACTGCTTAATTTTTGTACCAGATTTAGAGACTAAAAAACTGCTTCATTTTTGTGTCAGGTTTAGAGACTAAAAAACTGCTTCATTTTTCTACCAGGTTTAGAGACTAAAAAACTGCTTCATTATTCTACCAGGTTTAGAGAATAAAAAAACTGCTTCATTTTTCTAGGAAAAATTAAAAAATAGAAAAAAATGGTAAGTTATAAGCTTTACGTGATTAGTGGACGACACAGATTAAACGACGTTTCAGCCCAATAGGCCTTCAGCAGGAACAAAAAAAAAAACACACACACGGATATGTAAGTAAAACTAATAACGAAACATCCAAAACAAAAATAATCGAAATATGTTAAAGAAAATAAAAATGTCTATCCTGTGTGTCAGGCCGAGGTCAAAATGAAAAGGAAATGGTAACCTGAGTGTGGCTGTCGTGAATGTGCAGAAATGTGCGCAAATCCACACAGAACCAGAGGAGTTCACACAGGGGTCAGTGTGCAAACACAAAGGAGAAAGAATAGAACAGTAGACTAACAGGTGCTCAAAAGGCGGTAAGAGTGAGATGTCTGAGAGTGAGGTACAATAAAAACAAATGATGGGTAAGGAGCACAGAAAAAAGGTATCGAGGAGAACACCGAAATGTCTCAGTGGGGTCTAGAGGAGGGATCTATAAATAGCATGGCATAGTAGATAGAGCAAGGAACCCAAATATGTGAAGTAGCGAAGGCTATGCAAAAGGGAAGGAGCAACCAAAAGGAAACTATGTTTATGAGTGTGATACATTCATGCCTCGTGGAGCCAGCGAACCACACTGGACTATGAGGCGATTTTCCAAAGTATAGCGGCTGCGGTCGCCAGAGTGACAAAGGACAATCCCAGTGACACGGATGTCGTCTTTGCCCTTGTGATCAGGGGAGTTGAAGTTGGAAGACACTGGAGTACCAGTATTCTGTTGGACATCCCGTAGATGTTCACAAAATCTTTCCGCTAATCTTCTACCAGACTCACCAATATAGGTCATGTGGCATCGTTGGCATATGATGGCATAAATGATTTTGCGGGACACACATGTGAAGCCATGCTTGATCTCGAACCGTCCATTAAGAAATAAGACCGAGTCAGTAGGGAGCACATAGGCACAGGTGATACCGTTACGACCACAAGGGGCCGTACCGAAGTGTTGAGGGTCGGAGCGAGGGAAATGGCTCCTAACCAAAATATTTCCCAAATTCCTGTCGCGCTCGAAAGCGACATTTTTCTGCCAGGTTTAGAGACAAAAACCTGCTTCATTTTTCTACCAGGTTTAGGGACTAAAAAAACTGCTTCATTTTTCTACCAGGTTTAAAGTTTGAAAAAAGCTGCTTCATTTTTGTGCGAGGGTCTCGGATGTAAATGGAAATGAAGGAGCAACGGGTTGCTGGGTTGGCTGTTGTTGAAAACGGACGAGCAATGGACCGGGTTGATATTCTTTATAAGCTCAAGTAGACAGGACGAGTCTATGTCTGCAAGATCATTGTACCAATAGGGGTGACATCATGAGGCTTGTGTGGGGAAGTCAAAAAGGAGAGATGAAAAAAAAATAGATAAAGAAAAAAAAAATAGAAGAAAACGAAATGGTTAAAGCTTCACGTAACAAGTGGACAACAAAAACTAGAACGACGTTTTGGCTCAAGAGACCTTCAGCACGAACAAACATACAACACCCAAACAAATATGTATTTAAAATAACAAAATATAATAATTTTAGTTGGAAATTATTATAATTAGAATATTTTATTAGAATATTTTATTATTATTTTGTATTTTAAATGCAAATTTGTGTGTGATGTTGTATGATTGTTCCTGCTGAAGGCCTATTGAGCCAAAACGTCGTTCTGGTTTATGTTGTACACTTGTTGCGTGAAGCTTTAACATACCGATTAAAAAAAAATTTTCTATATCTATTTTTTTTTTCAGTTCTCCTCACAATTAGCTTCACAATGGTATGCATTTATGTTCATTTATTTGCCTTGACCTTGAAGTCAAAAAGGACCGGTAACTCAACACGGACTAGGGTCCATTATACGTGGGTGGATATAATGAGAAGGGGATTTGAGCATTTATGGAGTTGTGCAATGTGCCGTGTGGCTGATCTGTTGATGAACTACCTAGCATTTCACCTTCACCAATCGCCTTATGTGCTTATAATAATGATAACGGTAAAAGTAAAGGTAAAGTACGAGACTTGAGCCCGTATCTTAGCACGCGAGTTTCCACCCATATGTTCTCGGCCGCATATCCAGAAATGTTCGGAGATTTCCGGATAGTGTCGCCTCAAGCATCGAAACTCACGATGCGAGGCGACATTCCACACCAGTAGTATAGCAGGGTCCATTTGACCCCGCATTGTGGCGCTAAATTAACAAAGATATAAAGGGCGGCGCGCGGCGCGCATAACACGTGCGGCGCAGGGGGAGTTAATCATGACCGATCGTGTCCGGATAATGACCTCTAGTCACGGTGACCCCGGAAGTGACCTGTTTATGTTTGGTGTGTGCGGATTTTGGCGTTCTTTATGTACTTGATCGTTAGTGATAGGTTAGTAGATTATACAACATCAATGAAAAACAATTGCATTAAATATAAAACAGAAAGCAAAAGATATACTTTATTCTTTTATTATCTCAATAGGTGTATAACATACAGTGGATAGTATATAAAATTACAAAAATATTTAGTACACAAAGTCAATATATAGTACAAGGATAACATTTATTTATAGCTATGTAGTTGGGTGTCTACTTAGCTCTATGTCATAAATGAAGCATAAGGGTGAAACAGTTAGAGATCGTTGGTCAGTCTAAGCTGGTAGTGTAAATATGTTCCTCGGTGTTAGTGGTTCGCTATCTCTCTCTCTCTCTCTCTCTCGCGCGCGCTATCTCTCTCTCGCTCTCGATCATTCTCTCTCCCTCTCCATCTCTCTCTCGATATCTCTCTCTTTCACAAGACTTCTCTCTCACTCCTAGACGTCTCTCCTACCATGCCAACTTTCATCCCCTCTCTCTCTCTCTCTCTCTCCTAACATTCCACCCTCCATCGTACATTTAGCTTCCGTCATAGACTTCCCTCCATTGTAACATTTACTCATTCTCTCCATTTATACCCATTAGCTCTACTTAGCTCCCCTAAATTTCTCTCTTTCTCTCTCTACTATTCCAGCCTAGATTTCCCAACATTGAAACACTTATTCATTCTCTCCATTTATGCCTATCATCTCGCCTTCCGTCTCTCTCTCTCTCTCTCTCTCTCTCTCTCTCTTTCTCCCCTATCCTCTTTTAGACTTCTAACCTATCAGTCCACCCTCCTCCTCCTCTCCCTTTATCTCCCCCGCCCTCATTCATATTTTCAGCGTCCCTCCTATTGTAACACTTGATTATTCTCACCATTTATACCTAGCATCTCGCCTTCTTTCTCATATGCTTCTCTCTCTCGCTCTCTCTCTTCTAACCCCTACTAGACTTCTCTCCTACCATTCTACCTTCCTTCCTCTCTCTCTCTCTCTCTTTACCTCTCCTAGCGTTCCACCTTCATTCGTATTTTTACCTTACCGCTAGTGTAACACATTAATAACATTGAATATCAATTACAAAACGACTTGAAATATCTACTTTTTAAACAACCAATAAGATAAACATATGAAAAACGAAGGAATAATACACTCGACAAGGCTTAACATACGTACTTTATACACATCACCATTAATACAACCGAAATTCCTTTAATGATAACCTACCACATCGTTATAAGAAAGGAGAAAAACAGAAAAAAAAATGCAACTTACACCGTAAAATATTCCACTACAACACAGACCGCTAGACTGAACAGTACTATGAAAATAAACTTCCGTGAATCAAGCGCGCTTATAACACGAAGTCTCACATCCGACTAGTTTAAATATAATCAGTAAATAAAGTTGGACGACACTATTCCACCCTCGACTAACATCTAGGTTAACCAATCAGAGAAGAAGATTTCTATCGGACACCCATCACCGAAATGACTGACCTTTAGATTAACTAATCAGAGAAGAGGATTACTGTTATCGTGATAACTGACCTCATTTTCCACTTGAAGTGCTGTCGAGTCTGACGCATGGGTTACTTTAAATCGATTCGGTCCCTGATACAATCCACCTGTCGGGATAAATTTTTTGGTCAGAAACCTAGGAGGCATGGGCAGAAACCAAGGAGGCAAGGGCAGAAATCTAGGAGGCAAGGGCAGAAACCTAGGAGGGAAGATCAGAAACCTAGGAGGGAAGGTCAGAAATCTAGGAAGCTGTGTTAGAAAACAAGGAGGGGAGGTCAGAACAGGAAGGTCAGAAACCAAGGAGGGAAGGTCAGAAACCTAGGAGGGAAGGTCAGAAACCTAGGAGGGAAGGTCAGAAATCTAGGAAGCTGTGTTAGAAAACAAGGAGGGAAGGTCAGAACAGGAAGGTCAGAAACCAAGGAGGGAAGGTCAGAAACCAAAGAGGGAAGGTCAGAAACCTAAGAGGCAAGGGCAGAAACCTAAGAGGCAAAGACAGAAACCTAGGAGGTAAGGTCAGAAACCTAGGAGGCAAGGGCAGAAACCTAAGAGGCAAAGACAGAAACCTAGGAGGCAAGGTCAGAAACATAGGAGGCAAGGGCAGAAACCTAGGAGGAGGGAAGGGCAGAAACCTAGGAGCAAGGGCAGAAACCTCCTAGAAACCTAAGAGGCAAGGGCAGAAACCTAAGAGGCAAGGGCAGAAACATAGGAGGCAAGGGCAGAAACCTAAGAGGCAAGGACAGAAAACTAGGAAGCAAAGGCTGTTGGTCAAATCGAAAATATTTTACCCACAGAACACAAAAATGTAGGCTCATACTCAAAAAATCGACCTCAACACCATAAAAAGGTACTCACATAGTCATACTAGTTAGACACATCGAACAGATAGTACATCCAAAGTCCCAAAAAGAGTGGCCAAATCACTAACATTTTACCTCCAGAACACAAAAAAATTTTTAACTCATAAGCGAAAAAGTCTACCTCAAAACCCTAAAAATCTACTCACATAGTCATAATAGTTAGACACATCGAACAGATAGTTACAGCCAAAGCCCCCCAAAAAAAAAGTTTGGTCAAATCGAAAATATTTTACCTCCAGAACACAAAAATGTAGGCTCATACTCAAAAAAGCGACCTCAAAACCATAAAAATCTACTCACATAGTCATACTAGTTAGACACATCGAACAGATAGTTACATCCAAAGTCCCAAAAAGAGTGGCCAAATCACTAACATTTTACCTCCAGAACACAAAAATGTAGGCTCATACTCAAAAAAGCGATCTCAAAACCATAAAAATCTACTCACATAGTCATACTAGTTAGACACATCGAACAGATAGTTACAGCCAAAGTCCCAAAAAGAGTGGCCATATCACTAACATTTTACCTCCAGAACACAAAAATTTAGGCTCATACTAAAAAAGTCGACCTAAAAATCCAGAAAAAGCTACTCACATAGTCATAATAGTTAGACACAACGAGTAGAAAGTTATATTCAAGGTCCAAAAAACGTTATTTTAGACATCCCCATTGCAAAAATTTACATAAAAAACCACTTTTAGGATTTTACCCCCTTAGCATTTTTGAGGGTTACGCCCATAAAATCGGTAAAAATCGTAAATTTTCACGCTAGGCATACCCCCAAACTTTATTTTAGACATCCCCATTGCAAAAATTTACATAAAAAACCACTTTTAGGATTTTACCCCTTAGCATTTTTTAGGGTTACGCCCCTGAAATCGATAAAAATCGTAAATTTAGCACGTAGGCTTACTTAAAACTTTATTTTAGACATCCCCATACCAAAAATTTACTTAAAAATCACTTTTGAAATTGTTACCCCCTTACCGTTTTTGAGGGTTACGCCCCTGAAATCGGTAAAAATCGTAAATTTTCACTCTAGGCATACCCCAAACTTTATTTAGACATCCCCACACCAAAAATTTACTTAAAAATCACTTTTGAAATTGTAACCCCCCTTACCATTTTTGAGGGTTACGCCCATGGAATCGATAAAAATCGTAAATTTAGCACGTAGGCTTACCTAAAACTTTATTTTAGACATCCCCACACCAAAAATTAACTTAAAAATCACTTTTGAAATTGTTACCCCCCTTAAAATTTTTGAGGGTTACGCCCCTGAAATCGATAAAAAAATTGAAATATAACCCCAAGGCATACCTCCCACATAATTTTTGACACCCCTACATATCAAACTCCAACAAAAAAACAACAAAACGCTAGTAGTTGTGGCTGTGAACCCACCCCAAAAGTGCACGGACATGCACCGAAACTGCACCAAAACAGCACGAGAAGTAGTATGTTAGGGTATGTTCACTGCCACTAGCACTACTAGCTTTTTGTTGTTTTTTTGATATGTAGGGGTGTCAAAAATTATGTGGGAGGTATGCCTTGAGGTTATATTTCAATTTTTTATCGATTTCAGGGGCGTAACCCTCAAAAATTTTAAGGGGGGGTAACAATTTCAAAAGTGATTTTTAAGTTAATTTTTGGTGTGGGGATGTCTAAAATAAAGTTTTAGGTAAGCCTACGTGCTAAATTTACGATTTTTATCGATTCCATGGGCGTAACCCTCAAAAATGGTAAGGGGGGTTACAATTTCAAAAGTGATTTTTAAGTAAATTTTTGGTGTGGGGATGTCTAAAATAAAGTTTGGGGTATGCCTAGAGTGAAAATTTACGATTTTTACCGATTTCAGGGGCGTAACCCTCAAAAACGGTAAGGGGGTAACAATTTCAAAAGTGATTTTTAAGTAAATTTTTGGTATGGGGATGTCTAAAATAAAGTTTTAAGTAAGCCTACGTGCTAAATTTACGATTTTTATCGATTTCAGGGGCGTAACCCTAAAAAATGCTAAGGGGTAAAATCCTAAAAGTGGTTTTTTATGTAAATTTTTGCAATGGGGATGTCTAAAATAAAGTTTGGGGTATGCCTAGCGTGAAAATTTACGATTTTTACCGATTTTATGGGCGTAACCCTCAAAAATGCTAAGGGGGTAAAATCCTAAAAGTGGTTTTTTATGTAAATTTGTGCAATGGGGATGTCTAAAATAACGTTTTTTGGACCTTGAATATAACTTTCTACTCGTTGTGTCTAACTATTATGACTATGTGAGTAGCTTTTTCTGGATTTTTAGGTCGACTTTTTTAGTATGAGCCTAAATTTTTGTGTTCTGGAGGTAAAATGTTAGTGATATGGCCACTCTTTTTGGAACTTTGGCTGTAACTATCTGTTCGATGTGTCTAACTAGTATGACTATGTGAGTAGATTTTTATGGTTTTTAGGTCGACTTTTTTAGTATGAGCCTAAATTTTTGTGTTCTGTGGGTAAAATATTTTCGATTTGACCAAACTTTTTTGGGACTTTGGCTGTAACTATCTGTTCGATGTGTCTAACTAGTATGACTATGTGAGTAGATTTTTATGGTTTTGAGGTCGCTTTTTTGAGTATGAGCCTACATTTTTGTGTTCTGGAAGTAAAATGTTAGTGATTTGGCCACTCTTTTTGGGACTTTGGATGTAACTATCTGTTCGATGTGTCTAACTAGTATGACAATGTGAGTACCTTTTTTATGGTGTTGAGGTTGATTTTTTGAGTATGAGCCTACATTTTTGTGTTCTGTGGGTAAAATATTTTCGATTTGACCAAACTTTTTTTGGGGGGCTTTGGCTGTAACTATCTGTTCGATGTGTCTAACTATTATGACTATGTGAGTAGATTTTTAGGGTTTTGAGGTCGACTTTTTCGCATATGAGTTAAAAAATTTTTTTGTGTTCTGGAGGTAAAATGTTAGTGATTTGGCCACTCTTTTTGGGACTTTGGATGTAACTATCTGTTCGATGTGTCTAACTAGTATGACTATGTGAGTACCTTTTTATGGTGTTGAGGTCGATTTTTTGAGTATGAGCCTACATTTTTGTGTTCTGTGGGTAAAATATTTTCGATTTAACCAACAGCCTTTGCTTCCTAGTTTTCTGTCCTTGCCTCTTAGGTTTCTGCCCTTGCCTCCTATGTTTCTGCCCTTGCCTCCTAGGTTTCTGTCCTTGCCTCCTAGGTTTCTGACCTTCCCTCCTTGTTTTCAGCCTTTGCTTCCTAGTTTTCTGTCCTTGCCTCCTAGGTTTCTGCCCTTGCCTCCTAGGTTTCTGACCTTTCCTCGTAGGTTTCTGTCTTTGCCTCTTAGGTTTCTGCCCTTGCCTCTTAGGTTTCTAGGAGGTTTCTGCCCTTGCTCCTAGGTTTCTGCCCTTCCCTCCTTCCTAGGTTTCTGCCCTTGCCTCCTAGGTTTCTGACCTTGCCTCCTAGGTTTCTGTCTTTGCCTCTTAGGTTTCTGCCCTTGCCTCCTAGGTTTCTGACCTTACCTCCTAGGTTTCTGTCTTTGCCTCTTAGGTTTCTGCCCTTGCCTCTTAGGTTTCTGACCTTCCCTCTTAGGTTTCTGACCTTCCCTCCTTGGTTTCTGACCTTCCTGTTCTGACCTTCCCTCCTTGTTTTCTAACACAGCTTCCTAGATTTCTGACCTTCCCTCCTAGGTTTCTGACCTTCCCTCCTAGGTTTCTGACCTTCCATCCTTGGTTTCTGACCTTCCTGTTCTGACCTCCCCTCCTTGTTTTCTAACACAGCTTCCTAGATTTCTGACCTTCCCTCCTAGGTTTCTGATCTTCCCTCCTAGGTTTCTGCCCTTGCCTCCTAGATTTCTGCCCTTGCCTCCTTGGTTTCTGCCCATGCCTCCTAGGTTTCTGACCAAAAAATTTATCCCGACAGGTGGATTGTATCAGGGACCGAATCGATTTAAAGTAACCCATGCGTCAGACTCGACAGCACTTCAAGTGGAAAATGAGGTCAGTTATCACGATAACAGTAATCCTCTTCTCTGATTAGTTAATCTAAAGGTCAGTCATTTCGGTGATGGGTGTCCGATAGAAATCTTCTTCTCTGATTGGTTAACCTAGATGTTAGTCGAGGGTGGAATAGTGTCGTCCAACTTTATTTACTGATTATATTTAAACTAGTCGGATGTGAGACTTCGTGTTATAAGCGCGCTTGATTCACGGAAGTTTATTTTCATAGTACTGTTCAGTCTAGCGGTCTATGTTGTAGTGGAATATTTTACGGTGTAAGTTGCATTTTTTTTCTGTTTTTCTCCTTTCTCATAACGATGTGGTAGGTTATCATTAAAGGAATTTCGGTTGTATTAATGGTGATGTGTATAAAGTACGTATGTTAAGCCTTGTCGAGTGTATTATTCCTTCGTTTTTCATATGTTTATCTTATTGGTTGTTTAAAAAGTAGATATTTCAAGTCGTTTTGTAATTGATATTCAATGTTATTAATGTGTTACACTAGCGGTAAGGTAAAAATACGAATGAAGGTGGAACGCTAGGAGAGGTAAAGAGAGAGAGAGAGAGAGAGAGAGGAAGGAAGGTAGAATGGTAGGAGAGAAGTCTAGTAGGGGTTAGAAGAGAGAGAGCGAGAGAGAGAAGCATATGAGAAAGAAGGCGAGATGCTAGGTATAAATGGTGAGAATAATCAAGTGTTACAATAGGAGGGACGCTAAAAATATGAATGAGGGCGGGGGAGATAAAGGGAGAGGAGGAGGAGGGTGGACTGATAGGTTAGAAGTCTAAGAGAGGATAGGGGAGAAAGAGAGAGAGAGAGAGAGAGAGAGAGAGAGAGAGAGACGGAAGGCGAGATGATAGGCATAAATGGAGAGAATGAATAAGTGTTTCAATGTTGGGAAATCTAGGCTGGAATAGTAGAGAGAGAGAGAGAGAGAGAAATTTAGGGGAGCTAAGTAAAGCTAATGGGTTTAAATGGAGAGAATGAGTAAATGTTACAATGGAGGGAAGTCTATGACGGAAGCTAAATGTACGATGGAGGGTGGAATGTTAGGAGAGAGAGAGAGAGAGAGAGAGAGAGAGAGAGAGAGAGGGATGAAAGTTGGCATGGTAGGAGAGACGTCTAGGAGTGAGAGAGAAGTCTTGTGAAAGAGAGAGATATCGAGAGAGAGATGGAGAGGGAGAGAGAATGATCGAGAGCGAGAGAGAGATAGCGCGCGAGAGAGAGAGAGAGAGATAGCGAACCACTAACACCGAGGAACATATTTACACTACCAGCTTAGACTGACCAACGATCTCTAACTGTTTCACCCTTATGCTTCATTTATGACATAGAGCTAAGCAGACACCCAACTACATAGCTATAAATAAATGTTATCCTTGTACTATATATTGACTTTGTGTACTAAATATTTTTGTAATTTTATATACTATCCACTGTATGTTATACACCTATTGAGATAATAAAAGAATAAAGTATATCTTTTGCTTTCTGTTTTATATTTAATGCAATTGTTTTTCATTGATGTTGTATAATCTACTAACCTATCACTAACGATCAAGTACATAAAGAACGCCAAAATCCGCACACACCAAACATAAACAGGTCACTTCCGGGGTCTAGACTAGTAATGACTAGAGGTCATTATCCGGACACGATCGGTCATGATTAACTCCCCCTGCGCCGCACGTGTTATGCGCGCCGCGCGCCGCTTTTTATATCTTTGTTAATTTAGCGCCACAATGCGGGGTCAAATGGACCCTGCTATACTACTCACACCTTCCCAGGGTGATACCCTGGTACCCATTTCTGCCAACGGCTTGGTCGACCGTGGGGGTATCTTTTTTTCCAACCACGAGTACAATTCACACTGCTCCCAGCGGGAATCGAACACGGGTTGTCCGAACGTCGGTAGTCCAGTCGGGTGGTTTTCCCAACTAGGCTACCGAGGCCCCCAAATGATTATTATAATAATGGTGTGTAACAATAATAATGATAATAATAATATGATTTTTTGGGGCATTCGTCAGCTTTCATCTCTGGCAAAGTCCCTAGATAATAAGAACTGAATGTTGCTTGTTAATACGTTTTTCCTCGGCAGTCGTGTGCACAGGGGTCCTTCGCCGCACAGGCAGATAACTCTGTCTTCTGATGTACCTTTACTTTTTCCGTCCAGTGATTGGCGTTTCATGCTGGGCCTCGCTGTTTAGACAAGGGGTGGTTACCGCATAGAGAAATCACAAATAAAAATCATAGCCGGTGCAGCCGAAATTTGAACTTACCGGCGTCTTGCCTCGAGAACAACCAGTCCCCCATAATAGGAATATCAATAGTTATTCTTTCTCGAAAGTTAACCAATGTGTCACGGTAAGTAAATCAAGAGCGAAGATAACGTTAGTTATAAATAAATAGTTATATTCATGAATGGCAGTCACTTCCTCATATAGAACAGGTGTAGATGGATGATGTGACTGCCGTTGGTGCTTTTGCTGTGTTTTCGTTCTTGCGTCTTGTTTTTTCTTGCCACTATTTTTGTCTTTTTTCGTCTCCGATTTTCATGCTACACTTTACAAATGTGCGTCATTTCTATCTTGCCTTTTGAACATGCTTCCAGTTTTTTTACTATCGATGTTGAATCGCTTCCTGTCTCACAAGCGCAGTGCAGGACGGCCAATCGGTCGTGTATCTGCTACCGGCTCGATGTACAGAATATGTTTAGAATTCTGAAATCCGCTAAACGGGCCACGTGTCCCAGCCATCTCAAGCGACGTTGGCTTAGCAGACCAAATATGTTGTTTGTTTTGTTATTTTAAGAACAACAACGTTGGATACACGATACAATCATCTTTTATCAGTGATTATTCTTAGACAAGAGTTTGAATGTATTGAGCTGATATTCTTGATGAGCATTGTCCATGTCTTACTGCCGTATAATAGAGTACAGAGAATGCAGGCTTGATATACTTCTAACAAAGTTATTTGTGTATTTATGATATCAGCAACAATTGAGACATGGAAAGCTGTCCACATAGAAGTTGGACTACATTTAGAGTGGAAACAGGCAAGAGAACTATCGGGTGTCGCGCTGAATGTGGTGTGGGTAGAATATAAAGTTGGAAATATAATGTTTCAGCTTTACGGATATTATAAGACTCAACGTTTCGACTCTCTATAGCAGTGGTGGTCAACTTAAGGTTGACCGAGGTTGGATTATAGCCAAGGCCAGGACCAGATGGCCAAACTTAAAAGTATCGTTAGTAGTGAATCAATAATGATTGCACTCTGACGACATATTTTATCATTTGTAACATGATAATCAATTATTTATTTCAAAATTACCTCTATATTATTTTTTAAAACTCTTTCCGTACGGAAGCTTTTTATCGATACCAACGGAAGAGATTTCAAAGAAAAAATTGTTCATGGTTTTAAGAATCAATCTACACATTTATATTTATGTAACATATAATATATTATATATGAGTTTTTAGATAATTGAACAAGGTATTAGATTTCACCAATACCAAGATGATACAAGACACGTAAAAAGAATATGGTTTGATGATGGTTCACACTAATGAAGTTGAGAGTGACGCACTATGCGGCGAAACGTGCGGTAAGAACAGACTTGAACTTTGGCTTTTATTTATAAATATTTAACATAATAGTTTCTGTGAATGCTTCAAGGTACACGAAAAATAGAAAGGTAGGACGCATCTGTCCCGCGGGCCGTCATTTGATCATCTCTGCTCTATAGATACCCAAAGATGTGAAAAATACAAACAAAAATAGTGAACAATTAAGAAAAAAAAGTCCCAGTAACAAGAAGCAACTCCAAATGGTGGCTAGATGTATCTCTTTCGTGTGTGTTGTTAAGTTGGTCTCACGGTGAAAGTGCTTAGTCTTTTAGTATATGTAGAAACTGAAACATCATATTGTATCGTTATTTTATTATGTCTGAAACTATAGGTGTCCTCGACACATGTCTGTCAGCTCTTTCATGGCCGTGTGCTTTCTAGCAACATGACGTTCCACCAGCGCCATGACCTCTAAATATTCCATCCTTATCTATTTACTAAACGCTAGAAAAACAACACACCAAAAACACCAAGGTTAATGTTAACGTAAACACAGATAATGTCCCTCTACGCGGACTCTCTCAACACTCACAAGTAACATCTGGTCGCCCACACAGACCCATCCTGAAACAGCTGTGTCTTAACAAACGTACTCATCCCATCTTTAGAACATATACACTCCGCTTTCTCAGATATTGTGATATACTCTATAATATAGGGATTCTTAAAATGGTATCCGTATGATATTACATAATTTTCAAGGGAATAAATAAACACAAAATGTGTTAATTATAAACAGAGATGGCGTTATGGCGTTTACCCGACGACTACTAAAGAAATGAATAGATCCCTTCGTCATCTGCCTTCAAAAGGCAAAAATAGCATTTCAGAAAACGAAAAACTCTTACACAACAAATCTCTGTCAATGGAAGTGAGAAAGTTCATCAATGCTATATAGAGCCAATTCTGACCTATGGAAGCGAATCATGGACAGCAGACAAACAAATGAAAAGATGATTAGAGGCCACAGAGATGGGTTAAAAGTTCCCTGGACAGCTAAAAAGACCAATAATGAAATTCTCAAAGAGACCACACAAAAAGGGAGCTTATAAGAAACATCAGAAAAAAACAATCAACATTTTTTGGGCACATCATGAGAAGGGGAAAGTTGGAGTACTTGGTTACAACTGGCAAAATAAAAGGAAAGAGAGATCGCGGACGACAAAAAGAAAAAAAAACACTAGATAGCTTGGTGTCAGGGCATGGAAAACAATATTATGGATAATATGGATACAATACACGGTGGATAGAGATTGTGGAAGTTCATGATCGCCTACGCCAACTGATATAGCACATGATGATGATGATAATTGGGCTTTGATACGTTGTGTCAAGGTTTGCAGTAGTTAGATATTTGCGTCTTTCAGTCCAACACATACGACTTCAGCTCGGCTTTTTATTTCAGTATACATGGTTACCTTGGGAGCCGCGATAGCTCAGTGGTTAGTGAACTGGACTACAAAGGACAAGAGGTAGGACTCGATCCCAACCGACGGCTTCCGGGTTCGCCCAGCCTGAAATGGGTACCAGATTTTTTTTCTGGGAAAGTAAAGCGGCACGGGCGTAATACCGACCACATTGCCCCAAAATCCATGTGCCGAAGGTCTGTAAAATTTATGGTCACTAACACCATATTCCTTATACGCCACTTGGCGTGACGGGGGCACTTTACTTTTCACTGACATGGTTCCCTTCCCTCTCGGCTTCTACTCGCTTGTACAGACTGGACTGGTTAGTCTATCTCTTGGAGCAGCACGAAGACGTGAAGTAAGATCTGGATAGGTCTTGTTACCCGATTCTGGCGCAAGTCTTCAGCTGCGAGTCACTGACAGAGTTCATCTCTGTTGCTGACGTCACAGTTATTTGTCACTGATGCTTTAGTTTGTTCACCAGTATCTCCAGAGAGATCCACATGTTTATTCTATTGCGCATTCAAAGAAGTTGTTTGTATAAAACAAACTACAATTGTGTAGTTACAAATTAAATGTCGTATCTCCTCACCCCGAAACTCTCAATATTGTCCATTTCGTTAATTTTTTAAATGTTAATTACTTAAAATTAACTACTAAAATGTCACTCAAATATAAATACTAACTTTAGCTAAACATTTCACATCTGTGTTTCTGGTCTCACAAGTTGAAACCACTTCCATAACATATCAAATTTAAGAATGGGAGGAATGCACTAGACTCATGACATCTTCATCCATAAATGCTGCTAGATTTTTAACTAAATGTCACTTTATGATAGAAACAAACAGTTGTGACCCCCCCCCCCCCTTTCCCTCTTCAAAAAAACTCCCCACAAAAACAGGTCGCGCAAAGTGAAAAGGTGAAGAAATAAGGAACGTCATCACGAACGTCTGCCCATTTGTTTTCTTTTCATGAACACATTTTGGGTAACGTAGATTGTTATCTTTGTTAATGAAATGCATTGTTATCTTTCTCGCAAGGATCAAGTAACCATTGTGGCTGTGGGAACCTAGAGACTGTCTATCAAGATCAAACTCGAACTTTTGTGCATTCATCACTGTTCTACGGCGTCTCGATTGATAAAGAAGAAGGTGAGTAAACATTATTCTTCCCAAAACATGTGAAACGTCAGGGAATATTCAACCTCGCGGCCAAAACATGTGAAACGTCAGGGAATATTCAACCTCGCGGCCAAAACATGTGAAACGTAAGGGAATATTCAACCTCGCGGCCAAAAGATGTGAAACGTAAGGGAATATTCAACCTCGCGGCCAAAAGATGTGAAACGTAAGGGAATATTCAACCTCGCGGCCAAAAGATGTGAAACGTAAGGGAATATTCAACCTCGCGGCCAAAAGATGTGAAACGTAAGGGAATATTCAACCTCGCGGCCAAAAGATGTGAAACGTAAGGGAATATTCAACCTCGCGGCCAAAACATGTGAAACGTAAGGGAATATTCAACCTCGCGGCCAAAAGATGTGAAACGTAAGGGAATATTCAACCTCGCGGCCAAAAGATGTGAAACGTAAGGGAATATTCAACCTCGCGGCCAAAAGATGTGAAAATGAAGGGACCTGTCCTCCTCTCTCCTGTTATTACCGCCTTCAACTCGGTGAGCTTTTTTGCCCAGGTCATCTATGTGATAATGAGTTTGAATCCAATGCCACACTCGGCATAAATGACTTCAAAAAGAGATCTATAACATACGTCAGATTATCAGACTTGTGCATACTCCTCTTTCCCAAACTCACATCAGGTCCATGGAGTTTTTTCACAAAATTTTCACAAATGTCTTAGGCAGGCAAACTTGCCTGAATCTGTTACAAACGTTATCTTTACGATTCACAAAACTGCTAAAAAAAATCATGTTCATTTCCCAATACTAACCTCGTCCTTGTCACAGAAAAATGTTAAGAATCCCTGCTCCAAATTCCTCGCTATTTTTTGTTTTAATTTCGACTGCTAGAACTATAATGCGCCTTACAATCCATTTTGGAATTATATGTTAAGTGCCCAGTTTGGCAGAGCACGCATCCAACGAGTGGGAGCGAAGCAGAAGTAATCTCTGTAAATGCTGAAGCATTCTGCCATTAAGTTTCCCTGCGTTCGGAATTTTTTAATTCACTGGGTTATAAAGATAGACATTAAGCTCACGGATCCCAAGCCGCTTAATCGTTTAGCTCAAATAAACGTCCTGGAATGTTTGGAAGCACATTTCATGGATGGTTTTGGCATCAAGATTTAGGAGCAGACAGAGCAGGATAATCGAGGCAGGTTTGTAGGAACCGGTAAATGATATAAATATGGGGACTGGGTGGATCTAGAGGTGGAATGTCCGCCTCTGGACAGAAAGGTCTTGGGTTCGATTCCCAGTACAGGGGTTGAGGAGTTTTCATAAATCGAATCCGTGGTTTCTTCGTGGTTTTACCCTTCCCCGATCTCTGGGTAGTGAGATTCGATGTCTAGCCCGCTCTGGGTAGTGAGATTCGATGTCTAGCCCTCTCTGGGTAGTGAGATTCGATTTTAAGCCCTTTCTGGGTAGTCAAATTCGATGTCTAGCCCTCTCTGAATAGTGAGATTCGACGTCTAACCCTCTCTAGGTAGTGAGATTCGACGTCTAGCCCTCTCTGGGTAGTGAGATTCGACGTTTAGCCCTCTCTGGGTAGTGAGATTCGACGTTTAGCCCTCTCTGGGTAGTGAGATTCGACGTTTAGCCCTCTCGGAAAACGGCGAAAAACAGGAGGTCTCGTAAGCTTTCGCTCACGTTAAAGAACCCTTGGCAGTTTAAAGTCGAAAAGAGCGGGGTAAAAAAATTAAGCAAAACTATCCATTCATGCCGAATACGGAGGTGTCGGACCGAAAGGCGCAGATATCGCGGCTATGCCGTAAACTAGCCACAAAAGGCATCCATGCAAACTTAATGTGTGAACCCTAAGAAGAGGAGTATCAATAAACAAACAAACAAACAAATACAGGTATCTAGTTAGTATTACTGCCGATAAAAGTAAAATAGTAAAGTGCCCCCGTCACGCCAAGTGGCGTATAGGGAATATGGTGTTAGAGACCATAAATTTTACATCCCTTCAGCACATGATTTTTGGGGTAATGTGGTCGGTATTACGCCCGTGCCGCTTTACTTTCCCAGAAAAAAATCCGGTACCCATTAAAGGCTGGGTGAACCGGAACCCGTCGGTTGTGAACAAATCCTACCTCTTGTCCATTCGAATTCCACTTAAAATAGGGCATCCAACCCTTCCTAGCAGAATCTTCTCATTCATTCTATCTATCTCCGACTTCACTTCAACCTCTTCATTCTACTATCTCTGGTCAACTCTAAATAAATTCTACTCTATCGATATCTTGTTCCTAAACCTCACCAGTTTTTTTTCTCTCTGTCAAGACCGTCCTGATGTTACGTCTACCTGCATAGGATCACTGGTCAAGATATGACAACTAATGATCACGTGGATCTTGCCCCTTCTAGAACGTTCGGAGATTTCTTTGTTCAAAGCCACATAATTTAATTACATATTAGTTAGTTAGTAGCCTCTGACAGTCGTGGTTGACTATGAATTTTTCAGCGCCCCTAGAAATGTTTTTTTTTTTCATTTCTTTCGTTGTGTATTCTCTTTCTTTATGAATGTGTCTGCTTCTTGTTTGAGGTGAACCTTTAGAGTGTGTTTCCGGAGATTGCGGTCTGCAGCTATGTCTTCCCAGGCTGCAGGGTTTATGTTCAGAATCTTCGTGTCGCGTTTACACACATCTACAAATCGAAGTTTTGGGAGAATTAGATATTAAAGTTCTAACAAATGGAAACGTATCACCATTTTCTCCGTACCCCATTACAGAAGCAGCACTGTTGTATGAAGTATTTCAAGTAAAGGTCCCGAATCATGGACAATGTCGCAAACAGCAAAGAAGAAAATTGATTCATAGGAAACAAAATATTACGGAAAAATCCTTAAGATACCTTGGATAACGTGAAAAAAAATAGTAAGGCAGACTCCATTAAAAGATCTAAACATTTAAAATAACTGGTTCATAAACATCTTATGGAGGAAATTGAAGTACTATGGTCACGTCAACAAACACCGTGGGCTGGGAAGAACAATAATGAAAGGCAACGTTTCAGGTGGACAAGACAATGGCAGACCAAGAAGCAGCTAGTCTCAATACATCTAGAATTCTTGAACTTGACAAAAGAAGTGGGAGATCTGGCTAGATAAAGCGATTTCGTCACACGGGCTGTAATGAGTGCAACGTTCTACAAAGGACATGCAACCTGATGATGGCATGCACATTTGTACGTCGCATAAAAGCTGGCTATTGATCCTATAACAACACTCTGTTGCGTATAAAAACGTTCCTATTATGTGTTGTTCTGTAGCAGCCGTGCTGATACACTGGAGATTAAATGAAAGATTGGGGTGTGCCAGTGAAGAGAATAATTACGTAATTATTATGACATGTTTTGGCAATGCATTTTTTTTTACTTTGTACTTTAATGTATTTTTTTAATCTCTCCTTTGCTTATTTATCTTTTTGTTGCATCTTCTTACATTACATTTCTTTTTTTCCCGTCTTCTTTTACATTTTCCCCCTCTGCTACTGTTATCTCCAAAACATTGTTACTACTACTACTACTTATACTGCTGCTGCTACTACTACTCCTACTACTACTACTACTACTACTACTACTACTTGAGAGATAGAGGGAAGCAAAGAGAAAAAATACTAGACAGCTTAAGAGAATGGCTTGGCAGAAGGTCAACAACAGAAATGATAAATAGCTGCCGAGATCGAAAATTGTGGAGAGACATGATCACCTACGCCAGTAGGCCCGGTACTTGACGACTACTACTACTACTATTACTATTACTCTTACTACTACTAGTTCTGCTACTGTTTTACTACTATTATTATATTTACTGTTACTACTACTTCCTGTATTATTACTATTATTTCTTATTATTATACCATTACAGCTACTTCTTCTACTATTAATATTACAACTACTGCTTATTAATATTGTTCAAATTACTTCCAGTCAATATTGCGGATAAGAGACAATGAACAATTGATTCACTGTCTGATATTTTAAATCCGTCTTGTTGCAGGAGCTACTGATTTCAGTGCTCTGTGCACACCGTAAGCTGTGTTTCATTGGATGGTGTTTCTATATTCAGATTGCTTCCTGTGAATAATGATATCAAATGATATAAGGACAGTTCATTTGCGTACACTATCAGTACTACTATGCCTTGTGTATTTCTGACGTGTACTATGCTTTTGCTACGATGGAGACGGCAACTTCTTTTGTTTTATATATTCAATGAAATGTTAATTTTGATGATTCCACTGTCACGGGCGGTTGAGCAATTATGGATTCTAATTCGTTTGCAGTGATACCGGGGCCTTCGAATAACAATAACTATGATTCAAATACTCTGCTACATTCACTACTATTTCTTCGGTTAATTAACTCCTAATTAACTGTAATGAGACCTTTCTCACAAATCAGACCTCTTCATTTTGATGTCGGAGCTGTTAATTCTTGAGAGAAATTGTTCCGCAAAACAAGTGGGGGAAGGTTTTAACATCGATGACGTGCACTGTCCATATATCATCAAAATACCGTGGGAGAACGATAAAGATTCAGTATCTCACTTCCGTACACATTATATATGTTACGAGAATTACTTTACATTTGCATTGTGAAATATTACAACTACAGGTGCTACTTTACTTTCACATTGTGAAACACTACATCTACAGGTGCTACTTTACTTTCACATTGTGATATACTACAATTACTGGTTCTACTTTACTTTCACATTGTGAAACATTACACATACAGGGGCTACTTTACATTTAAATTGTGAAACTATACAACTACAGGTGCTACTTTACTTTCACATTGTGAAACATTACACATACAGGTGCTACTTTACTTTCACATTGTAAAACATTACACATACAGGTGCTACTTTACTTTCACATTGTAAAACATTACACATACAGGTGCTACTTTACTTTCACATTGTAAAACATTACACATACAGGTGCTACTTTACTTTCACATTGTAAAACATTACACATACAGGTGCTACTTTACATTTAAATTGTGAAACTTTACAACTACAGGTGCTACTTTACTTTCCCATTGTGAAACATTACACTTACAGGTGCTACTTTACATTTACATTGTGAAACACTACAATTACTGGTTCTACTTTACTTTCACAATGTGAAACACTACATCTACAGGTGCTACTTTACTTTCACATTGTGAAACACTACAATTACTGGTTCTACTTTACTTTCACATTGTGAAACACTACAACTACTGGTGCTCTTTTAAACATCTTCATATTGTGTTGTCTTTTGTATTTTCAAATCCTATATTTGTTTTAGTCACAGCACACTCCTTCTCCTATCAGTTATGTCTATGTTATTGCCTATTTGTTTTAGTCACAGCACACTCCTTCTCCTATCAGTTATGTCTATGTTATTGCCTATTTGTTTTAGTCACAGCACACTCCTTCTCCTATCAGTTATGTCTATGTTATTGCCTATTTGTTTTAGTCACAGCACACTCCTTCTCCTATCAGTTATGTCTATGTTATTGCCTATTTGTTTTAGTCACAGCACACTCCTTCTCCTATCAGTTATGTCTATGTTATTGCCTATTTGTTTTAGTCACAGCACACTCCTTCTCCTATCAGTTATGTCTATGTTATTGCCTATTTGTTTTAGTCACAGCACACTCCTTCTCCTATCAGTTATGTCTATGTTATTGCCTATTTGTTTCAATGTTTTTATCTCCTTCTTTGCACGCCGTTAATTTTTAGTAAGTACAAGAAAATAGCCTGCCACTTCTTTGGTCCATGTATGCTGGAGCATCCGATTTAAACAAACGCTGTCCCTAGAAATTGAGCATCTTCAACCTATATACAAGACAACAGATATATGTCTTGTACAGACTTGTCCCCTCCCATTCCATATTTCTGGTTTAACTAGAAATCAGACTTGTCCCCTCCCATTCCATATTTCTGGTTTAACCAGAAATCAGACTTGTCCCCTCCCATTCCATATTTCTGGTTTAACCAGAAATCAGACTTGTCCTCTCCCATTCCATATTTCTAGCTTAACCAGAAATCAGACTTGTCCCCTCCCATTCCATATTTCTGGTTTAACCAGAAATCAGACTTGTCCTCTCCCATTCCATATTTCTAGCTTAACCAGAAATCAGACTTGTCCCCTCCCATTCCATATTTCTGGATTAACCAGAAATCAGACTTGTCCTCTCCCATTCCATATTTCTAGCTTAACCAGAAATCAGACTTGTCCCCTCCCATTCCATATTTCTGGTTTAACCAGAAATCAGACTTGTCCTCTCCCATTCCATATTTCTAGCTTAACCAGAAATCAGACTTGTCCCCTCCCATTCCATATTTCTGGTTTAACCAGAAATCAGACTTGTCCTCTCCCATTCCATATTTCTAGCTTAAAAAGAAATCAGACTTGTCCCCTCCCATTCCATATTTCTGGTTTAACCAGAAATCAGACTTGTCCTCTCCCATTCCATATTTCTAGCTTAACCAGAAATCAGACTTGTCCCCTCCCATTCCATATTTCTGGTTTAACCAGAAATCAGACTTGTCCTCTCCCATTCCATATTTCTAGCTTAACTAGAAATCAGACTTGTCCCCTCCCATTCCATATTTCTGGTTTAACCAGAAATCAGACTTGTCCCCTCCCATTCCATATTTCTGGTTTAACCAGAAATCAGACTTGTCCCCCTCCCATTCCATATTTCTGGTTTAACCAGAAATCAGACTTGTCCCCTCCCATTCCATATTTCTGGTTTAACCAGAAATCAGACTTGTCCCCTCCCATTCCATATTTCCGGTTTAAAGATCTAGAGTAACTCATGTAGTTGTGGTGGTAAGTAAATACCCTTATCACAACATGACAGAAGCGTATCATATAAGGTTATAGATAACTGCATAATTTTTAAGCAATATTTTGGATATGCATTACATACATCCGACATTTCTTATATTTTTCTGTACTTCTTTCTTTCAACTCCCTGTGGAGCACATGTCTTCAACAAACACTTTCCAAACCGTCCTGCTTCTTGTCTTTCTCTTAAGATCATTCCGTGTCTTCCCAATCATCTGCATTTCTGCTTCCGTCTGTCTTCTCCAAGTATAGTTTAAACTTCCCCTTTGTCTCCTTCACTTCGGGGATTCCAAGAAAGTACTTTACCTGTCAAATTCTCCGTTGGCTTCAGCATTGTATGTTTTCTCTTTGTTTTTCTGTCCTTGATAAAAACCTTTATGTCAAAACGTCTATATTTTCATAGATTAGTCTTCTTGTGTCACACTGCAACAACTCTTTTCTTAATTACTTATGTACCTTCGGTATATCTCAGATCCCCCACATGTCTCGTGATGAGTGGTGATAAGAACTATAATGATAAGAAGAAGAAGAATAACGATGGTGATGACGTAAGTAAAACAGATTTTGCGATATTTCGAAATCTGAGAATTGAAAACGCAAAAATATTAATGTAACTCATTATGAATCTGACAACCATAATGCCCCAATAATTTCGTCGCGATCAATAAATCCCCATTCTATGAGAGGAATTGTAATTAAATTGATTTATTTTTTACTAAATTTGTCTTTCAGATATGCCAAGTTATATGTAACAATATGGCGACATTTGCCTTATCCAACCAGAGCCAAGTATTGTCTCCTTGTTTCCCTGGAGCGGTTCGTGATATCTTGAAGAAAATGTAATCAGTAACGAAGTCAAAGTGAGGGCATTATCGACCGAGTGTTGTTTAATTCAGTCAAAGACAGTTTCGAAGTGAATATCCACAAAATATTGTCATTACAAACCGGAATGTCTTGGTGGAAAAGTGGCCGGTGAGAGCATTAGCTGACCATGCTATCGGAGCACAGTGATAAATGGCAGGAAACTACTTCCGGTCAATATGGTTTCAGGTTCACCAGCCTCAGAAAAAGTACCAATTATTCTGTTTCAGTGCGCTAATCGTGACACCAACACTCAGCTTTGAGTCACTGTCCACTTTTAGCCAATGCGCTGCCCGCCACTGCAGAGCCAGCTGACCTCTAAGATCACCACAAGCCGCAAGTGCTTGCAACAAAGAGAATGTTTCACTGTCCTAAAGTTCACATTTTGTTACATATTTCTTTTATTATAATTCACAAACGCATTCCCTAAAATCATCATCATCATCATGTGCCATACCGGTTGGAGTAGGCGATCATGTCCTTCCACATTCTTCTATCTACAATGCATCGTATCGGTTCTGTTGTTGACTGTTTTCCATGCCATGACACCAAGCTATCCAGTATTTTCTTTCTTTGTCATCCGCGATATCTCTTTCCTTCTATGTTGCCAGTTGTAACCAAGTATTCAAACTTTCCTCTTCTCATGATGACCAGAAAAAAATGTTGATTGTTTCTTTTTTATATTTTTTAGCAGCTCTATTTTCTGTGTTGGCCTCTTTGAGAATTTCCTCATTGGTCTCTTTAGCTGTCCATGGAACTTTCAACATTCTTTCTAAGAAAATAATACAACTAATTTATCGCTGAAAGTGTCGAATAAAGAGTAAGATCACTGTAATTCCCTTGATAATTCAAGTTAATTGTTGATTAGTTTAACAAGAGAAGTTCATCTAATTTCTCTTATAACATGTCCCGTGAAGAGTTCCTTTCTACATCATTTATAGCGAACTACTTTTGTGTAATATTAAAGCTTAATACAAACTTTTCTCTCAGATAATTTTGAAATAACCATGATCACTTTGAAAATATAGCATATTCGTCTGTAATAATAGTATTTGTGCGCCTATTTTGGTCATGATGACATGTGTAAAAATGTGTATGTGATATGACCACATAAAAAGACAACTCTCGGTTTTGTTCGAGGAATGGTTCGATAACTCTTCCATATTTATTCATACATTACAATGGACCTGGAGGCTGGAATATTTTTTATTTCGCACAATTACATTTATCTTGCATATTTCTAATAGAAATTGGTTAATATGAAAAAAAATCAATAACAAATGACGTCAAGGAAGCAGAAAATAACGTGATTTGAAAACAACATGCGGAATTATGAATCTGTCAGGATAAAAGTACGGGATGAACTACCGTTAATTGTGTTTATGTTACCAGTAAACGTTAATCGTATGCAGGATAGCGCAGTGGCTAGTCGGTGAAATGCATGTGGGTTCAATCACTCTCTGAAGACTTCCAGTCAATACGCCTGAAAATAGGTACCTGACTCGGTGAGTTTTGAGAAGGTAATAATAGCGTAGAATAGCACTTTTTAATCTATAAATATTACGACTTATTACAATGTACTTTAATATTTCACCCTGACCCTCCCTGCCACGATGACATGTTAAATGTTGCATGACATTTTAGTTTTCCTAGAAATAAACAAATGTAAATATGTAAACTACTGATGTCAGATGAAAGATGTTGGTATGAAATCAAACGTAAATAGCCCAAATAGAGGCTTAATTCCACAAAATATAAATAAATGTGTGCAGCAAATCTCTGCCAACACAAGTAGTGAGGACAGCGCTTCAATGCTGCGTAAATCTTAACCTCAGAGGTGCTGCCATATTTTATCATCGAGAATTTCTGACCTTTTTAGAGTATATTTTATCATCTATAGTTTTTGACGTTTTAGAGTAGATTTTATCATCTATAGTTTTTGACGTTTTAGAGTAGATTTTATCATCGAGAGTTTCTGACGTTTTAGGGTAGATTTTATCATCTAGTTTTTGACGTTTTAGAGTAGATTTTATCATCTATAGTTTTTGACGTTTTAGAGTAGATTTTATCATCGAGAGTTTCTGACGTTTTAGGGTAGATTTTAATCACCGAGAGTTTTTGACGTTTTAGAGTAGATTTTATCATCGAGAGTTTTTGACGTTTTTAGAGTAGATTTTATCATCGAGAGTTTTTGACGTTTTAGAGTAGATTTTATCATCGAGAGTTTTTGACGTTTTAGAGTAGATTTTATCATCGAGAGTTTTTGACGTTTTAGAGTAGATTTTATCATCGAGAGTTTTTGACGTTTTTAGAGTAGATTTTATCATCGACAGTTTTTGACGTTTTATAGTAGATTTTGTCATCGAGTTTTTGACCGTTTAGAGTAGATTTTATCATCGAGAGTTTCTGACGTTTTAGAGTAGATTTTATCATCGAGAGTTTCTGACGTTTTAGAGTAGATTTTGTCATCGAGAGTTTTTGACCGTTTAGAGTAGATTTTTTTATCGAGAGTTTTTGACGATTTTAGAATACATTTTATCATCGACAGTTTTTTACGTTTTAGAGTAGATTTTCTCATCGAGAGTTTTTGACGTTTTAGAGTAGATTTTCTCATCGAGAGTTTTTGACGTTTTAGAGTAGATTTTATCATCGACAGTTTTTTACGTTTTAGAGTAGATTTTCTCATCGAGAGTTTTTGACGTTTTAGAGTAGATTTTATCATCGAGAGTTTTTGACGTTTTAGAGTAGATTTTAGTCATCGAGAGTTTTTGACGTTTTAGAGTAGATTTTATCATCGAGAGTTTTTGACGTTTTTAGAGTAGATTTTATCATCGACAGTTTTTGACGTTTTATAGTAGATTTTGTCATCGAGTTTTTGACCGTTTAGAGTAGATTTTATCATCGAGAGTTTCTGACGCTTTAGAGTAGATTTTATCATCGGGAGTTTCTAACGTTTTAGAGTAGTTTTTGTCATCGAGAGTTTTTGACCGTTTAGAGTAGATTTTCTCATCGAGAGTTTTTGACCGTTTAGAGTAGATTTTATCATCGAGAGTTTCTGACGTTTTAGAGTAGATTTTATCATCGAGAGTGTCTGACGTTTTAGAGTAGATTTTATCATCCAGAGTTTTGACTTTCTAAAGTTGTAACAACGAGCAAGATAGAATGAAAAAGAGACAATGGAAGACAACGACAGAAAGTACTAAGAAACAAATTAATAGTCTGTGGGGGGGGGGGGGGGGAGGAGAATATTACAGCTATTTGATTTCATGTAAAAGTGGCATTTTAGTTGCAATATTGAAAATTGTGCAGCATTTATTGTTGACGATATCCTGAGCCTAGTATATTCCCCTCATTTTAAATATGATGTTTTTATGGGAGTGGTTCTAGTTTGTGACACCAGACACCAAACGTTTAACATGTTTAATTAAAGCAAGTATTCAGTTATTCACCAATGAGGAAATTCTCAAAGAGGCCAACACAAAAAGAAAACTTCTAAAAAACATCAGAAAGAAACAATCAACATTTTTCGGGCACATCATGAGAAGAGGAATGTTGGAATACTTGGTTGCAACTGGCAAAATACAAGGAAAGAGAGATCGCGGATGACAATGAGAGAAAATACTGGATAGCTTGGTGTCATGGCATGGAAAACACTTAACAACAGAACTGATATGATGCACTGTAGATAGAAGATTGTTGAAGGACATGATCGCCTACGCCAACCGGTATGGCACATGACGATGATGATGTTGATGATTCAGCTATCAACTATATGATGCTTATGACAAAATGATCCAAATTTGGTGAATCTGAGAAGGTGAGGAGATACAATTTGGAATTTCTAACCACCACAAAAGTTGTACATACTTTTAGATGCGGCTGCTTGTAATCACTTTGAGTGTGTGCAGTAGAAGGAGAGAGACTGTGAATATTATCTCCTCCTACAATTACACAAATGAGAAAGTCAACTAAAGTATCAGGGACAAACAACTGTGATTACCAGTTTCTCTGATGGGGAACGTTGGAGAAAGGAATACCTGGGGAAACGTGAGAGTGAAGTTGGCATTCGCTGGACTTGGCGCTTGAGGATGTTGATTATTAATGGATAAAAAAAAAAAAAAGAAATATTGATGATGAGCATATTTATTGACGAACACCAGGACAAGATTCTGGCATGGTGAGAAGATAATCTCAAACAAATTCATGTAATAAAAGTTCCGAAATAATTACTATTTTAAATTGAGCTCTTCAGTCGTGAAAAATAACCGATATCTGCTCATTCAAGAACAAATAGACCAGGTACATCGTTGAGTATATTAATTTTTAATTTGCTGCAGTTGTGGATACTTTCCGTTGAATACTGAATGTTGTAAATTGCTTTTAATAGCTGTAAGGTTGTCAGAGGCGTGCATTCAATATTTGAATTGCGGAAGGGAAAGCTACAAATGATACTAGATCCATTATTATCTCGGCAGTCTCGGTAACCTCTACTAGACGTACAATCTTACATATAAATGGGCAGTAAAATAGATAAAGAAGGAGTAACAGAGAAAGATACTAAAAAAAAGGATACAAAAAGCAAGAGGAGCCTTCGTTGCAATAGGAAACATCGAAATTAAAAGAAATTATGGTAAATACAAAACTACAACTCTTCAACTCCAATGTTAAATCAGTCATATTATCATCATCATCGAGTGCCATCTCCGCAACGAAGGTTGGCTACCATGGAGCGCCATTCTGCTCTGTCTCTTGCTTTGATGGTGCAGGTTGTCATAGGCTGATTTGTCCATATTTTAATGTTACTCGTCCACGTTAGTCTTGGTCTGCCTCTGCCTCTTTTACCTTGTATTTTCCCCTCCAGGATTACTTTTAGTAGACTGTTGTGTCTTTTAACATGGCCCAAAAATCGCATTTGTCTTGTTTGAATTGTGTTTAGTAGTTCTCTTTTCATTGTTATATCCTATTATATGGTTGTGAAACACGGAGAACAACAAAAATGACAATCACAAAGATACAGACCTTCATTAAAATGTTTAGTTGTAAAACCCTTTAAGAAATGCCGGGTTCGGTGGCGAGACAGACATGCTATATAACGATCATTATGGTCAGTATTTGACCCCTTTATGGGATGGGTCGATGCAAGTATCGCTAGAAATTGAGTTATTGAGTCATTGAGTTATTGAGTTATTGAGTCATTGAGTTATTTCCGGGCAATCATCATTGCACTCCGAACATGTCCATAGGTGCTCAGATCCCCTCCTCAGCATGTCCGGTAGTGTCCAGCGACTGACGACTCCAGTTCTGTGTTGGTTGATAAGTCTTCTTGTACGCCCACTAAGTTTCTCGTTTTGGCTGTGCCCATCTTATCTCCCATCCCTTTCATTCGAAGGAGTGACGATGACTCATGGTTGTCGAAGTCATGTGCGCTTCTCACATCTCGGAAAACATTGATGATGTCCGTTCATTGGTTGACCGTCTTCAGCTACATCGCAGCCAGCCAACCTGTCCACTCTTTCATTTCCCCGTAGCCCCGCTAGAGATTAGCAGTCGCAAGCCCAAAGAAGTCGCCACGAGGTGTCATGTGAGAGTTATTATTTACATATTATATATTTATCTATTATACATGTATCTATTTATATATATCTATTTATTCTATATATTATTATTCCCTGATAGGAAAATGTGTTGACCCTCCGTGATTCGAACCCGCATCCACCTTATTTGAAGAATGACAATGGACTTTATCCATTTATGTTAGCTGAGTGGCAGTGTTCCTAAGCGTTCGGCTTCTCGTGGCAAGGCGCAGTGCCATGGAGTACGGGTTCGATCCTGCTTCGGACCATATATTGTTCTTTGCTTTTTTTTTTTTTTTTTGTTTATTTGTCATTTGTTTCTGAATGCTGTAGTACATACCTCTTCCTCCTATGATTGATTCCCTGACATTATCCATTCGACCACCCTCTGCCCCTAGAATAATTTATTCAAGAATTCAACAAGAAATACTTCAACTATTCTATAAATACGAAAATAAGTTGATTATACATTATGAGAATATTTTAAATACGAAACTAAATTAAATAATTATACGGTCGAACTTCCTTCATCATGATCAATTTAACAGCAATGCTTAAATAATTTTTGATGAAAAAAACTAAAACAGGTTAATGTACGAAAATTAAATTGGCCTTGAATTTAAAAATATATTTTTTTAACCTTCTTGATAACCAATTATGTGTTCTCTCTGTGCTTTAATTACCGCACAGTGTAAATACTTGATATATTTGTAAGTGCTATCAAACGACTTCAGCCATAACCTTGGTATATGTGTATACCTATCAGTGGCGTATCATGACAGATACCTGAGGGACGGGAGAGATACTCTAAGGGCGTGAAAGATAACTGAGAGCGGGTGCACCCTGCACAAAATCTTTAATCGAGCAAAATTTCAAAATAGAAAAAAAAATCATATTAATTTTTTAAATAGGTTTGGGATGTAATTCATGTTTTACCCGGGGTGATTACAATCCACATACATGTCTTGACCTAGGCACTGCTTACCAGTGATGTGACACTAGTATCCTATATTTAAATATTTGTATATGTAAATATGATTGATTATAATCATCATATTTTGGCTATGTAATGAGAAGGGATCAGCTGGAATATATTTTGACAACTCGGAAAATTGAGGGACGAAGAGATAGAGGGAAGCAAAGAGAAAAGATGCAAGACAGCTTAAGAGAATAGGTTGGCAGAGGGTCAACAACAGAAATGTTAAATAGCTGTCGAGATCGAAAGTTGTGGAGAGATATGATCACCTACGCCAGCAGGCTTGGTACTTAATGATGATGATGATATGTAAGTGCATAATATAAAATATATAATATGTCAATCTTATGATGTCATTTTTTTTCATTGTATGACAGCGAGCAAAACTAAAAGGTAAATACATCCTTGATCTTTCTATGGAAGTAGAACACTCTTTTTTTACACCAGAAAATAATGCATAATATTTATATGCGGAAAATACATCAGTGGCTTAAATAATCAAATAACGTGACTCACTGTCTAGTTAGATAATGCCTGGTAAGGCTATGTTTCGAAACTGTCCGTTAATGAAACATTTAGAAGAATGTGCGATGTGGTTCAATGTCTATAGATTCCCATCCATAGAAATGTGAAAACATTTCTCAAAATAATAAATGTCATTATGTCAATTAAATCTTTGAGAATAAAATATTACAAGGAGCACCAAAATAGTGGGTCAAAACACCGTACAACGCGAGATCTAACATCTGACAGCCTTTTAAAACATAATCCATGGTGACAGCTTTACAAAAGAGAACAATGGAGATAGTGAACGTGTCGGCCCGTATCTAATCTGATTGTGCTAGTAGGAGTTAATGAGAGAGGCACTCTCGGTGTTTCTATTTACCGTGGTTAAGTCCAGTGTGTTGAGTCAAAAGGTGGAGGAGATGCAGCTCTCGGTAAACCAGAGCACAACCTAACATAAGTCCATTTCTTCATTCATTCCACATTTGCCTTTCAGCGACGAGGGGAGATATAACTTGCGGACTTTTGCTCTTCTGTTGGCCTCTATTTTTTTAATAGAGCTTCTAATATTCTATCGATCCATCTTTTTCGTGGTCAGCCCTTGAGTTTGATTTTCTCACAACGTTTATTAAAGACTCGTTGTGTTGTGTTTTGGTCTTTCTGTCTTATCACGTGACATAGATTATACCAAAGCATTTGACAAAGTAAAGCACCAAGAAATAATCAAAATTCTAGAAGGCATACACGTAGACTGCAAAGATCTAAGAATAATAAAGAACATGTACTGGCAACAAACAGCGGCCATAAGAACTGGAAATCAATTGGGAATATTTCAACAAATAAAACGGTGTTAGACAAGGTTGTGTGCTCTCACCAGATTTGTTTAATATGTAGAGAAAGATTATTTTAAGATCCATAAGGGGCATGCCCTGAATAACAATCGGAGGTCATAATATAACTAATCAAAGGTATGATGATAATACAGTCTTAATCGCTAAGAGTGAAAATGAGTTAAAATAAATGTTAGACATTATAGTGAAAGAAAGCAAAAATAAAGGACTCAGCCTTAATAGCAAAAAGACAGAAGTAATGGTAACAACCAAGAAAAAGATAACCTTCTTATTTATCTTTTGCACCTCAGTGCAAAATAAAGACAAGTGGAACATATTAAAACAGGTAAATGAATGTAAATATTTGTGAACTTTGCTAACCTCAGACGGAAGATGTACAACAGAGATGAGATGAAAAATGACTCAGGCAAAAGCAGCTTTCCAAAAAATGAGGAAGATACTATGCAATCCAATTTTGACAATAGAAACAAGAAAAAAGAGTTCTTAAATTTTATGTAGAGCCAGCATTAAGGGGCCGCGATAGCTCAGTGGTTAGTGAACTGGACTACAAAGGACAATGGGTAGGGTTCGATCCCAACCGACAGCTTCTGGTTCACCTAGCCTTTAATCGGTACCGATTTTTTTCTGGGAAAGTAAAGCGGCGCGGGCGTAATACCGACCACATTACCCCAAAAATCATGTGCCGAAGGTCTGTACAATTTATGGTCACTAACATCATATTCCCTATACGCCACTTGGCGTTACGGGGGTACTTTACTTTTTTTTTTAGAGCCAGTCTTAACATATGGATGAGAATCATGGACATTAGGACAACAGACAAGAAAATCACTGGAGTCTGTAGAAATGTGGTTTTACAGAAGAATGTTGAGAATATCATAGACAGCTAAGAAGAGTAATGGAAACGTTATGAAAGAGGCCAAAGCAAAAAGGGAGAAAAGATACCAGACAGCTTAAGAGAATTGGTTGGCAGAAGGTCAACAATAGAAATTATAAATAACTGTCGAGATTGAAAGTTGTGGAGAGACATGATTACCCTACGCCAGCAGACCCGGTACTTGATGATGATGATGATGATGATGATGATGATGATGATGATGAAACCAATGTATCTGTTATTTCTTTACGTATTCTATGGCAGGAATTATTCTTAACTTCTTTCACAGTTGTTTATGTTTGATCTTAACTCTCAGACTCTTTCATACCATTCGTCTAACACATTTAATTTCAGTTGTGGTTATTGTTCTTATTGTCCTTGCATCGAGGGTCCATGTCTGGCACTGGTAACACAACGTTGCAATGGTGATTGTATTGTAAAGTGCCCGTTTTGTCTTTAGATAGCTGTCCAATGATTTTACAAGTTGTGTTGCCTCCTCAGTTTATTCCTGCTGTTTGTGAATTGTCGTTTGTCATTAGACTTCATAAGTATTTAAATTCCTCCACTTGTTTTAATTGTCTGTCATCCATCATTATGTTGATGTTCTGTTTTTCTTTTGTGATATTTATGACTTCTAGTTTTTTATGTTTTCTTACTCCGCTGGTTTTGATATGTGGACATCATTATCATCATGTATCATGCCGGTTAGCGTAGGCGATCATGTCCTTCCACAACCTTCAATCCATCGTGCACTGTATCGATTCTGTTGTTGACTATTTTCCATGCCATGGCACCAAGCAATCTAGTATTTTCTCTCTTTGTCGCCTGCGATTTCTCTTTCCCTGTAATTTACTAGTTGTAACCAAATATTCCAGCTTTCATCTTCTCATGATGTGCCGAAAAATGTTCATTGTTTCTTTCTTATATTTCTTATGAGCCCCCTTTTCTGTGGTTCTGTGAGATTTTGTTGCTGCCTCCGTGGAGGATTTTGGTTGAGGGGAATTGTGTTGCTGCCACTTTGAGAATTTCTTCATTGGTTTTTTTAGCTGTCCTGTGAGCTTTTAATATTCTTCTGAGAAATCCCATTTCTGTGGCCTCTGATCGTCTTTTCATTTGTTTGTCTACTGTCCATGATTCGCTTCCATATGTCATAATTGGTTCTATATAGCACCGATGAACTCTCTTTCTCACTTCTATTGACATAGATTTGTTGCATAAGATATTTTTCATTTTCTGAAATGCTATTTTGGCCTGAGCTATTCTCCTTTTTATTTCCGTGGTGCATCTTCCATCCGATGTTATTATTGTGCCCAAGTATTTGACGCGTTGCACTTATTTCAGATTTGTCCTGTTTATTTTTATGCTGCATGATGGTGATGATTGTTTCTTCGATACAACCATTACTTCTGTTTTATTGGGAATGCAAGAACAATGAAAGCAAGGTTGTTTTACACTGAAAAAATAAACAGTGGACAAACAAGCAAATCTAATGGACTCGCGGGGGTAGGGTTGGGGCGGTTAGAGTTAAAGAAGTGTTGAAATACCGATAACCCCCTGCACACTAGAATAAAAGTGTACAAATAAATAAAAGTACAACAAATGCAATATATATTTTGTACAACTCCTCCTCTTCTTCTTGGTTATCCACTGTTTCTTTTTTTTTTTTTGTTTTTGTTATTTTCTTAATTGCCTTTTTTCTCTCCTTGAAGTAATATTTTCTTTTAAAGCTGAATGGAGATGTCATCAACCTTGAATTGACAAACTCTTTCTTCTAATTTATTAATAGTGTCGTCTAAGGGTCTACGCAGAAGTTATTTCTCTATTTCCAGTTTATTTATTTAGTATGTTTTCTATTCTATTTCATCCATTGAACAAGTATACCAATTTTGCACTCCCCATATCGGCTCCACCGCGGTCACGGCACACATTACCCCAAAAATCATGTACTGAAGGTCTGTAAAATGTATGGTCACTAACACCATATTCCCTATACGCCACTTGGCGTGACGGGGGCTCTTTACTTTTACTCTTTACTACCGTCACGGCATCTCCCAAAACGCGTCGGTAAATTCTATATGCAAGGTCTACGTCTGTGCACGTCCTATTTGACTTGATAGTCGAAGATTCCAAAGTTTGTTCTTATTCGCTTTATTCTTTTATCTTCTTCGTGGGACACTTCTATTTTTGTCTTTCACTGATTGCTCTTGTTTGGTGTCATAATCATGTTTCTGTGTAGTTCCCCACTCTTATGTACTACAACTACCACTACAACCACTATCACCACCATATTGCTACTAATACTATTACACTACAACTACTATTACAACTACAACTATCACTTCTACTATTACTTCTACTATTACTTCTATTGCTGCTATCACTACTATAATTATTATTGTTCTTTTTTAATGTTATCTATGTGTAAGTGGAAGAAAGCCCCAACAGAAAATTCAAGACTCGATGATGATGTTTGCCTTATCCATCTTCTAAAATACCTACAAATTAGCTCCTATCTCGGGTGCATTGAATTTGTCACCATTTGAGCATTTTCAAAGATGAGTCGATTTATGGTAGGGGTTAACCTAACTTGGGCACGTTCTTATACCCAGATTATTCTCCCAATCAATGTAGGCAACCACCGGTGAAGTATTGGCAGATTCAGCCATTAGAGATGCTGGCAAACCAGCGCTTGACAGTTACTATCAAAGATCGACATTAGCTGCATCCGACTGACTATTGAGAAATGAGAGGCCCTATATACAGTATAAATGTGCCGTCTCTTATTATACTATATTCCAATATTATAGAAACAGCACGAAAATGAACTTTACAAGTAATCATCGTGCGCAACAATAGATTCAAACCTTCACTATTGCTACTGTATACAAATCAATATCATTCCATCTGATCAAACGGTTTCGATTTTGTTATCCCTTGACTACATCTCAATAACTACCCAAGCTCGCGGAACGCGCCTGAGTGCGATAAGTGTCTACATGTATCACATTTATCAAACAACAAAAGACACGCAAATATCGCATGGGTGTCTGATTGTATCACTGACCGCCATTTACGTGTGCATAAATCGATGGATGGGCCTGTCGTTACAAGCTCTTGTTGGATGGTTTGCTTGTATATATGGTGTGTTTATTTACTTCAGTTTGTTTGCTTGCATTTATGTAGACATATCTATCGATCTATATATATATATATATTTGTCTGTATATCTATTTATTCATTCAAGCATTTATCTATCTCTCTGTCTGCCTGTCTGCCTGTCTGTCTATATGCTTCTTTATATGTTTGTCTCTCTGTCTATCAAAGACATATCGATGTTTATGTTCGTCATTTGTTTTTATTGCTGTCTATATTTGGTGAGGCGCGTTATGTTCAACCCCGGACTGTTTCTTCTAGGGTTATAGATTGAATTGCTGCTTATGTGAGGTCTTTTGTTAGTGGGCAGACTGTGCTGCTGCTTATTTGAGGTCTTTTGTTAGTGGGCAGACTGTGCTGCTGCTTATTTGAGGTCTTTTGTTAGTGGGCTGACTGTGCTGCTGCTGCTTATTTGAGGTCTTTTGTTAGTGGGCAGACTGTGCTGCTGCTGCTTATTTGAGGTCTTTTGTTAGTGGGCTGACTGTGCTGCTGCTGCTTATTTGAGGTCTTTTGTTAGTGGGCTGACTGTGCTGCTGCTGCTTATTTGAGGTCTTTTGTTAGTGGGCTGACTGTGCTGTTGCTGCTTATTTGAGGTCTTTTGTTAGTGGGCTGACTGTGCTGCTGCTGCTTATTTGAGGTCTTTTGTTAGTGGGCAGACTGTGCTGCTGCTTATTTGAGGTCTTTTGTTAGTGGGCAGACTGTGCTGCTGCTTATTTGAGGTCTTTTGTTAGTGGGCAGACTGTGCTGCTGCTTATTTGAGGTCTTTTGTTAGTGGGCAGACTGTGCTGCTGCTTATTTGAGGTCTTTTGTTAGTGGGCTGACTGTGCTGCTGCTGCTTATTTGAGGTCTTTTGTTAGTGGGCTGACTGTGCTGTTGCTTATTTGAGGTCTTTTGTTAGTGGGCTGACTGTGCTACTGCTACTTATTTGAGGTCTTTTGTTAGTGGGCAGACTGTGTTGCTGCTTATTTGAGGTCTTTTGTTAGTGGGCAGACTGTGCTGCTGCTTTTTTGAGGTCTTTTGTTAGTGGGCAGACATTGTTGCTGCTTATTTGAGGTCTTTTGTTAGTGGGCAGACTGTGTTGCTGCTTATTTGAGGTCTTTTGTTAGTGGGCGGACTGTGCTGCCGCTTATTTGAGGTCTTTTGTTAGTGGGCGGACTGTGCTGCTGCTTATTTGAGGTCTTTTGTTAGTGGGCTGACTGTGCTGCTGCTTATTTGAGGTCTATTGTTAGTGGGCTGACTGTGCTGCTGCTGCTTATTTGAGGTCTTTTGTTAGTGGGCAGACTGTGCTGCTGCTTATTTGAGGTCTTTTGTTAGTGGGCAGACTGTGCTGCTGCTGCTTATTTGAGGTCTTTTGTTAGTGGGCAGACTGTGTTGCTGCTTATTTGAGGTCTTTTGTTAGTGGGCAGACTGTGCTGCTGCTTATTTGAGGTCTTTTGTTAGTGGGCAGACTGTGCTGCTGCTTATTTGAGGTCTTTTGTTAGTGAGCAGACTGTGCTGCTGCTTATTTGAGGTCTTTTGTTAGTGGGCAGACTGTGCTGCTGCTTATTTGAGGTCTTTTGTTAGTGGGCAGACTGTGCTGCTGCTTATTTGAGGTCTTTTGTTAGTGGGCAGACTGTGCTGCTGCTTATTTGAGGTCTTTTGTTAGTGGGCAGACTGTGCTGCTGCTTATTTGAGGTCTTTTGTTAGTGGGCAGACTGTGCTGCAGCTTATTTGAGGTCTTTTGTTAGTGGGCAGACTGTGCTGCTGTTTATTTGAGGTCTTTTGTTAGTGGGCATACTATGCTGCTGCTTATTTGAGGTCTTTTGTTAGTGGGCAGACTGTGCTGCTGCTTATTTGAGGTCTTTTATTAGTGGGCAGACTGTGCTGCTGCTTATTTGAGGTCTTTTGTTAGTGGGCAGACTGTGCTGCTGCTTATTTGAGGTCTTTTGTTAGTGGGCAGACTGTGCTGCTGCTTATTTGAGGTCTTTTGTTAGTGGGCAGACTGTGCTGCTGCTGCTTATTTGAGGTCTTTTGTTAGTGGGCTGACTGTGCTGCTGCTGCTTTTTTGAGGTCTTTTGTTAGTGGGCAGACTGTGCTGCTGCTGCTTATTTGAGGTCTTTTGTTAGTGGGCTGACTGTGCTGCTGCTGCTTATTTGAGGTCTTTTGTTAGTGGGCAGACTGTGCTGCTGCTTTTTTGAGGTCTTTTGTTAGTGGGCAGACTGTGTTGCTGCCTCCGTGGAGGATTTTGGTATGGGGAGATTGTGTTGCTATATCCATGAAGGATTTTGATTGTGGGCAGATTGTGTTGCTGCCTCCGTGGAGGATTTTCGTTGGGGGAGATTGTGTTCCTGCATCCATGAAGGCATTTTATTGTGGGCAGATTGTGTTGCTGCCTCCGTGAAGGATTTTGATTGTGGACAGATTGTGTTGCTGCATCCGTGTAGGATTTTGATTGTGGGCAGATTGTGTTGCTTCATCCATTAATGAATTTGATTGTGGGCAGATTGTGTTGCTTCTTCAATGAAGTAATTTGATTGTGGGCAGATTGTGTTGCTTCTTCCATGAAGTAATTTGATTGTGGGCAGATCGTGTTGCTGCATTCGTGAAGGATTTTGATTGGGGAAGATTGTGTTGCTGCCTCCGTGAAGAACTTTGATTGTGGGCAGATTGTGTTGCTGCCTCCGTGAAGAACTTTGATTGTGGGCAGATTGTGTTGCTGCCTCCGTGAAGAACTTTGATTGTGGGCAGATTGTGTTGCTGCCTCCGTGAAGAACTTTGATTGTGGGCAGATTGTGTTGTGGCCTCCATGGAGGATTTTGCTTGTGGCAGATTGAATGGCTGCCTCTGTGAAAAATGTTAATTAGTATTCATCTGTTTGTATATGTGCAGGAGATATTCCCAATTATCAAATGTACAAAATATGAATTACTATGCGTGACTACGAGTATAGGTGTAGAGAACATATACAATAATCATAAACTGGCGTGGAGCAGCTACAATAATAGAAAGACAAGACAAACTACAATGACTCGGCAAAGGTCTTCATCAGGTACAACAAATAAGCTATGCAAACTAAACACATAAATCCAAACCAGACAACACAACACTGATCGCCATTTTTTAGATATATGTTGTATTTTGTGACTTAGATTTGTGTGTTTAATTTGTATAGTTTGTTTGTTATAACTGATGAAGGCTTTTGCCGAAACGTTGTAAATTGTCTTGACTTTCTGTTAGTTTAGCTATTCCATATCATTTTATGTTTGTTTTATATGTCTGTATATGTAACTGTTTTTAATTCTGCCTTAAGGATCTGCCTTTCCTTAAAGCGACTATCCTCTTTATCTGTATGCGACTGTCCGCGTTGATGTTTCTGTCTGTTTCCTCATGTACCTGATTGTCAGCGAATACATTTTCTAAATTGCGCAAAGACAGATCACATTTCGTCTTCGTGCATCTATTGTATTTTTGTTAACTTGTTAATGTTTTCTATAAATAGTTCATATAAATGGTTGTTTGTCAGTAAAAAAAGTTAAATGAAAGTAAAGAGCCCCATCACACCAAGTGGCGGTAGGGAATATGGTGTTAGTGACCATAATTTGTACAGACTTTCGGCGCGTGAATTTTTAAGAAATATGGTTGGTACTACGCCCGTGCCGCTTTACTTTCCCAGATAAAAATCCGGTACCCATTTAAGGCTGGGTGAACTCGGAAGCCGTCGATTTGGATCAAACACGACCTCTTGTTTTTAGTAGCCCAGTTTCTTTTGTAAATGATACTTTCAAATTGACTGAAACTAGCAGATGAAATAGGTTTTAGTTTTATATATATATATATATATATATATATATATATATATATATATATATATATATATATATAACAATAATTAACACTTTTATATTTGGTGTTAATTCATCACCTCTCCAGAAAATGCGTAACAGTATCTGGGCTGAACACGGTAAACGACTCATAGCTGACTAATTAAATTATGATCAGTGAACTACAATGGATCAAGATCCCCTCGTTTCTCACCGGTGGGCATGGAAACCGACTAGCCAGACTGGCCGTGTGAAAAGAGATCAAAGCAGAGAAGGCAACCCCGTTACCCAGAATTGTCAAGATGAACTCGGATGTTCTGGTTCGAAAGGCATATAACTTTGCTTGCTGTAAATCACAGTCGACACCCATTTAACGACTTTTAGAGGCAAGGGGATTAAAAAACAGAAATAGTCGCCTCATCTTCTTCTTTCCTTCCTCGTTTGCCTTTCAGCGTCGAGGGGAGATATAACTTGTGGTCTTTTGCTCTTCTGTTCGCCTCTGCTGCTATGTTTCCTAGTGCTTCTAATATTCCGTCAATCCATCTTTTTTTGTGGTCGACCCGTGGGACTGGTGTTCTCGCAACGTTTATTGGGGGCTCGTTATGTTGTGTTTTGATCACTCTGCCTTGTCACGTGATCAAACCATTCAATCTGTTGTTTTTTATATATTCTATCATCATCATCATCAAGTACCGGGCCTACTGGCGTAGGTGATCATGTCTCTCCACAACTTTCGATCTCGGCTCCTATTTATCATTTCTGTTGTTGACCTTCTGCCAAGCCATTCTCTTAAGCTGTCTGTTATTTTTTCTCTTTGCTTCCCTCAATTCTATCTCTTCTGATTCTACCTCTGATATCTTTTCGTCCCTCAATTTTTCCAGTTGTTACAATATATTCCAGTTGTTCTATTTTCATTACATGGCCAAAAAATGATGATTATTTCTTCCTAATATTGGAAATTAGCTCTCTTTTTGTTTTGACCTCTCTCAGAACATCTTCATTACTCTTCTTAGCTGTCCATGGTAATCTCAACATTCGTCTGTAAAACTACATTTCTACAGACTCCAGTGATTTTCTTGTCTGTTGTCCTATTGTCCATGATTCGCATCCATATGTTAAGACTGGCTCTACATAACATTTAAGAACTATATTCTATGGCGGTGGTTATTCCCAGCTTTTTTCTCAGTTCGTCATTAATGATCTTATCTCTCAGGCTGTTCTCTGTCGTTAACACATTTCATCTCAATAGAGGTTACTTTTTCTTAACATTCGTCTGGTGAACGCAAAAGTAGAAGAAGATAAAGTAAATAAGGAAGTAGAATAATTATCGCTTTCCCAGAAAAATGAAACACTGTTTAACATAGCCGCAACACACACACGCCTTCACGACTTGTTTTACATGGTATTTAAATAGGTGGGGGGGTTGCGATAGCTCAGTGGTTAATGAACTGGACTACAAACGACAAGAGGTAGGGTTCGATCCCAACCGATAGCTTCCGGTTCATCCAGCCTTTAATGGGTACCGGATTTTTTTTTTCTGGGAAAGTAAAGCGGCACGGGCGTAATACCGACCACATTACCCCAAAAATCATGTGCTGAAGGTCTGTAAAATTTATGGTCACTAACACCATATTCCCAATACGTCACGTGGCGTGGTCATTATGGAATGATCTTAAAAGAATAGCAAGAAACAGAACGGCTTAGAGGAAAGTGTATGTTGAAGACCTTTGCTCCTTTTGGGAGTTGGAAGGCAGAAGAAGAAGAAAGAGAGAGGATTATGAGGTTCAGTCATTGTTGAAAATATATAAATATAAACTCCTTCGGATGAAAGAGATGGAAGTTAAGATGGGCACAGCCAGAAATGAGAAACTTAGTGGGCGTGTAAGAAGACTTATCAACCAACACAGAACTGGAGTCGTCAGTTACTGGACACTGCGTGACTTGCTGAGGAGGGGATCTGAGCACCTATGGACATGTTCTGAGTGCAATGATGATGACCCGTTAATAACGCAATAACTCAATATAAATATAATAATAATTTTTAGAGATGATATGAAGGTCTATGCCCGTACATGTTAGTATAGAATTATAAATGTAATAGTTGCTTATGTGTTTCATCATATTTGTACATGAGATGCGTCTGTTTAAATTCCGATGACTTTTCTGATCAACACAAGAAGACATCACGGTGAACGAACAATATGACTGTTTGTAGTCAAATAATTAATATTTTTTTAGCTCTATAATCCATCTGCTACCACCACTACTGTAGCTGTCATTACTACTACTACTACCATCACCACTACCACCACTACTACTATTACTACTATCACTACTACTACTAATCTTATCACTACTATTACAACTACCACTATACTACTATCATTAATACTACTACGTCTATTACTACTACTACTATTACCGTAAAAACTACTACTACTACTAAAAATACTACTACAAATACTACTACTACTAAACTACCACTACAACTACTACTATTATCACTTCTACTAGTACTACTACTACTACCAATACTACTACTACCACCACAACAACTACTACTGCTACAAATACTACTACTACTTCTACTACTACTTCTACTACTACTACTACTTCTACTACTACTACTTCTACTACTACTACTACTACTACTACTACTACTACTACTACTAATACCAATACTACTACTAGAGTAGTATTATCGAAATTGTACGTTTGCTAATGCATGTTTTGGTGGTAGCAGCATACAACTTGCTAGTTTTTAATTTTTATTTTGAGCTGTAAAACGTTCAACAACGTGCCCAATATTAAACGTGAGCCCTACATTTGGAGCAAGTGGTGGGGTGTAACACTCCAACAAGATATTGTGACCAACGTTAGATCGTCAGCCATTGTTAGGACAAGCAACTCTATCTCGCTTACACTTTGATCACAGAAATTAAAATAAAAAAACTCCATCGCTCATGGTGGGATTCTGACTTCGTATTTTCTTAATGAGACAAACCTATAACTCGCATAATAGCAACCCCATATATATTTCATATATCATCATCCTCAAGTACCGGGCCTGCTGGCGTAGGTGATCATGTATCTCCACAACTTTCGATCTCGACAGTTCTTTATCATTTCTGTTGTTGACTTTCTGCCAAGCCATTCTCTTAAGCTGTCTGGTATGTTTTCTCTTTGCTTCCCTCTATCTCTTCGTCCTTCAATTGTCCCAGTTGTTACAATATATTCCAGCTGTTATCTTCTCATTACATGGCCAAAAAATGATGATTGTTACTTCTTAATATTGGAAATTAGCTCTCTTTTTGCTTTGGCCTCTTTCAGAACGTTTCCATTACTCTTATTAGATGTCCATGATATTCTCAACATTCTTCTGTAAAACCACATTTCTACAGACTCCAATAATTTTCTTGTCTGTTGTCCTATTCTCCATGATTCACATCCATATATTAAGACTGGCTCCACATAACATTTATTAACTTTATTAACTCTTTTTCTTGTTTCTATTGTCAAAAATGGATAGCATAGTATCTTCCTCATTTTTTGGAAAGCTGCTTTTGCCTGAGCCATTCTGCATCTCACTTCTTTTGTACATCTTCCGTCTGAGGTTAACAAAGTTCCCAAATATTTAAATTCATTTACTTTCATATATATAAAGATACATAGATATGAATTCACTAATGTGTGCATCGATTTTATTGTTCTCACTTAAGTATTACAAAATTATGTGTTCCCTCCAAATCCTTCTTCCAAAGTGAGAAAAAATCTCTATTCTCTTGTGGAGAGAACCTTTCATGCTACTGAATCAATAAGTGAACAGCGCCTCATGACGAAAAGTCTGCTTGCTGATCTAATTATTATTGTTCATACACCAGGGCCACGCTGAATTCTGCCTTTCTGTTAGAATGAATGTGGCAGATGAGATCAAACATAACTACATAGTGTTTGCCTCAGTGAAGACTTAAACAGGTGTTGATTGTTCACTCATCATCATCGTGTGCCTTCTCCGCAACGAAGGTTGGCTACCATGGATCGCCATTCTATTCTGTTTCTTGCTTTGATGGTGCAGGCTGACATAGATTGACTTGACCATCTTTTGATGTTACTCGTCCATGTTAGTCTGGGTCTGCCTCTTTTACCTTGTATTTTTCCTTCCAATATTACTTTTAGTAGGCTGTTGTGTCTTTTAACATGCCCCAAAAATTTCATTTGTCTTGTCTTAATTGTATTTAGTAGTTCTCTTTTTATTTTCAGTTGTTTTAAAACTTTATCGTTTGTTTAAAGTTTTACTGTCTGAAGTTTTACATGCGGAGGATCGCTCCAGAGTAGCATAGACGTTCTTTTATTATACCTAATAACTATTGCATTATCAACAGTTCTGGCTGAGTGTGATTAAACGATCAGCAGTATCGATATTTCAACAGGATCGATGTGGATGTGCATTAATGATATTTTTCCTGCAAATGTGTACTTTAGCTACTGATCAAAGTGAGAACAACTGTCCTGTTGGACATACAATTATTATTTATAGACATTGATAAAAAAAAAAACGTGCTGTACTGCAAGGTCAGTCCATCTTTTATAAGATTTACATAGTAGCTCATGTTAATGTTCTTTCTTTCTTTCTTCATTTGCCTCTCAGCGTCGAAGGGAGATATAGTTTGCGGTCTTTTACTCATTTGTTGTTAATCTGATTGGTCTGCAGTTTCTCAGAAAACATATTGATCTCCTACCTAGGGAAGGAGGTCAGCCCGGTGAATATTTGCCTCCGGGTGTGGTCGATGGATGTGTGCGACCAGTTAACGATCTTATAATCAGATTTCTATGAGTTTACATTTTTTTATTTGCTTATCTGATCTTGTCCATCTTCTTGAATAATACATTCTATTGTATGAATAATACATTCTACTGTATGAATAGCGCATTCTACTGTATGAATAGCACATTCTACTGTATGAATAGCACATTCTACTGTATGAATAGCACACTCTACTGTATGAATAGCACATTCTACTGTATGAATAGCACATTCTACTGTATGAATAGCACACTCTACTGTATGAATAGCACATTCTACTGTATGAATAGCACTTTCTACTGTATGAATATCACATTCTACTGTATGAATAGCACATTCTACTGTATGAATAGCACACTCTACTGTATGAATAGCACACTCTACTGTATGAATAGCATACTCTACTGTATGAATAGCACACTCTAATGTATGAATAGCACATTCTACTGTATAAATAACACACTCTACTGTATGAATAGCACACTCTACTGTATGAATAGCACACTCTAATGTATGAATAGCACATTCTACTGTATAAATAACACACTCTACTGTATGAATAGCACATTCTACTGTATGAATAGCACACTCTACTGTATGAATAGCATATTCTACTTTATGAATAGCACACTCTACTGTATGAATAACACACTCTACTGTATGAATAACACATTCTACTGTATAAATAACACATTCTACTGTATAAATAACACACTCTACTGTATAAATAACACATTCTACTGTATAAATAACACATTCTACTGTATAAATAACACATTCTACAGTATAAATAACACACTCCACTGTATAAATAACACACTCTACTGTATGAATAGCACATTCTACTGTATAAATAACACACTCTACTGTATGAATAGCACATTCTACTGTATGAATAGCACACTCTACTGTATGAATAGCACATTCTACTGTATGAATAGCACATTCTACTGTATAAATAACACATTCTACTGTATAAATAACACATTCTGCAGTATAAATAACACACTCCACTGTATAAATAACACACTCTACTGTATGAATAGCACATTCTACTGTATAAATAACACACTCTACTGTATGAATAGCACATTCTACTGTATGAATAGCACATTCTACTGTATAAATAACACACTCTACTGTATAAATAACACATTCTACTGTATAAATAACACATTCTACTGTATAAATAACACATTCTACTGTATAAATAACACACTTTACTGTATAAATAACACACTCAACTGTATGAATAGCACATTCTACTGTATACATAACACACTCTACTGTATAAATAACACACTCTACTGTATAAATAACACACTCTACTGTATAAATAGCACATTCTACTGTATAAATAACACACTCTACTGTATGAATAACACATTCTACTGTATAAGTAACACACTCTACTGTATGAATAGCACATTCTACTGTATAAATAACACACTCTACTGTACACTGCTCGAAATCCTAGGTAGACGCTCGAAGCACTTTTAAAATCACTTTTCTCACATAATCCACGCTCCGAAATTTAAACACGCCGCCATTTTGGAAATCGGAAACAGGTAACCACGAATTTATTTGTTCAATTGTTTAAATGATATTGTCAGATACATCATCAAATATCTAAAAGATTCACACCAAATTGCATGTCTAAGGAGAGCAACCTGATAACATAAAAGTCGTGGCTTAAACAAGTAAAACGAAAATGCATTGTAATCGTTACCTGTTTGTTTTGACAGGAAACTCATCTCAACTAAGCAAGATTTGATACAAACATTAGCAGGCAAAACTCACTTCTCAAGTAAGACAGGCTTCCTAAAAGAGACAAATATGACTAAACACCACCGGTACCTTGCAGGAATGTCAAGGAAAGCTAAAACATCCGGGCAGCAGGAGGGCATGTGCGTCTTTAAAAGGCCTAAGAATGCGTTAGATTTCATTAATCAAGGCGCAGTGCAATCCGCTAACAAGCGAACAAAGATATTTATTCATCCTTTGGGTGCCGTCTCTACATCAAAGATTGACTACCATGGAGCGCCATTTTAATTTTTCTCTTGTCCTGATGGTGCACGTTGTCATAGGTTCACTAGTGCATCTTTTGGTGCTATGAGTCCACTTTAGCCTTGGTCTGTCTTTGTCTGGTCTGCCTTGCACCTTCCCTTCCAAGATGACTTTTTGAAGATTGTTACGTCTCCTCACATGCCAGAAAAGATTTCACTTGTCTTTTTCCACTTGTGTTAAGTAGTTTTCGACCGAGCATTCGACAGAGTAAACAAGAGAACAATTGTGGGAGATACTAACAGCATACGAAGTAAGCCAACATGTAAGCAACTTAATTAAAAGTCTCTACATCAACAGCAAGGGAGCCGCGATAGCTCAGTGGTTAGTGTACTGGACTACAAAGGACAAGAGGTAGGGTTCGATCCCAACCGACTGCTTCCAAGCTTCACCAAGCTTTTAATGAGTACCGAATTTTTTTATGGGAAAGTAAATCGGCATGGGCTCAATACCGACCACATTACCCCAAAAATCATGTGCTGAAGGTCTGTAAAATTTATGGTCACTAACACCATATTCCCTATACGCCATATAGTGTGACGGAGGCACTTTACTTTTTTTTTTTTTTACATCAATAGCAGCTGCACAGTCAGAACAGCAGCAGGTTATACAGACCAATTCGAAGTTAGATCAGGTGTAAGACAGGGGTGCGTACTATCCCCCCTACTGTTTACTACATACATGAACTATATATGCAAGCTAGCCAACCCATCAGAGACAGAAGAGATCAATGAGCTTCTTTTTGAAGACGATCAGGCACAAATACATGGACAAATAGACTTATAACAACACTTAAATAGACTCAACAGCACAGTCACAAAATACAATATAAAAATCAACATCAACAAAACAGGAGTCATGAATATGGCAAAAGAGAAACAGAACATCAACATAACTGTAGACGGCACACAGCTAAAACAAGTAGAGAAATTTAAATACCTAGGAAGTCTAGTGACACACGACAATTCACAAACAGCAGAGATAGACTCAAGATGCAGCAAAGCTTGTCAAATCATTAGACAGCTATCACCACTATTGTCCAACAAGGAAATAATTGTTGAGGTAAAAAGGGCAGTCAGTCTACATACAATAAAATCTTCATCCCAACGTTGTGCTACCAATGCCAGACCTGGATCCTAGATGCGAGAACAATAAGAAAAATATCAATTACAGAGATGAAATGTGTTAAAATAATTATATGATACAGCCTAAGAGAAAAGATCAGAAATGAAGAACTGAGCAAAAGGCTAGGAATAAATAATTATATACACAGTTTTAGTTGACGGAAAAGCTGTGATGGTTTATTGTGTCGTCAGATGTGACGCTAGTAGATGACAAATGATTGCAGGTTTATGTAATGTGTTTTTATTTGATTTCTATCCACAGGATGATTTGTTGACGAACTCAACTCAACCTTCCATGACTGACTAGTGTACATCTATCATGACGGTCCACGCTGGTACCAAATTGTGTAATCGGATCACATTAATTGTACTGATTTATACCCAACATTTTCTCACATTCTCTTTGGCATCCTACGACGGTAAGTATATTTGAAATATCGATACCGTCTGTTGCAAACTGGTCTTTTTTTGTTGGTATTACAACACTAACCTTCTTGTCATTTCATTATATGACTATCTTTGCCTCTAACATTTTCACTTCGCTGTATTTTTATTTCAAGCGTTATGCCGGTTTGTTTTCATGAAATTAAACAACTTTCATTTCAAAGTATGGTGATGGCATACTGTCATTATGGTTGCAGCTAATAAATTTAACGCTCGTGACAGGGTTTTGTTTCAGGCTACTGTTTCTTGTTTCGTGATCGTTTAAGATCGGCAGCCTGTCTTAATTTGAATTATTCTGCTTTCAGAATCAGCATTTATTGCCTGCCTCCCACAGATGAGTCTGTCTTTTTGCAAGATCTTTCCTAACAGTCGTCTTCATGTCTAGCTCCTTTCTGTCTAGCTACTTCATGTCTAACACCTTCATTTCTAGTTCCTTTCTGTCTAGCTACTTCATGTCTAACGCCTTCATTTCTAGTTCCGTTCTGTCTAGCTACTTCATGTCTAACACCTTCATTTCTAGTTCCTTTCTGTCTAGCTACTTCATGTCTAACGCCTTCATTTCTAGTTCCTTTCTGTCTAGCTACTTCATGTCTAACGCCTTCATTTCTAGTTCCTTTCTGTCTAGCTACTTCATGTCTAACGCCTTCACGTCTAGCTCCTTTCTGTCTAGCTACAACGGTCGTACGAAAAAGTAAATGTATTTTATGAAGGGAGGGAGGGAGGGAGGACAAAGGAAAGAAGGAAGGGAGGGAAGGAGGAAGGAAGGAGGGAGGTAGGTAAGTAGGTAGGTAGGCAGGTAGGTAGGTAGGTAGGTAGGTAGGGAGGAAGGAAGGAAAGGATGGAGGGGAGGGGTGGGGAGGGAGGACAAAGGAAGGAAAGAAAGAAGGAAAGGTGGAATGAAAGGAAGGAAAACCGGAGGGAGGGAGGGAGGGAGAGAGGAAGGATGGGAGAGGCAGAAAGGGACGGACGATTGGAGGGGGAAGAAGGAAGGGGAGGGAGTGACGGTGGGAGGGATAGGTGAGGATTTAAGAAAGATAGGAAGGAGGGGTGGGGTGGGAGGGAGAGAGGGACGAAGGAAGGGAGGGAGGGAAGAAATAAGGGGAGGGAAGGACGGTGGGATTAAGGAAGGAAGGAGGGAGGGATGATGGGAGGATGGCAGGGAGTACGAGAAGGAGGGATGCAGAAAAAGGAGAAAAAAGATAAGGATAAAGAAAAAGAAGAAAAAATAAGGATAAAGAAAAAGAAGCAAAAGAATAAGAAAGCAATAATGAAAAAGTAAATATTGTAAAAAAAAAAAAAAGCGACGAAGAAGAGGTGTAGGATAACGATGAATAGTGTGTAACTTGTATTTTTTATTTGTATTTTTAAATCAGCGCTGACTACTTACAACTGTCTCACAATGTTATGATTACTTAAATGCGATACACTTGTCATTTATACATTGGAGATAGTATGAATTTACCACTTCATTTCATTATTAACTTGCTATTTTGTCTGAGTGGGTAATACCTCGCTTAAAGAATGTGGTTTAGCTTTATTATTGTTATTGTTATTATTATTATTATTATTATTATCACTATCGTTATTTAACAAAAATAATCCCGCTTTGCTTATGAGAATAAACCCTTAAAGGATCGAATTCGTAGATCACATTTGCAATTTTCAAACTGTAACGCTGTCATATCACATCCTTCAACTATTGCTTATATTCAACTTATATTAATAATATAGATAATTGTGGCCATCTCTTCTGTAGTGTTGTTATTTCATCAAATGGTTTCACCGATGTTACCTTTTATAGTTATGCTTTCCATTTCTCTGTTCTCTGTTTCTCGACTTCCACTTTTTGTTTTCTGTCCTGTTTATGTTTTTCTTTTAAATATCTTTTAACATATGTACTTTCACAATTCACTTTAAATCTCCAACACGAAAGAAGTTTGTTTCACTAACGTCCTGGCAAGTTCCATAGAGACCTGTGTATTCTCATTTTTCTTGTTAGTCTCTGCTTTATCTCCTCCAAGTTTTCTAAAAATTAGAGACTGATACCAATTTTGATTCGTTTGTTTTCATTAGTTGTTAATTAATGAAACTAGATTACTTGTCTAAGTTGATGTCAAAATTATAATGAATCACTAAAATCATATATCAACATCAGCGTTATTCCGGTCTTAGGCTTCACTTTCATTGATGTGGTCATAACTAAAATGGATCAGTGTAGATTGAGGAATGTAAATACAACAATCAGAAGAAAAAAAATACAATACCAAATGTCATTTGTGAAAACAATCAACGCTTACGCAATAATCAACATAATTTTGTTGTTAACTTTGAAAACAATTAATATATTTGGGTTGTCCTTTTCGAAAACAATAAATATTTCCACAATAATAAACATTTTGAGGGGGTCAACTTTGAAAACAATGAACGCTCCCACAATAATCACATTTGTATTCTTCTTCTGCGATCATGACGTCATTCAGACTAGGACTCAGGACTTTCTTATGAAGGCAGCTGTCTGTTTAAATGATTCAGTTGCCTCGTATAATTTCTCTTCCAGGGAGGTGGGTGTGGGCCACATTGTCCTTCTCAGGTCTGTGTACTGGAACACTCCTGCTGAACATGTTTTGTTGTCATGTTATCCAGGGTACCATTGGTTGGTAGTTCCTATTTTGAGTTTGGTGAACATGTGGTTTCTCATTCTGTTGTGGCCAGTGCGTAGACGCAAATGGTGACTTTATCCCTCCTTGATAGTTGGAGGTATCCGTCCATCTCATTTTACTTTGGGTGTTCTTGTTTCCATTGTTCATGGTACTGGCCTTTGATGATGATTTGGTTTCATCGTAGCTGACCAGATGGTTCTCTTGTTGTAATCTCCCTCCCTCCTTAGCTATTTTGTCTGCGCGTTCCTTTCCGTGTATGTAACAGTGTGATGGTACGTGCACATTTGTATTAACATTCTAGATAGACAGCCTAGAAAAAACCTAAGTCTTCCGCCCTCTCCACTCCAAGTTAGAACACCTTGTCTTATTTGTAGATAGTGTTGTTGAATGCGACCCATAGTTATTACCTTATCTTCCACCCCACCCCCGCCCCTATCACCATTCCGTTATATCAAATGTCTTTCATTACACGACTATCAAGATTATAACAATCGTTGCTATTAGCTTTGCCATTAATCATCGTTCTCTAGCGCACCTATCTGCCGAAACTCATTCATCTTTCTTTAGTTCACTCATCTTACACAACGCATTAATCTTTCTTTAGCTCACTCATCTTAAACAATGCATTAATCTTTCTTTAGCTCACTCATCTTACACAATGCATTCACCTTTCTTTAGCTCACTCATCTTACACAATGCATTATCTTTGTTTACCTACTCATCTTACACAATGCATTATCTTTGTTTAGTTCACTCATCTTACAACACTCATATTTTCCTAACCCACAAATCTCTTCTCCTAACCTAAACACTCATATTTTCCTAACCCACAAATCTCTTCTCCTAACCTAAACACTCATACTTTCCTAACCCACAAATCTCTTCTCCTAACCTAAACACTCATACTTTCCTAACCCACAAATCTCTTCCCCTAACCTAAACACTCATACTTTCCTAACCCACAAATCTCTTCCCCTAACCTAAACACGCATATTTTCCTAACCCACAAATCTCTTCTCCTAACCTAAACACTCATATTTTCCTAACCCACAAATCTCTTCTCCTAACCTAAACACTCATATTTTCCTAACCCACAAATCTCTTCTCCTAACCTAAACACTCATATTTTCCTAACCCACAAATCTCTTCTCCTAACCTAAACACTCATATTTTCCTAACCCACAAGTCTCTTCTCCCAACCTAAACACTCATATTTTCCTAACCCACAAATCTCTTCCCCTAACCTAAACACTCATATTTTCCTAACCCACAAATCTCTTCTCCTAACCTAAACACTCATATTTTCCTAACCCACAAATCTCTTCTCCTAACCTAAACACTCATACTTTCCTAACCCACAAATCTCTTCCCCTAACCTAAACACTCATACTTTCCTAACCCACAAATCTCTTCCCCTAACCTAAACACTCATATTTTCCTAACCCACAAATCTCTTCTCCTAACCTAAACACTCATATTTTCCTAACCCACAAATCTCTTCCCCTAACCTAAACACTCATATTTTCCTAACCCACAAATCTCTTCCCCTAACCTAAACACTCATACTTTCCTAACCCTTCTTCCCTGTAACTCAATCATCCTGCCCCACAACCCACACATTTTTCTCTAATCATTTATTCTCATTTGTCCATCTCCATTCGGGCAACAGTCTTCTTTAACAAATTTGGAGACTGCGAGAGGACACACCCCTTTGAGCTGTCAGATGATGACTACACACTGAAACCTGTGACTAACGCCTTCGTTCACGAGTCGCTGATTTGTGACATGACCTTCAAGGCTCCACAGGACTATGGCGTGTGTCTCACTTTTGAGGAGTTTGAAATTGTGGACTGCACCATGCGGATTAAGTTCTACAGCTCATCAACAAGCTCGGGAGTGGCATGGGTATGGTGTTTTGTTACTACTCGTCACGGTTTGTTTGCGTGTACTTCCCTGTTTTGTTACTCCTCGTGTGTGATTTTATATTTTGTTTATTACTACTCGTGTGTGATTTTATTTTCTTTTCGTTACTACTCGTGGGTGATTCTATATTTTGTTTGTTACTACTCGTGTGTGATTTTATATTTTGTTTGTTACTCTTCGTGTGTGATTTTATTTTTTATTTGTTACTACTCGTGTGTGATTTTATATTTGTTCTTTACTCCTCATGTGTGATTGTTTCTTCTAATTCCTTGTAGACTTACATGACTGTATATTTTGTTACTTCTCGTACATGTTTACATGATTTGCTATTTCCTGTTCGTGATTGTATGTTTTGTAACTTCATTAGTTGTGTATGTCTGTGTCACTGTTTTACTGTTTCTTTAATTTTGCTTGTTTAACTGCTTTCTTACTACTATTTTAGCATGATAATTCGTTATTTCGCACGCCTGCAGAGACGTCGGCATCGAAATAAGTTTGCAGAAAACTAAAATACTCGGTCGAGATGTCGAAGCAGCTCCTGCCATCTGTGTTGACAACAATAAAGATGCCGTGCAACAGTGTCGATACACGAAGTCTATCATCAACAACAAACTATTTCTAGATATAAAAATGTACACCCGCATTGGTAAAGCTGCTATCACTTTCGGCTGACATTCTATGCGCGTTTGTGAAAACAGCAAACTGAAAACTGAAACAAAGGCCGTAGTTTACAACGCCTGCAGCATCAGTATCCTTTTATATGGCAGCGAATCATGGACAACTCATACAAAGCAAGAGAGAAAGCTAAATGCATTCCATATGTTGTGTCAGCGCCGTATTCTTGATATTACCTGGAAGGACAAAGTGACAAACGTGGAGGTCCCACTCTCACAGGCCTCCCGAACATCTACACGCTGCTAAAAAAAAACGTAGGTTGCGCTGGTTTGGTCACTTACACCGTATGAAAGATGGCCGCATACCAAAATATATACTTTATGGACTACTAGCAGATGGCAAAAATACTTGGAGGTGCCAAAAATGTACGATCAATAGACGTATGTAAACGTAACATGAAAACTCTGAACATAAACTCTGCAGCCTGGAAAGACATAGTTGCAAACCGGAATCTTTGGAAACACAATCTAAAGCTCCAATTCATGTTAGAAGGAGACAGATTCATATAACAAGAGAATACACGGGAAAGACAAGAAACATTAACATTCCCTAGGGGCGTTGCAAAAACAATACTCAATATAACTGACGGAGACTACTACTGCTGCTGTACTGCCACTACTATACTACTACTACTACTGCCACAACTATAATACTACTACTACTACTACTGCCACTACTATACTACTACTACTACTACTACTACTACTACTATACTACTACTACTACTGCCACTACTATACTACTACTACTGCCACAACTATAATAATACTACTACTACTGCCATTACTATATACTACTACTACTACTGCCACTACTATACTACTACTGCCACTACTATACTACTACTACTGCCACAACTATAATACTACTACTACTACTACTGCCACTACTGTCACTACTACTACTACTGCCACTACTATACTACTACTACTACTACTACTACTACTACTATACTACTACTACTACTGCCACTACTATACTACTACTACTGCCACAACTATAATAATACTACTACTACTGCCACTACTATACTACTACTATGCCACTACTATACTACTACTACTACAGCCACTACTATACTACTACTACTACTGCTACTGCCACTACTATACTACAACTGCTGCAACTGCAACTGCCACTACTAGACTACAACTGCTGCAACTGCCACTACTACACTATTACTACAACTGCAGCTTCTACTACTATTTAGTTTATCTTAGTTTATCCAATATAAATATTATAATATCCCTCATTCATACATTAAGATCTTACTCTGACCTCAGTAAACTTAGCATTCGTCTATCTCTATAATATTAATGACTTCCTCGGAGATCCTTTTCTGGGAAATTTCATGTCAGCTGTTCATTCTGCGCTTTCATAATTGTCCAACGGGATCATTTCAGCTCAAATATAAAATGAGAAATTGTGATTTTTTTTTAACCTCCATTCACAGGAGATTTGTTGCTAATGGTAACAGGAGTAAGCCGTTTCCAATCATAATGTTGCATGATGGGTGATTCTAAACGCACATGGAGAGAGAAATAATTCTTATATCATGTCTTGCGCAATTACTTAGAGGACGCCAAGAGAGCCATTAATGAAAATCTCTAAAACCAGCTGCTAACCATAATCATTATTATGTTAGAAAGGTGGGGAGAAAAAACACGCAATGTTGTAAAAATAAATGACATTTTAAACATTTTTTATGGAAATAATTCAATTGAAACACGAACAAAGCGTGCTTTAGATTTACAAACAGCCTCACACACATACACACACACACACACACACATGTATACTCATACACACACACACAGATACACATGCACAACACAACACACACACACACACCGAGCGGTTTAATACAACCTAGAGCCCTTGTTTTAAGAGAGTTCCGAGAACAAAAATATTTGGCCACCATTTTGTGCCCTGTTTTCAGGTCATAGTATCCTGCTGAAGGAAACGCGATAGTTTTTGTGGCTAAAATTGACAAATAAAACGAGCAGGCAAGCTACCTTCAGATACAGAAGTTGTAAATATTTCTACTTCAATCGTTGATCTGTCTAAATGTGATAAACCAACAACAAAAAAAGAGTGCTTATCAATTTGTTGAATCCATTACAACTGCACCGCTTAGGACCGATTAATCCATTGTAATCAATATAATGATACAAAATACTGATATAACAGACAACGCACAGCGGCAAACAAAAATGTGTTGCACAATTTGTTGCTTTAATCTGGAATTATCAACACAGAAATATCACATATTACTGTAAGGCAGAGACTTATTGCTTTTGATTATTGCTGTTCGTTGCTGCTTCAGTCGTCTTTTTAAGATCCATAACTACAATCCAGATATACATTATTTACATTATATTTTAAAAATTCTTTTATAACGATATTAACAAAGCCTGCAACACGGTTATAACATCGCCTCTTATCTTGAGTAATTGTCTTCACTTGACAGTTTAACGGTGTGAAAATCTAGTAGGGACTGCATTTCACCTGTTTTCTTTCTTTCTATCCTGTCGCTTTGGATCAAAGTGATTGGCTTAAAAATGTTGTTGACACAGTCTAGCGTTAATCGAAGCTTTCCAATATTTTCTACTTCTTTTGCACTCCCACAGAGTCCTTCGTTTTTTTTATTCATTGGAAAAGAGAACAGTCTGTATCCTTTCTGACTGTTATTGCTGCATTCGAGAGTAGTGTACTCAAGCATACTGAGTGAAGCTGAGAGTATTGTACTCAAGCATACTGAGTGAAGCTTTTATTCTGACGGGACCCACAATGGCGTCCAGAGTGTCAAGCGCTGTTTTTAATTGAAACAGTTCGTGCAACTCTCTTAACTCTTTCCGTTCTTAACCTTTTTATCAATGCAACGGAGGAGATTTTAGAGACAACGTTTTTCATGGTTTAAGAATTAATCTACATATATATACTTATCTAACATATAACATATTATGTATGAATATTTAGATAATTGAACAAGGTATTAGATTTCATCAATACCAAGATGATACAAAAAATGCAAAAAGAATATGGCTTGATATCGGTTCACACTATAGCTCGTTTCAAAACATTTGCCCAACTTCAAAACGCTATTACTCTCTAACCGTTTGTTACATACTTTTGAAATTTTCCAAATGTTATTAGAATGCAAAAGACCCTTTAAATGTATATTTAACAAATATCTTGCAGCTGCAGTTTTCTTAAAGCGGCGATATTTCTTTGATGTTTGTCAAAATTGTAAATTGTGAAGCCCTAAAGAATAGAAATTACCGTAGTTGCTGGTCTACGATTAATTTTCACTAGGTAAAGGCGTGGCCGTAATGGGGAAATAACTGGATAAAACAAAACACCAGGAGAATTATTGTCTGCTCAGTTCGAGGACGGACGATAATATCAAGGTATACCTGTATGTCCAATTTTCATAGTTGTGTGGTCCTGAAAAGGACCGTTTGTTGAAATAATTTAAGGTAATATAGGGGCCAACATTGTGGGGGCTATATACTTTCATTCTGAATCAGACGAGTCTAAAAGATTAATAACTGTTTGGGGTTGAACATTCCACAAACCATCATTTTTCCAATATTCCTCTTCCTGTTTTAAGACGTGGTCTTCACATTCAGACCAATAATCTTTGTCTATATTTAATAAAGCGAGATTAGCAAGAGTCTTTACATCGCATATTTTGAATGTTGTATTTTCATCTGCCACTTGTCCTTTTAATTTTGCCCAGATTAGTTCTATTGGATTTAAATGAGCATGGTAAGGTGGCAGCCTCAAACTTATATGACCGTGCTCTTGGATAATCTTATCTATTTGAAAAATCTTTGTCCTCTGTTTTTGCTTTACTAGAGATAGTAATTCAGGTTTTAAGTACATGTTATTAAATTGTATGTGCTCCTTTGTGAGCCATATCTTAATAGCATCTTTTGTACTGGATGACGTCGGGACTTTATCTTCAAGTGCAAAAATGTTGTGGTACGCTGCATTGTCCATTATTAGGCAAGATGGTCGATCTAGTGATGGGAGAACAGAATTTTCAATCCAATGTCTAAATATGTGACCATTCATCTCAGAGTGATAATCCCGATTGTCTATGGATTTTGAAAGAAAAATGAGCTCTGCATTCTGTATTAGTCCATGTTGTCGACTACCTGCATGAGCAATTATCAAGCGCTGTCCTTTGCTGCTAGGTATTAATCTCTTAATCTTTCCATCTGATGACTGCCATTCCCTTTGGTTAGTGTGGTGAACATTGATCCATGTTTCATCCAAGTACACAATATCATAACCTTGCTTGCGCACCTCTTTTACTTCACGTAAGTACTTGCTTCTCATGACTACTATATGTGGCTTCTCACAGATGATGTTTCGTCCATTGGAATACTTTCTGAATGTAAAGCCTGCAGCTCTCACATTCCCCCTTAATGTAGACTTTGATATTTCAATACTGTTGTTCTTTTTCAGCGATACTTTTAATTTTCTTATTGTAACAGTTTCATTCATACCCAACATTTTGCGAATTTCACTTCTAATAAGTTCACTGTCGAAATTATCCAACATTTTTGCTCTTCCTTGTGATTTTGTATATTTGGAATATTGACGGTCACGTGCTTGAATCCAGCGATTAAATGACCGTTTAGATAAATCCAAAATGTGTCTTGTCCTATTCTCAGGGTTTTCTAAAGAATGAAATAATCTTCCTCGTTTAGCCTCTTTGCAAAAATAGTCATACATTTTTATTGCGATGTTTTGTAAACTGCAGAATTTCATTTTAAGACTCATGATAAATGTTAGCGTTCCACGTCTACACCTATGAATGAACGGAAATGGAACACACAATGCCTCGTGTTTTCTAAAAGTGTCTAATTGTGTCAGACAGCTCACGTTTAAAGCGTGTAAAATCGTAAATTTGACCGTGTATAGATTTGTAATCGCTATTTTTAACTTAAATACTGTAAACACTAAGTTTTGACTACATCAATGGGTCGTTATAAATTTATATAAATCAAATAAGCAATAATAATAACCAAATGTTTGTTTTTAATGAAATTAATTCCCTTTTGGGTTCTAATCATTATAACTTTACATGCAAATTTTGAAAAAAATACAAAAAGCGGTTTAAAAGATATTGATTTTAAAAGTTGGGCACGACTTATGAAACAAGCTATAATCAAATTGAGAGTGGCGCACTATGCGGCGAAACGTAGGCGGCAGAAGTCGGCACGGTGCGTCGAAACGTACGGAAAGAATGAATATAGAGGCTATAACACAACCCTAAACTTCACTCGGAAAAAATATCCAAAAGCGAAGAGAGTGAAGTAACAATAATTACTCTTTTCTACTTATTATTAATATCGAAAGATGTCTGATACCATGTATTTAGTTTGTTTAATTTATAAGCAATATGGTATCAACTTATATTAATCAAACCATAAACAATGGCTGCACAGAATATTTAATGCAGCATGGCACCAACAACAAGCCCCAGAAGACTGGCAACAGGCAATCATCATACCAATATGGAAAAAGAAAGGTAACAAAAGAGACTGCAATCAATATAGAGGTATATCTCTTCTCAGCCATGTTGGAAAGCTATACGCCAAAATCTTGGAAAAAAGGCTGAGACCAATAATAGAACTACAGTTAAAGCGATTCTCAAATGGGGTCCGAAAAAAAAGAGGATGTACTGGCGCACTATTCACACTAAAACAGCTTGCAGAAAAAACGACAGAACACAATCAAAACTTATACATAGCCTTCATTGACCAGGAAAAAGCATTCGACAGAGTAAACAGAGAAGAACTGTGGGAGATACTAACAACATACGGAGTAAGCCAACATCTAACCAACCTTATTAAAAGCCTCTACGTCAACAGCAGCTGCAGGGTCAGAACAGCAGCAGGCTACACAGACCACTTCGAAGTTAGATCAGGAGTAAGACTGGGGTGCGTACTATCCCCCCTACTGTTTATTACATACATGGACCATATATGCAAGCTAGCCAACCAATCAGAGACAGAGGAGATCAACGAGCTTCTATTTGCAGACGATCAGGCACTAATACATGAAACAATAAAAGAACTAAACAGACTCAACATCTCAGGCACAAAATACAACATGAAAATCAACATCAACAAAACAGAAGTCATGAATGTTGCCAAAAATAAATAGAACATCAACATAACTATAGAAGGCGGGCAACTAAAACAAGTAGAGGAATTCAAATACCTAGGAAGTCTAATGACAAACGATAATTCACAAACAGCAGGGATTGAATCAAGATGCAAGAAAGCATGTCAAATCATCGGACAGTTATCACCACTATTGTCCAACAAGGAAATAACCCTGGAGGCAAAACGAGCACTATACAACACAATCTTCATCCCAACGTTGTGCTACCTGGACCCTAGATGCAAGAACAATAAGAAAAATAACCTCTACAGAGATGAAATGTGTTAGAAGAATGACAGGAAACAGTCTGAGAGATAAGATCAGAAATGAAGAACTGAGAAAAAAGCTAGGAATAGTCCCCGCCATAGAATATAAGGAAACAGCAGATAAAATGGTTTGGCAGAAAGAACAGAACACTACACAACGAGCTTTCAACAAATGTTGTGAGAACACCGGACCCAATGGTCGACCACGAAAAAGATGGGTCGATAGAATATTAGAAGCACTAGGAAACATAACAGCAGCAGAGGCGAACAGAAGAGCAAAAGACCGCAAATTATATCTCCCCTAGACGCTGAAAGGCAGATGAGGAAGGAAAGAAGAAGAAGAAGATAAAGGGCAATACGACTTATTCCTAACCTAACACTTAACTTCAGCTCTTATCCGTAAGCTCAAGATTCAACTAAATCCAAACACTAAACTCTAACCCTAAACATATAACCACAACATTATAAACAAAACCCAACCCTTACATGACATGAACCTTGTTACACAGGCTTTGAACAACAAAGAATTCAATAGTTTGGACTCTTTGTTTCAAATATTCAATAACGCTATTATGTTTTTGCTCGGCAGATCTAAATGAACTCATAACATGCCGTATCTACAGTTTTTCTGGCATATGTTAAGTGAGGTATATTACAATATTGTTTCATTTGTTTCAACCAAATGTACGCAACCACCCAGGTTAATATAAACAAACGAGAACATAAGGGGATACAACTCGAGTAATATTAATCAATTTATGTTTAAATTATGTAATTAACTCAGAATGAATATTTCTAAAATTTAGATTCAATGCAAGTCAATGATACTCTATTCTATAGATCATCATCATCATCATGTACCCTGCCGGTTGGCGTAGGCGATCATGTCCCTCCACAATCTTCCACCCACAGTGCATCGTATCAGTTCTGTTGTTGACTGTTTTCCATGCCATGACACCAAGCTATCCAGTATTTTCTCTCTTTGTCGTCCGCGATCTCTCTTTCCTTTTATTTTGCCAGTTGTAACCAAGTATTCCAACTTTCCTCGTCTCATGATGTGCCCGAAAAATGTTGATTGTTTCTTTCTGATGTTTTTTAAGAGCTCCCTTTTTGTGTTGGCCTCTTTGAGAACTACCTCATTGGTCTTTTTATCTGTACAGGGAACTTTCAACATTCTTCTGAGAAATCCCATCTCTGTGGCTTCTAACCGTCTTTTCATTTGTTTGTCTAATTCTATAGATAGTAAACTTTAATACGGGTAATTTTTATATTCGCCATTTAAAAAAAGACATCTCTTACGGTATAATTCTCATGTCCCTTTCTATATATCATTTACCTGCTTCCAATGATCTTCTATATTTATTGTATTTTCTAGTTGTTGCAAGACTTGGTATTTGTTTGATATTGTGACTGCACATTTATCTTTAATTCCTTGTTCTTTAAGAAACCCTACATTGAAATATTGTCTATCTTTATTCGTTGTAATATATCTTATTAGTTTAAGTTTAGATTTCGCTAACAGAAGATAATGATCTGAAGCTACATCTGCTCCTCTATATATTTTTACATTATGTAAGGATCACTGAAACGTATTATTAATACATATGTGATTATTTTGATTCTCTGTTCTATGATCTGGTGACACCCATGTAGCTTTATGTATTCTTTTATGTTAGAATATTATTCCTCCTAGGCTCATTTGATTAAGAGCACAGAAGTTTACAAATATCTCTCCATTCTCATTTATATATTTCCAAGTCCATGTTTTCCCATAATCTCTTCGAAGCTTCTGTTGTCCGATCCTACTTGTGCATTTTGATATCCCATAAAGATTATAATATCACTGGCTTGTCTTGCATCCATCTGACATTGTAACTGTTTATAGAATTCATCTTTAACTAAATCATCCTTATCATTGGTTGGTGCATAGCATTGGATAATGTGTATTTTTATTTTGTTTGTTGTTGTTGTTGTTGTTGTTTTAAATGTTGCTCTAATTAGTCTTGGTCCTACTGCTTCCCATTCTATTAGTGTCTTCTGAGCATTCCTTGCTAATATTATATTTACCCCTTCACTATGTTGTGCTCCAGGTTCCTGATGTCCTGATGATAAAATCATCTCTCCTGTATTTAGTTTTATTCTTTCCGTTCATAGCCATCTTGTTTCGCACATTCCCAGAACATCTATTTTGTAATTTTTCATTTCCGCTGCTACCTTTGCGGCTTTTCCTTGTTCATTTAGGGTACGTCCATTCCAGGTGCCAATTCTGGAGGATTTCCTGGCAGACAAAAGGTGAGCCGGCAACCCGGACTCCTTACGGCTTTCTCCGAATTGCGCCATACATCTCTTAGACAGAGACCTTTATTTTTGCCATCCTTTGCTATAATGTCTAACGTTTCTTGTAACTCGTTTTCACTCGTAGCGATTAAGACGCTACGAGACGCTATTATCATCAGCATATCTGAGATTATTTATATTATGACTTCCAACTGGAAGTTTTCTCATAAAAATTACTGCGCTAAAATATCAGTATCACAAAAACGAACTATTCTATAATATTTATTTTTTTGAACAGTGTCATAAATTTGAACCACTTCACTAAATCTCAGGAATGGGTGAAATGAAGTTTCCTCGTGTCATCTTCGTTTATTCATGGATCAACATTTTAATTATTATAACTAAAGTACTGCTTTGAGGTTAAGGCAATCAACTGTGATTATATATGTTATGCACCATCATTTATATTTGTGTAAGTAAAAGTATACATTTTTGCTCGTAATATCTTTGCAAGCTGTCCAGTGAGGAAATAATTACAACTGGGCTCTGTCAATCTGTGCCGCTAGGTGGCTCTCATGATGGCTCATTCACTTCCGGGAAATCTGCTTTATCAGTGACAACCTGGAGGCTCTGTCGGGGTTTTCCGATTACGCTGGGATTAAACATTGTGCATGGCTGGAGGGGTCAGAGAAAGCTTTTGTGCTGTGTGTCTGAATAAGATTTCCAGACTTGCAGGCCGCAATTATCTGGGGGTGATATACTGCCTCTTTTCAGCAGGACCGGCTTAGATCACGATGTCAGGGTAATAAGATTAGAGGTCTTGTATTGTTCTGGTGTTTTATTTGGGAGGTGTTCAGCTCAAGCAAGTAATTTTAGCCCGCTACACAACTGGTCTTAACAGCTGGATCCTTGTGGCAGTAGACAAGAAAAAGGAGTGGAAAAGGAGGAAGAAGAAGTGGGATAGAAGGAGGAGGAGGAGAAAGAAAAAGAAGAAGAGGGAGGAGGTGGAAGAAGAATAAGAAGGGAAGGAGAAGGAAGAAGACAAAATTGGAGAAGGTGGAAGAGGAAGAAAAAGCAGAGGAGGAGGAGAAGGAAGAAGACAAAATTGGAGAAAATGGAAGAGGAAGAAAAACCAGAGGAGGAGGAGAAGGAAGAAGAAGTAGAAGGAAAGGAGAAGGAAGAAGAAGAGGAGGAGAAGGAAGAAGAAGTAGAAGGAAAGGAGAAGGAAGAAGAAGTAGAAGGAAAGGAGAAGGAAGAAGAAGGGGAGGAGAAGGAAGAAGAAGGGGAGGAGAAGGAAGAAGAAGTAGAAGGAAAGGAGAAGGAAGAAGAAGGGGAGGAGAAGGAAGAAGAAGGGGAGGAGAAGGAAGAAGACAAAATTGGAGAAGGTGGAAGAGGAAGAAAAAGCAGAGGAGGAGGAGAAGGAAGAAGAAGTAGAAGGAAAGGAGAAGGAAGAAGAAGGGAGGAGAAGGAAGAAGAAGGGGAGGAGAAGGAAGAAGAAGTAGAAGGAAAGGAGAAGGAAGAAGAAGGGGAGGAGAAGGAAGAAGAAGGGGAGGAGAAGGAAGAAGAAGTAGAAGGAAAGGAGAAGGAAGAAGAAGGGGAGGAGAAGGAAGAAGAAGAGGAGGAGAAGGAAGAAGAAGTAGAAGGAAAGGAGAAGGAAGAAGAAGGGGAGGAGAAGGAAGAAGAAGGGGAGGAGAAGGAAGAAGAAGAAGAAGAAGAGGGAGGAGAATGAAGAAGAAGAAGAAGGGAAGGAGAAGGAAGAAGAAGGGGAGGAGAAGGAAGAAGAAGGGGAGGAGAAGGAAGAAGAAGAGGAGGAGAAGGAAGAAGAAGAAGAAAGGGAGGAGGTGGAAGAAGAATAAGAAGGGGAGGAGAAGGAAGAAGAAAAAAAGAGGAGGAGATGAAGGAGGAAGAAGAAGAAAAAGAGGAGGAGGAAAAAGAAGGGCAAGAGAAGGAAGAAGAAAAAAGAGGAGGAAGAAGAAGGAAGAGAGGGTGGTTTTTATATGTGTCATCTTGTAAGATTTTACTCATTTGTCTTATTATGCCTGTCTGCATGTTAAGACGTATCTATTTGGTACGTCTTTGTGCCGCTTCCTGTCTATCCTGTTCTCTCTATCTGTTCGTCCCTGTATCTCTTGTTCTCTCTATATGTTCGGCCCTGTATCTCTTGTTCTCTCTATCTGTTCGGCCCTGTATCTCTTGTTCTCTCTATCTGTTCGTCCCTGTATCTCGTGTTCTCTCTATATGTTCGGCCCTGTATCTCGTGTTCTCTCTATATGTTCGGCCCTGTAGCTCTTGTTCTCTCTATCTGTTCGGCCCTGTATCTCGTGTTCTCTCTATATGTTCAGCCCTGTATCTCGTGTTCTCTCTATCTGTCCGGCCCTGTATCTCGTGTTCTCTCTATATGTTCGGCCCTGTATCTCTTGTTCTCTCTATATGTTCGGCCCTGTATCTCTTGTTCTCTCTATATGTTCGGCCCTGTATCTCGTGTTTTCTCTATATGTTCGGCCCTGTATCTCTTGTTCTCTCTATATGTTCGGCCCTGTATCTCTTGTTCTCTCTATATGTTCGGCCCTGTATCTCTTGTTCTCTCTATTTGTTCGGTCCTGTATCTCTTGTTCTCTCTATATGTTCGGCCCTGTATCTCTTGTTCTCTCTATATGTTCGGCCCTGTATCTCTTGTTCTCTTTATATGTTCGGTCCTGTATCTCGTGTTCTCTCTATATGTTCGGCCCTGTATCTCTTGCTCTCTCTATATGTTCGGCCCTGTATCTCGTGTTCTCTCTATATGTTCGGCCCTGTATCTCGTGTTCTCTCTATATGTTCGGCCCTGTATCTCGTGTTCTCTCTATATGTTCGGCCCTGTAGCTCTCTACGTCCTGTCTGTTTACTTTGTTATGTCTGTCTGTCTCGTCCTGCCTGCTCGTATCGTCCTGTTCCGTCATCTGTGTATCTGCCCTGTCTGTCTCTCCATCAAGCTTGTCTGCCTCTCTGTCTGTCGGTGTCTCTGTCTTTCTCGTCCATCCCTTCTGTTCCGTACTGTCTGTCTGTCCCGTTATGTTTGTATGTCCTATTTTGTTTGTCTGTTTGCCCCGTCCTATCTCTTTGTTCTGTTCCGTCTCTCTGTTCCGCTCCCTCTGTCTATCTGTCTGTCCCGCCCTGTCTGTGTTTATGCCCCCTCCGGTCTCTCTGTTGTTGTCCTCTTGTTTGTGTCAGCTTGTCGGTGTCATCCTCTATGTCTATCTCACTCAGTCCTGTCCTGTCAGTCTGTTTCGTCCCGTCCGTTCTGTTTTGTCCCGCCCAGTCCTGTCTGTCTGTCACTTTCGCCCCGAGTGTTGTCTTCTTCTTTCTTCTTTTACCTTTTAGCTCCCGGTGGAGCATAGGTCTTCAACAAACACTTTCCAAGTCGTTCTGTTTTTTGCATCTTTCTTTGACTTGTTCATGTTTGTGAAGTTTTTTTCGGCTTACTTTTTTTACAGTATGGGATAGCCAGTCCCATGCCTAACCCTCCTTTCTCGCCTCTTACGAACATGCCTGGTAGGGTACAGCGCCGCTATTCTTTACTCCCTTTTCGGGCCCCGGCAGCGCACGGGCGCCCGAGTGTTGTGTCCCGTATGTTTTCTCCTGCCCAGTTCTGTTCAGTCTCGTCTTGAATTGCCCGTTCCTTTTAGTCTTGTCTTGTGAAGTTCAGCCTCGTCTTGAACTGCCCGTTCCTTTTTGTCTTGTCTTGTGAAGTTCAGCCTCGTCTTGAACTGCCCGTTCCTTTTAGTCTTATCTTGTGAAGTTCAGCCTCGTCTTGAACTGCCCGTTCCTTTTTGTCTTATCTTGTGAAGTTCAGCCTCGTCTTGAACTGCCCGTTCCTTTTTGTCTTGTCTTATCAAGTTCAGTCTCGTCTTGAACTGCCCGTTCCTTTTTGTCTTGTCTTGTGAAGTTCAGCCTCGTCTTGAACTGCCCGTTCCTTTTTGTCTTATCTTGTGAAGTTCAGCCTTGTCTTGAACCGCCCATTCCTTTTTGTCTTGTCTTGTGAAATTCAGCCTCGTCTTGAACCGCCCATTCCTTTTTGTCTTGTCTTGTGAAGTTCAGTCTCGTCTTGAACTGCCCGTTCCTTGTTGTCTTGTTTTGTGAAGTTCAGTCTCGTCTTGAACTGCCCGTTCCTTTGCTGTCTTGTCTTGTGAAGTTCAGCCTCGTCTTGAACTGCCCGTTCCTTTGCTGTCGTGTCTTGTGAAGTTCAGCCTCGTCTTGAACTGCCCGTTCCTTGTTGTCTTGTTTTGTGAAGTTCAGTCTCGTCTTGAACCGCCCATTCCTTTTTGTCTTGTTTTGTGAAGTCCAGCCTCGTCTTGAACTGCCCATTCCTTTTTGTCTTGTCTTGTGAAGTTCAGCCTCGTCTTGAACTGCCCGTTCCTTTGCTGTCTTGTCTTGTGAAGTTCAGCCTCCTCTTGAACTGCCCGTTCCTTTTTGTCTTGTCTTGTGAAGTTCAGTCTCGTCTTGAACCGCCCATTCCTTTTTGTCTTGTCTTGTGAAGTTCAGTCTCGTCTTGAACTGCCCGTTCCTTTATGTCTTGTCTTGTGAAGTTCAGTCCCGTCTTGCCCTGTTCCTCACGTCCTGTTTTATTTTGTCCTGTCAGGTCTATCATATTCTTTCTCCGTCTGCACTTTCTGTCCCTTCCTATCTGTTTTCTCTGTCCAGTCCAGTTCTGTTCTGTCTTGTCCTGTCTCTGTTCTGTTCTCTCTGTCTTAAACTGCCTCTGTCCTATGTGTCTGTTGTATGTTCTGTCCTCTCTTTGTCACGCTATGTCTTTCTATCCTATCCCACCCTGTCTTGTCTGTCTTCCTTGCCCTGTTTCTTTGTCTGTCTTTCCCTCTGTTATGTCTATGCTATCTGTCTGTCCGGATCTCGTATCTGCTCAGTCTTGTCCGTCCTATTTGTATCACGCACAACTATCTGTATGTTTGTCCTGATTTCCTGATTATCACGTCCTATCTGTCTATTTAGGGTACAAATAATAATACATAAATATTATTATATGGGGAACTTCCGAGGCGATAATAGGGAATAATAGAACAAAGAAGTATGTGTTAGCACTCGGAAAAATTGACAGACAAACAACAATAGAAAAAAACGAAGAACAATATATGGTCCGAAGTGGGATCGAACCCGTACTCAGTGGCACCGCGCCTTGCCACGAGAAGCCGAACGCTTGGTACACTGCCACGCAGCCAACTAAAAAATTGGCTATTGCAGTAGTGTCTTCCACGAAAGGCGATCTCAATGACTATAGCATAGGGTAACGATCACAGACCGGAAATAAATTGTATATTTGTACTTTCCTATTAATGCAAGTATCTCCCAGTAGGGCTGAATACTTGTGTTGCAGACAAACATTTATTGGACGAAACAGCACGAATAGTAGTTCCCAGTGGTTATATACTGGGTACAAATAATAATACATAAATATTATTATATGGGGAACTTCCGAGGCGATAATAGGGAATAATAGAACAAAGAAGTATGTGTTAGCACTCGGAAAAATTGACAGACAAACAACAATAGAAAAAAACGAAGAACAATATATGGTCCGAAGTGGGATCGAACCCGTACTCAGTGGCACCGCGCCTTGCCACGAGAAGCCGAACGCTTGGTACACTGCCACGCAGCCAACTAAAAAATTGGCTATTGCAGTAGTGTCTTCCACGAAAGGCGATCTCAATGACTATAGCATAGGGTAACGATCACAGACCGGAAATAAATTGTATATTTGTACTTTCCTATTAATGCAAGTATCTCCCAGTAGGGCAGAATACTTGTGTTGTAGACAAACATTTATTGGACGAAACAGCACGAATAGTAGTTCCCAGTGGTTATATACTGGGTACAAATAATAATACATAAATATTATTATATGGGGAACTTCCGAGGCGATAATAGGGAATAATAGAACAAAGAAGTATGTGTTAGCACTCGGAAAAATTGACAGACAAACAACAATAGAAAAAAACGAAGAACAATATATGGTCCGAAGTGGGATCGAACCCGTACTCAGTGGCACCGCGCCTTGCCACGAGAAGCCGAACGCTTGGTACACTGCCACGCAGCCAACTAAAAAATTGGCTATTGCAGTAGTGTCTTCCACGAAAGGCGATCTCAATGACTATAGCATAGGGTAACGATCACAGACCGGAAATAAATTGTATATTTGTACTTTCCTATTAATGCAAGTATCTCCCAGTAGGGCTGAATACTTGTGTTGTAGACAAACATTTATTGGACGAAACAGCACGAATAGTAGTTCCCAGTGGTTATATACTGGGTACAAATAATAATACATAAATATTATTATATGGGGAACTTCCGAGGCGATAATAGGGAATAATAGAACAAAGAAGTATGTGTTAGCACTCGGAAAAATTGACAGACAAACAACAATAGAAAAAAACGAAGAACAATATATGGTCCGAAGTGGGATCGAACCCGTACTCAGTGGCACCGCGCCTTGCCACGAGAAGCCGAACGCTTGGTACACTGCCACGCAGCCAACTAAAAAATTGGCTATTGCAGTAGTGTCTTCCACGAAAGGCGATCTCAATGACTATAGCATAGGGTAACGATCACAGACCGGAAATAAATTGTATATTTGTACTTTCCTATTAATGCAAGTATCTCCCAGTAGGGCAGAATACTTGTGTTGTAGACAAACATTTATTGGACGAAACAGCACGAATAGTAGTTCCCAGTGGTTATATACTGGGTACAAATAATAATACATAAATATTATTATATGGGGAACTTCCGAGGCGATAATAGGGAATAATAGAACAAAGAAGTATGTGTTAGCACTCGGAAAAATTGACAGACAAACAACAATAGAAAAAAACGAAGAACAATATATGGTCCGAAGTGGGATCGAACCCGTACTCAGTGGCACCGCGCCTTGCCACGAGAAGCCGAACGCTTGGTACACTGCCACGCAGCCAACTAAAAAATTGGCTATTGCAGTAGTGTCTTCCACGAAAGGCGATCTCAATGACTATAGCATAGGGTAACGATCACAGACCGGAAATAAATTGTATATTTGTACTTTCCTATTAATGCAAGTATCTCCCAGTAGGGCTGAATACTTGTGTTGTAGACAAACATTTATTGGACGAAACAGCACGAATAGTAGTTCCCAGTGGTTATATACTGGGTACAAATAATAATACATAAATATTATTATATGGGGAACTTCCGAGGCGATAATAGGGAATAATAGAACAAAGAAGTATGTGTTAGCACTCGGAAAAATTGACAGACAAACAAGAATAGAAAAAAACGAAGAACAATATATGGTCCGAAGTGGGATCGAACCCGTACTCAGTGGCACCGCGCCTTGCCACGAGAAGCCGAACGCTTGGTACACTGCCACGCAGCCAACTAAAAAATTGGCTATTGCAGTAGTGTCTTCCACGAAAGGCGATCTCAATGACTATAGCATAGGGTAACGATCACAGACCGGAAATAAATTGTATATTTGTACTTTCCTATTAATGCAAGTATCTCCCAGTAGGGCTGAATACTTGTGTTGTAGACAAACATTTATTGGACGAAACAGCACGAATAGTAGTTCCCAGTGGTTATATACTGGGTACAAATAATAATACATAAATATTATTATATGGGGAACTTCCGAGGCGATAATAGGGAATAATAGAACAAAGAAGTATGTGTTAGCACTCGGAAAAATTGACAGACAAACAACAATAGAAAAAAACGAAGAACAATATATGGTCCGAAGTGGGATCGAACCCGTACTCAGTGGCACCGCGCCTTGCCACGAGAAGCCGAACGCTTGGTACACTGCCACGCAGCCAACTAAAAAATTGGCTATTGCAGTAGTGTCTTCCACGAAAGGCGATCTCAATGACTATAGCATAGGGTAACGATCACAGACCGGAAATAAATTGTATATTTGTACTTTCCTATTAATGCAAGTATCTCCCAGTAGGGCTGAATACTTGTGTTGTAGACAAACATTTATTGGACGAAACAGCACGAATAGTAGTTCCCAGTGGTTATATACTGGGTACAAATAATAATACATAAATATTATTATATGGGGAACTTCCGAGGCGATAATAGGGAATAATAGAACAAAGAAGTATGTGTTAGCACTCGGAAAAATTGACAGACAAACAAGAATAGAAAAAAACGAAGAACAATATATGGTCCGAAGTGGGATCGAACCCGTACTCAGTGGCACCGCGCCTTGCCACGAGAAGCCGAACGCTTGGTACACTGCCACGCAGCCAACTAAAAAATTGGCTATTGCAGTAGTGTCTTCCACGAAAGGCGATCTCAATGACTATAGCATAGGGTAACGATCACAGACCGGAAATAAATTGTATATTTGTACTTTCCTATTAATGCAAGTATCTCCCAGTAGGGCTGAATACTTGTGTTGTAGACAAACATTTATTGGACGAAACAGCACGAATAGTAGTTCCCAGTGGTTATATACTGGGTACAAATAATAATACATAAATATTATTATATGGGGAACTTCCGAGGCGATAATAGGGAATAATAGAACAAAGAAGTATGTGTTAGCACTCGGAAAAATTGACAGACAAACAACAATAGAAAAAAACGAAGAACAATATATGGTCCGAAGTGGGATCGAACCCGTACTCAGTGGCACCGCGCCTTGCCACGAGAAGCCGAACGCTTGGTACACTGCCACGCAGCCAACTAAAAAATTGGCTATTGCAGTAGTGTCTTCCACGAAAGGCGATCTCAATGACTATAGCATAGGGTAACGATCACAGACCGGAAATAAATTGTATATTTGTACTTTCCTATTAATGCAAGTATCTCCCAGTAGGGCTGAATACTTGTGTTGTAGACAAACATTTATTGGACGAAACAGCACGAATAGTAGTTCCCAGTGGTTATATACTGGGTACAAATAATAATACATACATAATTATTATATGGGGAACTTCCGAGGCGATAATAGGGAATAATAGAACAAAGAAGTATGTGTTAGCACTCGGAAAAATTGACAGACAAACAACAATAGAAAAAAACGAAGAACAATATATGGTCCGAAGTGGGATCGAACCCGTACTCAGTGGCACCGCGCCTTGCCACGAGAAGCCGAACGCTTGGTACACTGCCACGCAGCCAACTAAAAAATTGGCTATTGCAGTAGTGTCTTCCACGAAAGGCGATCTCAATGACTATAGCATAGGGTAACGATCACAGACCGGAAATAAATTGTATATTTGTACTTTCCTATTAATGCAAGTATCTCCCAGTAGGGCAGAATACTTGTGTTGTAGACAAACATTTATTGGACGAAACAGCACGAATAGTAGTTCCCAGTGGTTATATACTGGGTACAAATAATAATACATAAATATTATTATATGGGGAACTTCCGAGGCGATAATAGGGAATAATAGAACAAAGAAGTATGTGTTAGCACTCGGAAAAATTGACAGACAAACAACAATAGAAAAAAACGAAGAACAATATATGGTCCGAAGTGGGATCGAACCCGTACTCAGTGGCACCGCGCCTTGCCACGAGAAGCCGAACGCTTGGTACACTGCCACGCAGCCAACTAAAAAATTGGCTATTGCAGTAGTGTCTTCCACGAAAGGCGATCTCAATGACTATAGCATAGGGTAACGATCACAGACCGGAAATAAATTGTATATTTGTACTTTCCTATTAATGCAAGTATCTCCCAGTAGGGCAGAATACTTGTGTTGTAGACAAACATTTATTGGACGAAACAGCACGAATAGTAGTTCCCAGTGGTTATATACTGGGTACAAATAATAATACATAAATATTATTATATGGGGAACTTCCGAGGCGATAATAGGGAATAATAGAACAAAGAAGTATGTGTTAGCACTCGGAAAAATTGACAGACAAACAACAATAGAAAAAAACGAAGAACAATATATGGTCCGAAGTGGGATCGAACCCGTACTCAGTGGCACCGCGCCTTGCCACGAGAAGCCGAACGCTTGGTACACTGCCACGCAGCCAACTAAAAAATTGGCTATTGCAGTAGTGTCTTCCACGAAAGGCGATCTCAATGACTATAGCATAGGGTAACGATCACAGACCGGAAATAAATTGTATATTTGTACTTTCCTATTAATGCAAGTATCTCCCAGTAGGGCAGAATACTTGTGTTGTAGACAAACATTTATTGGACGAAACAGCACGAATAGTAGTTCCCAGTGGTTATATACTGGGTACAAATAATAATACATAAATATTATTATATGGGGAACTTCCGAGGCGATAATAGGGAATAATAGAACAAAGAAGTATGTGTTAGCACTCGGAAAAATTGACAGACAAACAACAATAGAAAAAAACGAAGAACAATATATGGTCCGAAGTGGGATCGAACCCGTACTCAGTGGCACCGCGCCTTGCCACGAGAAGCCGAACGCTTGGTACACTGCCACGCAGCCAACTAAAAAATTGGCTATTGCAGTAGTGTCTTCCACGAAAGGCGATCTCAATGACTATAGCATAGGGTAACGATCACAGACCGGAAATAAATTGTATATTTGTACTTTCCTATTAATGCAAGTATCTCCCAGTAGGGCAGAATACTTGTGTTGTAGACAAACATTTATTGGACGAAACAGCACGAATAGTAGTTCCCAGTGGTTATATACTGGGTACAAATAATAATACATAAATATTATTATATGGGGAACTTCCGAGGCGATAATAGGGAATAATAGAACAAAGAAGTATGTGTTAGCACTCGGAAAAATTGACAGACAAACAACAATAGAAAAAAACGAAGAACAATATATGGTCCGAAGTGGGATCGAACCCGTACTCAGTGGCACCGCGCCTTGCCACGAGAAGCCGAACGCTTGGTACACTGCCACGCAGCCAACTAAAAATTGGCTATTGCAGTAGTGTCTTCCACGAAAGGCGATCTCAATGACTATAGCATAGGGTAACGATCACAGACCGGAAATAAATTGTATATTTGTACTTTCCTATTAATGCAAGTATCTCCCAGTAGGGCAGAATACTTGTGTTGTAGACAAACATTTATTGGACGAAACAGCACGAATAGTAGTTCCCAGTGGTTATATACTGGGTACAAATAATAATACATAAATATTATTATATGGGGAACTTCCGAGGCGATAATAGGGAATAATAGAACAAAGAAGTATGTGTTAGCACTCGGAAAAATTGACAGACAAACAACAATAGAAAAAAACGAAGAACAATATATGGTCCGAAGTGGGATCGAACCCGTACTCAGTGGCACCGCGCCTTGCCACGAGAAGCCGAACGCTTGGTACACTGCCACGCAGCCAACTAAAAAATTGGCTATTGCAGTAGTGTCTTCCACGAAAGGCGATCTCAATGACTATAGCATAGGGTAACGATCACAGACCGGAAATAAATTGTATATTTGTACTTTCCTATTAATGCAAGTATCTCCCAGTAGGGCAGAATACTTGTGTTGTAGACAAACATTTATTGGACGAAACAGCACGAATAGTAGTTCCCAGTGGTTATATACTGGGTACAAATAATAATACATAAATATTATTATATGGGGAACTTCCGAGGCGATAATAGGGAATAATAGAACAAAGAAGTATGTGTTAGCACTCGGAAAAATTGACAGACAAACAACAATAGAAAAAAACGAAGAACAATATATGGTCCGAAGTGGGATCGAACCCGTACTCAGTGGCACCGCGCCTTGCCACGAGAAGCCGAACGCTTGGTACACTGCCACGCAGCCAACTAAAAAATTGGCTATTGCAGTAGTGTCTTCCACGAAAGGCGATCTCAATGACTATAGCATAGGGTAACGATCACAGACCGGAAATAAATTGTATATTTGTACTTTCCTATTAATGCAAGTATCTCCCAGTAGGGCTGAATACTTGTGTTGTAGACAAACATTTATTGGACGAAACAGCACGAATAGTAGTTCCCAGTGGTTATATACTGGGTACAAATAATAATACATAAATATTATTATATGGGGAACTTCCGAGGCGATAATAGGGAATAATAGAACAAAGAAGTATGTGTTAGCACTCGGAAAAATTGACAGACAAACAACAATAGAAAAAAACGAAGAACAATATATGGTCCGAAGTGGGATCGAACCCGTACTCAGTGGCACCGCGCCTTGCCACGAGAAGCCGAACGCTTGGTACACTGCCACGCAGCCAACTAAAAAATTGGCTATTGCAGTAGTGTATTGCAGTAGTGCATTAATAGGAAAGTACAAATTGGCTATTGCAGTAGTGTATTGCAGTAGTGCATTAATAGGAAAGTACAAATATACAATTTATTTCCGGTCTGTGATCGTTACCCTATGCTATAGTCATTGAGATCGCCTTTCGTGGAAGACACTACTGCAATAGCCAATTTTTTAGTTGGCTGCGTGGCAGTGTACCAAGCGTTCGGCTTCTCGTGGCAAGGCGCGGTGCCACTGAGTACGGGTTCGATCCCACTTCGGACCATATATTGTTCTTCGTTTTTTTCTATTGTTGTTTGTCTGTCAATTTTTCCGAGTGCTAACACATACTTCTTTGTTCTATTATTCCCTATTATCGCCTCGGAAGTTCCCCATATAATAATATTTATGTATTATTATTTGTACCCAGTATATAACCACTGGGAACTACTATTCGTGCTGTTTCGTCCAATAAATGTTTGTCTACAACACAAGTATTCAGCCCTACTGGGAGATACTTGCATTAATAGGAAAGTACAAATATACAATTTATTTCCGGTCTGTGATCGTTACCCTATGCTATAGTCATTGAGATCGCCTTTCGTGGAAGACACTACTGCAATAGCCAATTTTTTAGTTGGCTGCGTGGCAGTGTACCAAGCGTTCGGCTTCTCGTGGCAAGGCGCGGTGCCACTGAGTACGGGTTCGATCCCACTTCGGACCATATATTGTTCTTCGTTTTTTTCTATTGTTGTTTGTCTGTCAATTTTTCCGAGTGCTAACACATACTTCTTTGTTCTATTATTCCCTATTATCGCCTCGGAAGTTCCCCATATAATAATATTTATGTATTATTATTTGTACCCAGTATATAACCACTGGGAACTACTATTCGTGCTGTTTCGTCCAATAAATGTTTGTCTACAACACAAGTATTCAGCCCTACTGGGAGATACTTGCATTAATAGGAAAGTACAAATATACAATTTATTTCCGGTCTGTGATCGTTACCCTATGCTATAGTCATTGAGATCGCCTTTCGTGGAAGACACTACTGCAATAGCCAATTTTTTAGTTGGCTGCGTGGCAGTGTACCAAGCGTTCGGCTTCTCGTGGCAAGGCGCGGTGCCACTGAGTACGGGTTCGATCCCACTTCGGACCATATATTGTTCTTCGTTTTTTTCTATTGTTGTTTGTCTGTCAATTTTTCCGAGTGCTAACACATACTTCTTTGTTCTATTATTCCCTATCTGTCTATTTATCCTGCCGGACCTGTCTGTCTATCTGTCAATTAATACCCCACCACCTAAGTATTATAGAAAACCTGGTTGGCGGCAATGCTGAGAATCAGACTAATGCAGTTATTGAATTCTATTCAGTCTGCAGTACTGGTCTTATATAGTCACTGGCTAGATCTACAAAGTTATTTTCCTATGTTGTTTAAATGTCCGTGCAGTACACTTTATTAATGCGCCTTCTACCGCATTTTGTCAATAGGGTTTGTAGCCTTTGAGACTAATACCAATGCATTTATTGGATTTGTATTCCTTATGACGAAGATGGATGTGTCGGACCGAAAGGCGCATATGTCACAGATTACCGTAAACTAGCGACAAACGTACCATGCCTCTTAATGGGTGCACGTGGAAGAAAACAAAAAAAGAAATAGTTTCTTGTTCACTCTTTGGGATAGATCTCTTGTTGTGGGATAGATCTCTTGTTGTGGGATAGATCTCTTGTGTACTGTAGTAATAGGGTTAGTACGAACATGTGCAGCACGGACGTTATTTAGAAGTCTTCTTACACTAATAATGTTTGATATCATATGAAGCCCAGTTTGTTTCTGTAGTCTGGCCACAGCCATCTATATCTCAGGCTTGAGGGCTGAAAGGGATCACCCAAAGCAAGTGACGTTTTTAGCATTGCGAGCGGGGGCGGTTGCGGTTAAAATTAACGTCAGACGTCTATAGTTCGCATAGCTGAAGACGTCACAAGTTGTGTGTGTTTTCGGAAAAACCCTCCAGGCCTAAGATATAGTTGGTCGTGGTCTCGCCATAACCTTCTGTAGATTTAAAAAGGCCTACAGACTGACAGGATATTCCCGGGAAATCGGCCAACTAGCGTGACGTTTATAACTTTGTGAGCAGGAGCGCTAGTGTGTAGAGCGACTATAGCCGTCTATAGCTCCTGTAACTGATAACGTCATGCTAGTATAATTGCGAAGCAGCGGTGAAGCTGATACCACGAAGCAAGGGGTGTGACGTACACGTCTACAAAGTATGGTGACCGTTTTACAAAAAAGGAACAAAGCAGAATTATGAGGTATTGCCCTACATCGTCGGACAACGAATTGAAGTTAAACTAAACTACATGTTCTACAATAACCAAACCTAGTGTATCTGAAATACAAATGGAAGATAAATCGAGAAGGAAAAGTACTATATTACAGACAAATCATTAATTAAAAATAGGGAATAAATAAATTATATAAAAAATTAGCTGGAAATATAGGCTGAGGATCCGATTTGCATACAACTGGGAGTTAGATGTTAATTAGAGAATACCAAGCCACGTGATAAGAATTGGGATGGAAAGGAAAGAGAAAATATGTTAATCGATGGTGTGAACGACGAGGTTGTAACATGTAGGAGAAGAGACGGGTACTGGCTAGATAAGGCAACATCGTGGCAGTCCACCAAGAATGACAAAGAGGAAAAATTGAAAGAAAAAGAAAAAATGGTATGTTAGAAGCTTTACATGATTAGTAGACGACACAGATTCGAACGACGTTTCGGCTCAATAGGCCTTCAGCAGGAACAAACAAACAACATACACACACAGATATGTGAATAAATAAAACTAATCCTACATAGCTAACTAGTAATGAAACATCAAAAACAAAATAATCGAAATATGTTGACTTCCATGTGTGTCGTGGACTGTGGTCAGGCTATGAAAGGAATTTCTCACGGGTGTAGCTGTAATTTATACCCTGTGGTCAGAGGTGAAGGGTTCTAAAAATACACGAGTGGGGGAAACGCTATCTAGGTACGTCGACTACAAAGGCACAGGCAATATCTGAAAGTATCTAAGGGCCCATAAATACATGTATACACACACACAGATGCGTGTATACATATGTACACGTGCAAGAGGAAGTGCACATACTAATACATATCAACATACACATACATATACACACACATACATGTGTATGCATACAAGCAAGAGCACATATACATGCAAGTATATGCGTATACATATATATATATACCAATACCCGTGCCTAAGAATGACAAAGGCGTGAACAAACAAAATGTTGAAGGTTTGTATCTAGGGCATCGACTAGCAGGTCGCCAGTACGTCCTGACTGACTTACTAGGCTATTCTTACTTAATGTCGCCATGTCAATATTATATCTCGTCAATTCCTTTCCTCACAAAAACTATAAGGTGGTCCCTCCATGTCCTCTGTTGCTCAAAATATTTCTGATATCTCTGTCTGAGATATGTTTGATATGTGCCAAGTTGCACACAGACCACAGCCATTGAAAAGCCTCCACAGATTTAACAAGCACATGTAGTGAAATGACTTGTTTACAATATGATACTATAAATTGAAAGATGGCCGCATCCTAAAAGATATACTCTATGAACAACTAGCAGATGGCAAAAGAACTAGGCGGCGTCCAAAACTTGGATTTGCAGACGAGTGTCAACATGCCATGAAGGCTCTGAACATAAACCTTCAGCAGGGGAAGAAATAGCTGCAGATCGCAATCTTTGGAGACACACTCTAAAGCTCCAATTCAAGCAAGAAGCAGAAAAATGTATATAAAAAGATAATATACAGCGAAAGAAAATGAAAAAAAAAAAAAAAATATATATATATATACAAACATATATACTATAAATTGCAGTGATTTTATAATAATAAGCCTAATGAGTAATATAACAATCTTGCTAAAAGTTAAAAGTTCTTGTTAAAAGTTTGTTAGATGTTCAATCTATAAACTGGACAAATCTTTAAAAACATCATAGAGATGCCAGGCCTAAACATTAATGGAAAGATAATCAATAACCTAACATATGCTGATAATGCATTACTAGCAGAAAATCCTGAAGATCTACAACAATTACTTAATGAAATAAACATGACAAGCAAAAAATAGGGATTAGATATGAATATTAAAAAGGCCAAAACCGACCCAGGAGCAGATATTAATTCAGATCACAATCCTGTAATGATTAAAATGAAAATCAAACTAAAGAGAAACAAGCAAAAGTCTAATTAATCAACAAATCCACTAGATGCAACAGCTTTAACTCAAAAAGATAGTAAAGATACCTATACAATACAAATAAAGAACACATACCAGAAGCTGCTAGAAGAATTGAGCAATACATAAGTGAAAATCCTAATGAAAAAGTAACAACCAAATGGCAATGCATAAAGAAAAGCATACAAGAAACCTGCGATACTTTACCCAAAAGAGAAAAGAACAAAAAACAAAAATGGATAACTAACACCATCTTAGAAAAAAAATGGAAGAAAGGAGGCAAGCGAAGAACACTGCCCAATACAATAAAATAGATAATGAAATACGCAAAATGTGCAAAAAGGCAAAAGAAGACTGGCTCAGCCAAAAATGTATAGAAATAGAAACTATGGAAAAGCAAAGAAGACTTAAGAGGAATGCACACAGAAATAAAGAGAATGACTAATAACAATTTAAAAAAGCCACAGAAGGTGGATGCATTGCAGACAAAAAAGGGAAAATGCTAACAAACAATAAAGATATTATACATAGATGGCAGAAATATATAACAGAACTATTTCATGATCAAAGGGACAAGAAACCAGTTATAAAATGTACATCAGGCTATAAAATCTTAAAATCTGAGGTGGAAAAAGCTATAAAAACAATGAAAAAGGGAAAAGCAGCAGGACTTGACAGCATACAGATAGAGATGATACAGGTACTAGAAGATTTTGGCACTGAAGTGATTACAGACATATGCAACAACATATACCACACATGATACATACCAAATGAACTAAAAACATCAGCCTTCATTGCATTGCCTAAAAAGAATGGTGCAGTTGAATGCAGTGACTTTAGAACAATAAGCCTAATGAGCCATGTTACAAAAATCTTGCTAAAAGTTAAACAAGGAAGGATTCAGAATAAAATCAATACTGAATTAGGTGAGCAGCAATTTGGATTTAGGAAAAATAGCGGGACAAAAGAAGCCATATTCTGCATGAGAACATTAATCGAAAAGTACACCGAAGTAAACAAACCAATATATGCCTGCTTCATAGACTACACCAAAGCTTTTGATAGAGTACACCACAAACAACTTATAGAATGCCTAAAAGAGATACATCTAGATGACATGGACATACTACTAATATGTAATCTATACTGGGAGCAAACAGCTATAATAAAATATAACAAAGAGAACTCTACACCCATTGATATAAAAAGAGGAGTAAGACAAGGATGCATCCTATCACCAAGCTTGATCAATCTATACACTGAGCAAATCTTTAAAGAGATCATAGAGATGCCAGGCCTACAAATTAATAGAAAGATAATCAAAAACCTAAGATATGCTGACGATACTGTACTACTAGCAGAAAATCCTAAAGATCTACAACAATTACTTAATGAAATACACATGACAAGCAAAAAATATTACTAGATATGAATATCAAAAAGACAGAAACTATGATCATAAACAAAGAAAATACTCAAAACCCACAAGTGGATATCAAAATTGAAGGAATAGACCTGGTGACAGTTTAGAACTACAACTACCTTGGACATATTATAACCAGTTATGGAAAACAAATGTACAACTGAAATAAACAAAAAAATAGGAACGGCAAAAAGTAATTTTAATGTCATGAAGAACATACTAACATCAAAACAAATAACACCAGGGCTAAAACTAAGAATAACAAAATGTTACATCTTCTCAATATTCCTATATGGTGCAGAAACATGGACATTTGACAGAAAACAGAACAGAGAATTGAAGCCTTTGAAATGTGGATATATAGAAGAATAGGTAGAATTGGATGGAAGGAAAAGAAAATAAACGATGAAGTCTTAAAACGACTAAAAATGAAAAGAGAACTGCTAAACACAATTAAAACAAGACAAATGCGATTTTTGGGCCATGTTAAAAGACACAACAGCCTATTAAAAGTAATCCTGGAGGGGCAAATACAAGGTAAAAGAGGCAGAGGCAGACCAAGACTAAATGGACGAGTAACATCAAAAGATGGACAAATCAGCTTATGACATCCTGCAACCATCAAAGCAAGAGACAGAGCAGAATGGCGCTCCATGGCAGCCAACCTTCGTTGTGGAGACGGCACTTGATGATGATGATCTATATTCAGCCCTTCCTATCTTTACGGAAAACGGATCACACACAAGAGAGCAAATAGTATTATTTTCGGTTCACTAAAATAGCAATTTACACGTGAATATTTTTCATCATCATCATCATGGAGTGCTGTCTCCGCAACGAAAGTTGGCTACCATGGATCGCCATTCCACTCTGTTTCTTGCTTTGATGGTGCAGGTTGTCATAGATTGACCACACTATGTAAAGTGTACAGTCAGTATATTTCAACATTTGTCATACTTTCTATTCTAATTATATTATATGAACGAAAACAATGGAATTAAATTGCCTCATAATATCTCCTGACTTCTTTCTAGAAGAATTGAAGTAGAAATGAATGGAGAAAATCTCATTTACGTTTTGCCATACATATTCCAATTTCATTATATTTGACCATGTATATATCTGTTATATATATATATTTTTTTAAAATCATGTGTCTTTTGCAGAGAATTCTAGACTGTAATGACTCCAAACCTGGCCAGATGTGCACGTCCAGCAGATACGTCACCGTACAGGTCGTCAAAGATAAACTCAATAAAAACAAGGGATATAATTTTGAGATTGAAGTTGAGAAAAGTAAGTTTGAAATTGTCTCCCATCTTTATCATTTCGTTCCTTTGGGTGTATTGTTCACGGTCTTTCTTCATTCTTTCCAGCAGTTTCTTGCTTTATTCAGAAGCGTACCTGTCCATTCTATTATTATTTATAAAGAAGTACAGGTTCCTTCGTGCCTTGGTAGGCATATGGCAAATGTAATGTTAATGGCCACATTTTTCTATGACCACAGCACATTTTTGGGTGATGTGGTTTGTATAAAGCCAAGGTGTCTTTACCTCCCAGAAAAATCTTTGGTACCCATTTTTAGATGGTGGGTGAACCCTAGAGCCTTGACGATCTGAAAAAAAATCTGCCACTTTTCAGAATTGAACCATAGACCTTTCTATGAAGGCGTGACTCCCAGCACCAGAGCTGGAAGTTGTCAACGACCCACAGTTGATGACTTGCGCCAGGATCGGTGAACCAAAAGCTTCCAGACCCTGCTCCACCTCTCCGTGGTGCCTCCAGTAGCAGACTAACCTGTCTAGTCTCTGGCCAAGTGTGCAGGGATCGAAGAGGGAAGACAACCCAGTACTCAAAAATGTTGTGCTGAAGTCGGATGTGTTGGGCCGAAAAGCGCAAATATAACAGTTATACTGCAAACCACAACACAACGCAGACACGTCCCCTACGTCCTTGTAAGGGCGGATGATGAAGAGGAATATTCTAGTCTACCACAATACTCTAGAATACTTTAGTCATCGGGCAAACGCAACCAACCAACCAACCAGACCCTTCTAATCAGGAAGCTAGCACACTAACCACACAGCCATCAATTGGCTGATTATACCAATAATCTATTTTATCTCTTTGTTTCTTTCTCCGCCTGATGAAATAAAAATATAGGACAGGAGAATAAAGGCTGCATGTCCTGATCAGTTGCCACAAGGTGTTTGGTTCTGAGTTTTTCTTTCATCTCTGTTAGAAAAAAATGTTGACTTTACTAGGATTTGAAATGACCGCCTCCTGGTTTGGAACATGATGAGTTATCGATTCAGCCACCACCTCTCCTTGTATAAATACTTTTATTTTAAAATATTTATTTTTGCACAATTTTATCTCAATTGGAATAAGAAAAATATAACATTTTATATTAATTTGTTACTCTTAACTTGTATTATTTTTTATTCTCCCTCTAAAGTTTTCTTGGCCAAAAACGTATATTAATAAGCTACCCTAAAATTGTGGAAAATGTTACACCGGAGAAAAGAGAAAATCTGGCAGCAAAATGAGTTACATTTTAATTTGTAATAATGGTTTAACAAAATTCAAATTGATATTCTTGGAAAATAAAATAACAAATTAATAATACCTTAGGCAAAACAAATAAAATTAGTAGCCTAGACAAAACTAAAACTAATTTGGAAAGATAAAAACATCATTCTCTGCAAAGAAATTAGACTGACACACTCCCATTATAGCATCCATCCTTTCTATATGCTTGTGAGATATGGATTCTAATAATAGAAGTACAGAGGGGAAGGTAAACTACAAAAATTAGATACTAGAGAAAAACTGTTGCTTCTCCTTTCAGCGCCATATTAAAGATTATGTAGTTAAACAAAAAAATCAGATAACTCTTAGAACCTTTAAGAGCCCCTCTTTACTATCTATCTATTGAATGTTTTAGTCATAATCGGCCAAAGGGTATAGATACAGATACTCTTTCCTTGTTTTGAAAATTATTCTTTCTGGCAGTGTTAATCCTTGCAAAGATCTTTTATCAAATCTTGCCATTTGTCTCTGTTCTGTGCAAGCATCTCAATCTTATTGAGGGAGCCGATTGCTGCTGCCTTTGCCTCTCTGATCAATGTTCTTCTCAGTGTTTCTCTGGGTCAGCCTCTTTTCCTCCTACCTGTTGTTTCCCCACTTGAGAGCTTGCTTTGCTCTTTACTGCATGCAAGTAAATGCAAATTTCAAGTGTTGTGAACATATACCTCTTGTCCTGCCTTAGCCTTCTTACAGTTAATTTGAAATATCAATGAAAACATGAAGGACAGTAGAAAGGATGGAAAGTAACATTAAAAAATGCACATGCTTTGATGTACAGAATTATATTTTTATCCTTTCAAATTAGCTTTAGTTTTGTCTAGGCTACTAATTTCATTTCATTCTTCTTCTTCTACCTTTTTAGCTCCCAGTGGAGCATAGGTTTTCAACAAACACTTTCCAAGTCGTTCTGTTTTTTTGCCATTCTTTTAAGATCATTCCATGTCTTCCCCATCATCTTCATCTCTGCTTCTATCTGTCTTCTCCAAGAATTCCTTGGTCTTCCTCTTTGTCTTTTCCCCTGGAGATTCCAAAAAAGGGCCTGTTGTGTAATATTCTCAGTTGGCTTCCGTAGTGTGTGTCCTATCCAGCGCCATCGTCTTCGCTGTATCTCTTTATCCACTGGTGTTTGACTGGTACATTTCCATAATTCTATGTTAGTGATTTTGTCCTGCCATTTCCATCCTTTTATTCTATTTCATTTCATTGCCCAAGGTAAATTAATTAATTTTATTTTTACAAGAATATCAATTTGACTTTTTATCACCTCACAGCAAAGAGCTAAAAACAAAAAGAATGGTAGGAAGCTGGTTCAGTTTCATTCCACATGTAAAATCTGTATATAATTCTTTTAAACTATACTGTAATTTTATATATAACTTTCATCATTATGATTCCCTTTAGAAATAACAATTTATCGCATTTTCCCTTTGTTACTTTCAATCCACAGGTAACAGTATAACTGAGGAGGGAGTTTTGTTTGCCTCTATAGGTGTGTTTGTGGGAGTTATCCTGGGAGTTGTAGCTCTCACAGCCATTCTAGCTGTCTCTGTACTTTACTGTTGCTGTAAACACAAAAATGGAACTAAAAAGAAGACTGCAGAAAGAAATGAAGCTGCCCCCCATGAAAACCGAAACCTTGTTCAGCCATCAGGTGAATACAGAAAATTAAATTCTCAATTGTTTTACTAATTTGATTTTATGAATCATTAGGGTTCAAAGAGAAATGGCTAAGAGAATGGCTATATGAATCATTAGGGTTCAAAGAGAAATGGCTAAGAGAATGGCTATATGAATCATTAGGGTTCAAAGAGAAATGGCTAAGAGAATGGCTATATGAATCATTAGGGTTCAAAGAGAAATGGCTAAGAGAATGGCTATATGAATCATTAGGGTTCAAAGAGAAATGGCTAAGAGAATGGCTATATGAATCATTAGGGTTCAAAGAGAAATGGCTAAGAGAATGGCTATATGAATCATTAGGGTTCAAAGAGAAATGGCTAAGAGAATGGCTATATGAATCATTAGGGTTCAAAGAGAAATGGCTAAGAGAATGGCTATATGAATCATTAGGGTTCAAAGAGAAATGGCTAAGAGAATGGCTATCAGACTTCCGGTCAATATGGCAGATAAGTGGCAGGAACCATTGAGGCTCAGTCTGAAAAGTGTTCCTTGTTGCAGTTTCCTCATATTCCAAGTCCAACTTGCTGCCAGAGCTACTGAGTTTAGTGCTCTGTGCAACCCTGAGCTGTGTTTTTCATACGGATAATATTTTGATATTCCAATTGCTTACTATGAATTAATTATTACATTAATTATGAATTAAAATATTATGTGACGAATATTGTAATCTTTGCTGGTGTGTAGAGAAACTTATCAAAACTTTTTTTCTAGAAAATATAATACAGAATATGTTCTAAAAGACTTTTTTCAACTAATGAACTTGAGAAGAAGGATATGGCTTACACTTAGAAAATTCAAAGATAAATTGTATAGTGGAACAGAAACCCTGAAACAGACAGTAGACTTCATGAGAAAATCTGGAATGTCACTCTAAATGCATGATAAATGCAGAAGTGGAAATAAGATTTAGCATTTCACATTTTACTAATGTTTTTAATTATTATCTTGACAAAAATGCATTCCATATTTTCAAATTCCTAGAACTCACACTCAGCTTTGATGATCAGTTAAATCTTTGAATTCTTCTATTTCTTTTATTTCTAACTATATGTTAGTTTCAGTCTTTCTCAGAACTTATAACAAATTTATGGAAATATTTATTCATTTTGGGTTTCATGAAGATTTGTGTAAAATATTTAGGTTTTTTGTTACATGTCCTTAAATAATAATTGTGATATTCTGTCTGTGGGGGCGATCAACATACTTAACCTGACAGCTGACTTCATGTGAGAGTCTGGAATCCTACTCTGATTGAGTCCTGATCACAGAGAGAGAGAGAGAAACAATATATATCTATAGTTTTCTTCATAGTATTGTCTTCAGGTTTTAAACTATATCTGGAGGAAAGGCGCCTCACAGCATCAGAGCTGGAAGCTGTCGGCAACTCAAAGCTGATGATTTGCATCAGGATCAGTGAACCAGAACCATCTAGACCCTACTCCCCCTTTTCGTGGTGCCTCTAGAAACATCTAACCAGTCTAGACTGGCCAAGCAAATAGGGACTGAAGAGGAAAGGCAGCCCAGTACTCAAAAATGCCATGTTGATGTTGGATATATTGGACCGAACGGCACAAATAAATTACAACACAACACATCTACACCTGCTTAATGTCCCTTTTTCAAGGGTGGATGATGAAGAGGTCAACCATTTCCTATAGTAGTCATTGGGTGACACAAGAAAGAAGGAAACGTATTTCTAAAAAAAATATTCTTCATAGTTTAATCTTCCTGAGTTTGCCTTTGTTTTCATTAAAGAAAAAAAAAACTTTCTCTTCCACTATTTTTAATGTCTCATATTTTAATTTTAGGGCTGTTTTCAAAGATATAAAATGACAATTCACCAGCTGACAAACAACATTCATAAATATGGAGGAACAAATGTAATAGTTTCCAGTCGTGTTTCATGTAGGCAGACTAAGACTAACATAGATGAGTAACATGAAAAGATGGACAAGTCAGCCTATCACAACCTGCACCATCAAAGAAAGAGACAGAGTGGAATGATACTCCATGGCAGCCAACCTTTGATGCTGATGATGATGTTTCTTGTGCTTGGTGTTCAAATCTTTTTTCACAAACTACTTCTTACACAAAAGCTATCAGGCTGCCACACAATTATAAATAGGTTCTGGTGAACGATTTCTATTTTTATTAATATTATTTTAATACCACTTTTTTATTGCTATAATTTTTTAGTTAAATATTCATATCTTGTTCTTGTTTGTGTGCAGATTTGTGTTCCTTAAGAAAGCCATTCTTGGTCCACGATGTAGGAACATATTTATGTCATTTTTTTAAAACCGTAAAGCTGTAACCAGTTTTTTGTTCATTTTCGTCTGTTATTTATAGAGAACTCAGCTGTAAAGGTAAAGGTAAAGTACGAGACTTGAATCGGTGTCTTAGCACTCATGTTTTCACTCACATGTACTTTGCTGTCTATCCTGAAGTGTTCAGAGACTTCTGGATAGTGTCACTTCAAGCATCAAAATTGAAGATGTGAGGTGGCATTCCTCACTCAGCTGTGAAAGACTATACTCCTTTATAGACTATAAAAAGGTTCTAGTGAAGGCTGCTGTGAAAAGATATATTCTTTTATAGATCCTCTCTATAAAACTCAACAGTGAAAAGATATATTCTTTTATAGATCATCTCTATAAAACTCAACAGTGAAAAGATATATTCTTTTATAGATCATCTCTATAAAACTCAACAGTGAAAAGATATATTCTTTTATAGATCCTCATTAGAGAACTCAACTGTGAAAAGATATATTCTTTACAGTCATGGAACATCCATTATTATCACTTTAACTACAGAGAATGAATGAGTTTTACTGCTTTATATAAAACAGGTTTGCCGAAGAAGACAGAGTGCCTACAGTGTTATCATGATACCATTTCTAAAAACAAAATTCCCAAGGTTTTTTTTTAATGCTATCAATATCATCTTTTTAACTGTTGTAATTTTTTTGTAATGCTTTACTACATCTCTGATTGACAAATCGAAAGAGTTAATTTCCCAAATATTTCTATTTTTAACAATAGCAACAACTGACCTACTTCACATCACTCTGGAGAGACCCATAAGCATAATTTATTTTCAAACAAATGTGGAATGTATGCACGCTTATAGTTTCTGTAGTTCACTAGTTGTTCAGACTCTTAATGAGCTTGAGATAGTTTTTTTTTATGATTTAAAAGGTGACAGTTTCTGTAGTTCACTAGTTGTCGAGACTCTTAATGAGCTTGAGATAGTTTTTTTTTATGATTTAAAAGGTGACAGTTTCTGTAGTTCACTAGTTGTTCAGACTCTTAATGAGCTTGAGATAGTTTTTTTTCTGTTTTAAAAGATGTGATAGTTTCTGTACTTCACTAGTTGTTCAGACTCTTAATGAGCTTGAGATAGTTTTTTTTTTCTGTTTTAAAAGGTGATAGTTTCTGTAGTTCACTAGTTGTCGAGACTCTTAATGAGCTTGAGATAGTTTTTTTTTATGTTTTAAAAGGTGATAGTTTCTGTAGTTCACTAGTTGTTCAGACTCTTAATGAGCTTGAGATAGTTTTTTTTTATGATTTAAAAGGTGACAGTTTCTGTAGTTCACTAGTTGTCGAGACTCTTAATGAGCTTGAGATAGTTTTTTTTTTCTGTTTTAAAAGGTGATAGTTTCTGTAGTTCACTAGTTGTTCAGACTCTTAATGAGCTTGAGATAGTTTTTTTTCTGTTTTAAAAGATGTGATAGTTTCTGTACTTCACTAGTTGTTCAGACTCTTAATGAGCTTGAGATAGTTTTTTTTTCTGTTTTAAAAGGTGATAGTTTCTGTAGTTCACTAGTTGTCGAGACTCTTAATGAGCTTGAGATAGTTTTTTTTTATGTTTTAAAAGGTGATAGTTTCTGTAGTTCACTAGTTGTCGAGACTCTTAATGAGCTTGAGATAGTTTTTTTTATGTTTTAAAAGGTGATAGTTTCTGTAGTTCACTAGTTGTTCAGACTCTTAATGAGCTTGAGATAGTTTTTTTTTATGATTTAAAAGGTGACAGTTTCTGTACTTCACTAGTTGTCGAGACTCTTAATGAGCTTGAGATAGTTTTTTTATGTTTTAAAAGGTGATAGTTTCTGTAGTTCACTAGTTGTTCAGACTCTTAATGAGCTTGAGATAGTTTTTTTTCTGTTTTAAAAGGTGATAGTTTCTGTAGTTCACTAGTTGTTCAGACTCTTAATGAGCTTGAGATAGTTTTTTTTTTAAATGTTTTAAAAGGTGATAGTTTCTGTAGTTCACTAGTTGTTGAGACTCTTAATGAGCTTGAGATAGTTTTTCTATTTTAAGAGGTGTATTTAAACTAATAATGAAATATATCTATTTTTCAGCTCCACCTGTTGATATTGATGATCACCACTGGATAGCCGAACGTGAAGGCCATTTCTACACACACTATGGTCCATACCCTCCACCACCTTATGCTCCACCTCCCCCTTACCAACCAGAAGATACATTGCAAGAGCAAGGACCAAGAAATGACCAAAACCAGTTTTATCCAGTTAAACCATGACATATAGACACCTGAAGTGACATTCTGCCGGTGTCTCATACATTGTGTGGGCAAAATAGATAATGGGAAATTGTTTTTCTTTGCTTGAAAAATAAAAGAATCAATAATTGACTGAGCACTGCTAATTTTAACATAAGTTAAGAAGAGTGTTAAAAATCTTTTGACTTAACTTCCTTTCTGTAAGATTAAGTCTTTGTCAAGTTAAGCATGAATAATGTAAAAATTATTACATTTTTTTTAAATTTACTTATGTGGTACAGTATATTTTTTGTAGTGCAATATGCTTATTGCAAAAGGAGAATGTTAAAAATGCTTGATTGTAATTACTTTTTAAGTAATGAAATGATAATAAAATTGTATATTGGTAATTGGAAACTAAACATACAAGTACTCATAGATGTGCAATATAATAGTAAAATATGTTAAAAATGCATACACATTCTTGATTAAATTATTATACAAATTTTACTACTGGTCAGAGTGCAATATTGAATTTTTTTTAATATTAAATTTTCTGATTTCTTTTCCTTCTGCAGTTATGAGATATTTATTTTCATATGCTCATAAATTCAAGAGCACCTAATACAGTTCAACTTTTGTTGGCGTATTATTGCACTTCATAATTAGATGTTTGAAAATGGCTGTGTTTTGTATTTTAATAGTTTGCTTTTAATTTAATATATTTCAATCATGACAAATGTCATTATTATTTAATAAATATTAGATGCTTCTGTTATGTTTTATTGTTTGCTTACATGGCATTGGTATTTTATGTAGTTCATCATTAAAGTTAACATGTACATTAGTAAAAATTAATGATTTTTGGTATGAAACATTGTAACAAATCATATTATTAAACAAATAAGAGAATATTAATGCTATAAAGAGGAAAGTAAAAGTATAAGATGCACAAACCCAGTGCAAAGACAAAACACAGAAAATTTTGAAATTTTTTATGTTCTGTGGGCAGACATCAAGTGATTTGATGTCAAATTCACAGTTTTGTATATGCTATTTAAATTAGCTGTTAGATTTATTAATCTATGCAGTTAAAAAAAAAAAAAATTTAAGTACTTTGTCAATTATGAGAAAAGTAAATTCTGGTATTCATGTACTTTAACAAAAACCAAATATCAAAATTATACACAAATACTTTTTATTGTATGCAGCCCAGTGGAGATTTTTTTTATCTTATTCAAACATGTTGTACAACTGGCAATGCTTCCATTATTTGTTTCAAATAACTTGACCCAATGAAGGGAAACATATGAAGTCTATATCATTGAATTAATTCATGCTTTATAGTGCTGGCTTATTACTGTAGCTTTATGGATCCAACATTTTTTGGGATCATTTTCACATGTGTGATTAGCTGTGTTATCATCAGTAAATTTGTGTATGTGTAGATATTCTTCCATGAACGTTAGTGAATTGATCTGAATATGTTTATATGATCTTCTGCTGTCAATTTTTTTTTTTTATGGATGTAAAAAGAGGTATGCATAGTCAGTACAATTCCTTACATAAAACTGATCTAACTATGTTTACTAGATTTCAATTGTTAATACTAAAACAAAGTAGTAAAGTTGAATTTTTTTTGTATATTTCTCCAGCTAACATTAAAACAAATGAATCTAGGATTATATTTCACCTGAATAAACTATTTAATGGAACTAGATTTATGCCTTAGATGTCATCTATTAACATCAGATTATAATGGTTATGAATTGTGCATTGAATCTTGTGTGTTGAAAGCTGAAAATGGATTTAGATTTGAGTTTTTGATGTCACTTTATAACATAAAAAAATACTTCACAGTCTGTGTGTTATATTTTCTCTCTTATATTATATTCCTAGATTTGAAATGTTTTTAATTTGGGTCTAATACTGTATTTCCTTATCATCAAACTAAACAAAACTTACAGGATTTGATCAAATGTTAAGGAACAAGTTAAAATGAGATTTGAACTGACCTTAGTTTAATTAAGTAATGCAACTGATAGCTATTTCATTATCCTGTCTTATTTTTCAGAATCAGAGATTATTTGAGTATGAACTTTTAACCTTTCATTCGTTTATTTTTTTTTTTTTTGGGCACATGGCACATAGGGTAGAAAACAGAGTTCTCCACAATTGATAATTTGCTGCTAGTTCTTGTAGGTTGTGGTTGTTTCTTAGTCCCATTTTTATTTCTTGGTAACGTAGTCTTTCCTAGTAATTGCTCTGTGTAGTGATATTCTCTTTGTCTGCCTTGTTTTCTTTTACCAGATGGTTTCTATATGAATGCCTGATGGGGAAGTCTTTTTTCATTCATTTTCAGCACATGACTGATGTATTTCCAACACCTTCTTCATATAAAGCTCGACATGTACTCTTGTTTAGATTTGTCTCTTATCAATTCGTTTGAAATGTATTTTTTCCAGCTTATAAACCTTACATCCTAAAAAAAAATATTTGTGTCTGCTTGAGTTGTGATATTTCTGTGTAAGTTGTTTTTATATTTTGATATTAAGGAAGATATTTCCACCACAAGAATTAAGACATGGGCATTTTAGAGAGAGGGGGTGTGAGTACTGTTGAAGTAAAAGTATTTATATATTTGCAGTAGAGAAGTTTTTCAAGAAGATGTTATAAATATGATGCAATGGCTTACCAAATGTCACCATAATTTAAGCATTGAAACATCAAATTGGCAGAACAACAAATAATATATTGGGAAAGGGGCTAGGTAGTCTGGAGGTATGAAATTGGCCTACAGACAAGGACCCGGGTTCAAAATCTATCACAGGTGCTAGTGATTTTTCAAAAATTGGAAGAATAAATCCATGGTTTTTTTCATGGCGCTACCCTCCTCTAATCTCTTGGGTAGTGAGATCCAATGTCTAGCCCTCTCGGATAATGGCAACAAACAGGAGATCCCATGAGCACTTGTAATTGTTAAAGAATCTTTGGTAGCTAAAATTAAAAAGAGTAGGCCATAACATTTTACAGCTGCTCTGGCAAAATTATCAGCAAAAACAAACCCACACTGTGTATCCCAGACTGTGCTAGTGAGTTTGTAAACACGGGTCTTTGTTCTCACATTTTCTCAATATTCTTGATGGGGATTTTGGAGTATCTACGGATTCATCTGGTATGCAGTGATGATAACCCTAACAAAAATATTTCTTTTGTAATTCATATCAATGACAAAGATAATCTTTATATAAGGCACAAGAGAGAAAAGATCGCAACATGTGAAATGAGAAGCTTAAAAAAACAATCAATGTCAACAGATATGATAGAATGAGAAATCATGGTATTAGATAAATTGTGGAAACTATACTGTGCTTTTAAAATATCTTTAAAAGAGTTGAAAACTGTTAGAATAAAAATTTAGATAAGAGAAGGAGTATCTTGGTCTACGACCTATGGGTCGGCTACGGTTCGAAAGGTCGATAGATAGATACTGTGCTTTAAATATAAAAATATCGAATTTTTAAAATGTGATTTGACCACCTCATAAGAATGAAACTTAAGCAGCAACTGATATGTGCCTATTACCTGACCAGGGATTTTAGATGATCAAAAGTAAAAAATAGGCAATATAAGTATTACTGAAATCCTACCATGGCCTATCAAATGCCAGTGCAAAACATCTGACTCAGGTTATAAAAATGCATCTCCCCATATCACTTTATGGCACATTTGGATGGTAAGTAGTTACTCATTTATTACTATTTTTATTTCAGATGGAAGACCACACTTCAATTCAATTTTTCCCTTGCAACACTAAGTAAGATTGTAAATGTGGATTACTGAATAGTCATTCTAAATAATAAAAAGTCTGTGAACAAATTGACAAGAGACTGTCTTTGTTGCAAATGGTAGTAGGATCAAATGATGGATCAGTCATTGCTGGATTCAGACTTGGTGAAACTTTGAGACCTTCCTTAAAAATTAACACCAGAAGGTCTCACAAAACTTGAAATCATACACTGATTTGAAAAATGTTTAGTCTCAAAACTTGAAATCATACACTGATTTGAAAAAAAGTTTAGTCTCAAAACTTGAAATCATACACTGATTTGAAAAAAGTTTAGTCTCAAAACAATTTCAGAAAATTTGTTGAGGTTCCTTGGGTTGTGTGGCCCTAAGCTATAGCTTATTTAGTTTAAAGGTAAATTTGGCCCTGGGTTACTGGTAGCCTGTCAGAATTTACTGGCCAGATAATTAACATATAAAGTTGTGATTTATTGTTGTCAGCTTTCAAGATCAGAGAGAGTGACTGAAATTATCTCTGAAAGATCAGTTGTTGACTAGGAATGTAGCTATTTCATTTGAAGACAACCTGTCAAGAAAACACATGAGCAGCATACATGTGTGTGTGCATTACTTCCAGTTACCACATAAATGCACATTTGTTTTCATTATAATTGTTACTTCTCTATTGTCATATATTGAGATGATAGGAAGTATTGAACCAATTAGGCAATAATTTATGCCTTTCAGCCCTACACAGCCGACTTCAGCACAGCATTTTCTAGCACAGTGTTACCTTCCCCTCTCAATCCCTAATCACTTTGTCAGACTAGACTGGTTGGTCTATGTCTTGGGACACTGCAAAAGGGTGCATTAGTGACTCGATAGTTCTGGTTCATCGATCCTAACACAAGCCATCAGTTATGAGTCACTAACAACTTTCAGTTCAGTTTCTGTTGGGTTCTCACCCTAATCAGGCAATTATAAAAGTAGACTGGTAACATATAAAGTAGACCCATGATATATAAAGTAGACCCATAACATATGATGGTTTAGATGTGTGTTGAAAATTAGCCTCTTTGTGCTAAGTCACAACTCAGTAGTACTGTCACTTTCAGATGACAAAAGGCATCATTGCTACCTAATCCTTGTAGCTTGCTGGTTATATTTACAATCTATTCTTTCAGGTGCTTTGCTACGTGTCCCATTTTTAAAAAATGTATTCCATCTCAAATGTTTACAATGGAAAAGGAATCACACAATCATAATTTTTAATACATAAAAGCTCATTTCCTGCCATTATTTGCATGTATTGATTGATACATGCAAATAAATAGATACTCTTTGCATTTGTCTGTTTTTTTTTCAGAACACAAATTTGTAAGTTTATAATTGTTTTTCTTGAACAATTTGCTCAGAAAAGAGACATGTGGCGAGATACAATGCAGGTCCTGTGCAATGTCTGATGCTTGATAACAAACATTTTTTTACACAAAGTCTATAATTTCTGCACTATGTATCGTCTTTGAATTAAAAAGGCAATAGATAGATAAAACTATTATTCTCCCCCATCCAAATTAAATTTAGCTTGTCCCACTGTATAAAGGTGATCATTCCACTAAATTAATTGTTCTTTTTATGTTGTTGCCAACAAATATTCATTAATATTAAAATCCAATGTTAGTTCCATTTGTGATGCTCAAATTTCATTTTGGTTGTTCTCTTTCACTTTAGCACATTTTTCAACAAACTTTATTGAAAATATTGCCCTTCTTGAGTCCTGGTGTTTTAATCATTAGGCAAGTGATTGTAATGAATTTTATTGATGCCTGGAGCACCTCTTTAGCTCCATACAGTTTTGATTGTAATGTGGGGGTCTTTGGACCAATGCTTACTTCTTGACTAGTTAATTATAGAGAAATCCTGTAGTATATTTTCATATAATAAATATTCTTATTTTGACCCTTGTTATGTGTAGTAATATTTATCTGCATTAATTTTAAGGATACAATATATTATTTATTACAAGGTAATTGTTTTTTTAAAGTGTTGACATTGAAAATAAACACACAATATAAATGATGACTTACAGCTACAAATGTGTGCTTTCTCGAAAAATATTTCTCAGTACTATAAACAGCACTGCAATAATATTAAAATAAAGATTTTGAGAAAAGAGCTTCAGAAGAACATTAATTATTTTGATTAAAGAGAATGACACGGGGCCAGCGTCAAAGCTGATGATTATGGTATAGAGTAATCGTTTTGAGATGAACTTTGTTGACAGGATTAATGTTTATTATTACACTTCCTAGCAACACTGACACCATTTCTTAATGTCTTCATTTAGAGATAGTGAGTCTGCAGTATTCATTGTGTGTGTATTTAATTAATTATTTATTTTGTAACTTTTATTTTATTGTAACATTTTTTACATTTTAAAAAATTTGTTAATCTTGTTTTGTGTTCAAAGTTGAAAATTTTGTTGCCAACATGTAAAAAAAAATTTTCCTGTGGTGTTGTCCTTTGACACAAATCTGATCTGTAGGCATGTGCTATTTATTTATATTTGTTTTCCTCTCTTTATTCTTTAATTATCAATATAATTAATTATCAGTGACAGGTAGCATGAAATGGCAGATTTGAAGTAGTTTATAAAGACAAATGATATGTGAAGTAACAACATTTTTAAAAAAGTAAGGAATTCTTAATTAATGCCTCAAAGATATGTTACATTAGTAATAATGGTTTTTATATTAAAGTCGGCTGACTCTCATTTTACATAACTGTAGTGTATATCAACCAGTCATTTACTTCTGTTTTAACTCTTGCCTGTGTAATATAATTTAAACTCACTCTGATTACGTTTCATAACGAGACTCTCAAATATTTAATCTCACAGAATATTTGTTGTCAAACATGACTCATCCATAACAGGACAAACATGACAGGCCTTCCGGTCAATATGGTGGATAGGCAGCAGAAACCGTTGAGGCTCAGTCTGAAAAGTGTTCCTTGTTGCAGTTTCCTCATATTCCAAGTCTGGCTTGCTGCCAGAGCTGCTGAGTTTAGTGCTCTGTGCACACCGTGTACTGTGTTTTTCACCCGGATCCTGTTTCGATATTCCGATTGCTTACGATAAATGATGATATGGTATGATGAAGGATAGTTAATCTGCATTCACTTTTGGTGCCGCTTGGCCTAACGTCTTGTGGCATGTGCTGTAGCTGCTATGATGGGGACTGCAGCTGCCTTTCTTTGTTTGGATCCTTCAATGAGATGAGTTTTAATTCGGATGATTCCACTGGCACAGGCGGTTGAGCAATTATGGATTTTAATTCATTTGCAGTGATACCGGGGCCTTCGACTAACCATAACCATGACTCTACATTGTGTGATATCACTCTTTATTGAATTATACAGGTCTCTTGAGTGTCTAAGTCAAGAAACATTTATCTCAGACAAACCACAGTTCAATGTTTCTACTGTAATCTATTGGCAGCTGTCTTGTCAATAAACATATTTTGTGCAACAGAAATAATTGATTATTTACAAACAGTACAATGTCATATAAAATGTGTCAAGGAATAAATGAATCCTTGATTTTGTTTGTCTGTTGAGAGGTTTTTATCTCTTTTCTGTGTGTGCGTGTGCAATTAGCTACCCATCTGTAAAGTTTTAAACATGGAATTAATCTATTTTTAATTTGGAATTACATTTTTCATTTCAGTTTTATGAGTGCAAACAGAAACATTTTTTTTTTGGGTAATGTTTGCACCAAGAAATTAATCATTACTTTCATTTGTCCTTGTACCTGTGCCACAGAGTGCGATAGGAGATAAAGCCTATAATCTTGCAAGGCATTGCAACCGTGGTAAAATGATTTCATATTAACAAATACAGAAATGTGGAGAAAAAAATTGCAGAGGAAAAAGAAAAGAAAGAAAACATGAATACCACTATCAGGAAATAAAATTATTCCCTCCCTTATATTTGACTGGAACCCAAGCAGAGAAAACAACACTGAGTCAGAAAAGCACCAGGTAGTTATGTTAAGTGAAGCCCACTGGACAAACATTATTTTTAAACTAAAATTTTTAATCAGCTTTTGGCAGTTCCAAATTCCAATGGTTGATAATTCTAAGCTTCTATTTCTTACAGTTCTAAATGTCAATTGTTGATTGTTCTAACAATTCTAAATTCCAAAAGTTGACAGTTCTAAATTCCAAATGTTGACACTTCTATGTTTCAAAAGTTATCTTGAGGTGTATGAGAGACAATCCCTGTGTAGCAATGAGATATCTTTTTGATTTCCCAAACATGAATGACAGGATCAAGATCTGGAAAGCACGAGCTTACCTAAAGATAAATGCTGATAAAGAGCATCCATTGCATCATGAGCTCAACACAGGGAAAAGTAACAGGTTAAAAAGAGGCAAATCATGGGTGGGCCATGCAGAAGATGTCATCAAACAGGTCTGTGGGCTTATAATATCAACACTGACAAAGAGTACCCATATCATTCAGGAGCACATTCTCATGTATTGTCACACTCAACAGAAAATTCAGGGAGCAGACAAAGTCGATGTGGAGGGCAATGCCTTCACCTGGGACAACATCAACGAGGAGGATGTATCACCTATACAGAGAGATCCGTAATACAACACCAAAGGAGAGAATTGACATTTAAAGCACACTCTACAGGCCAAACAGTTAAAGAAAACAGTGATGCATACATTATGACAACGGGTAGCAAGACTATGGAGGTAATGGCTGTGACTAGAGTGTTCATCTGGTTGGAGTCACAAGACTACACCCAAGCTTGTATACTGAGTGATTCGATAAGCATGATAAGAAAAGTGGAAATGAGCTCTGTACACAGGCAGTGGGTCGAGTCACTACAGAAGTCAATGATATACAGAGTCGCCAGTCTACATCCCTGGATATGAAGAAGTACGAAGAAATGAAAGAGCAGACAACCTGACTGGCTAGCTGTACTGTGGCCAAAGACGGTCAACCAATGGATCAGGTGGACATAATTAATGATGGAAAGGGCACATAACTTTGATAACCATGAGTCGACATCACTTCTTTGGATGAAAGACATGGCAGTAATTTAAGATGGGTATATTCAGAAGCGAGAGGCCTGGTGGGCACATTAGACGATTTATTAATCAACACAGAGGAGTCATCAGTTACTTGAAGCTACAGGGCATGTTGAGGGGGTGGGGGGATCTGAACACCTATGGACATGTTCGGATTGTAATGATGATAACTCAAAAATAACTCAATTCCAAAAGATAACAGTTCCAAATATACAGTTTTAATTAACTTCATTCCATTAACATCTTTCATTCATCTTTGCAGTGTTAATGTCCTAAAAAAAGTTTGTAGTGCAAAAGGTTTGTTGGGAGAGGGTCATTTACAGTTTGCTTTATAATGAAGTGCCAGTAGTGTTATATCTTAGCATCCTCCACCATCACCCTCATCTTCCACTACATAGTTCTATGTATTGACTTTTATGTGGCTATACTGTTGTTGTTGCTATTTTAAAAAACTGAACTGTGACTTTATTATATGGACAATAAAGATAAATATTATAAAGTATTTGATTTTACGTCATCACATGAGATGATATTTTTTATAGTAAATGCTGGTTTCTTACGTGACTTAGATGTTAGAATAATGACATAAACAAGCAAGTGATCCAGATTTGTTTTCAGATTACTTGCTTGCTTTCGTTCACCTGATGAGTAAAGGAATTTGTCATCCGCCCTTTAAAATGATGTTAAGTGGGTGTCAATGCTTTGTGTAGTAGAACCGGGATATTTGCGCCTTTTGGTCCCACACATCCAACTTCAGTATGCCATTTTTAACTGCAGGGTTGCCTTCCCTCTTCGATCCCTACTCATTTGGCCAGAAAATACTGGTTAGTCTGTTTTTTAGGGGCATTGTGAAGATGTAGAAGGGGATCTGAATAAGTGGTTCATCGATCCTGGCGCAAGCCATCAGCTATGATTCGTTGATAGCTTTCAGCATTGTTGCTGAACATCACCTTAACTCCCTCTTCAAAATACAATTGGTACTCCAGCGATAAGTGGAAAGAGCCTCATCATGTACTGTAACGCATAAGAAATATGATTTAGTGCCTACATTTAGTTGATGTTCAACATCAACACATTTTTTGATGAGGTGGTTTACAATTACTTTGAATTACAACACAATACTGCTCATCTCTGTTCCATTTCCATGATGGCGGAACTAAGTCACGTTCTCTCGATCGCTGCAGAAATTGCTATGGAATCTGATAAATTTCGGCTTTCCGTTGCAATTTTCTGCATTCAAGCTTAAATGATGTTCTACTTATCATATCTACACCAATCAATTGGCGTTGCACGCACGGCAATACTCCGTTTTGACAAATCAAGTGTTGTGAATGCGACCTTTCACCGTCTAGTGTTAATCTGCGTTTTACGTCACAATGAGTGCTGTTCAATGACTGTTGATGGTGTTGTTTGCCGCAAGTTATTTACAATTTCTAACGCATTAATGTGGTGGGCCCCGTCAAGTCAGCCGAAGTTTTATCTCGTTGGGGAATTTGCACCATGTTTCGTTCGTTGTAGACTGCATTCACTAGAGTAATCATGAATCCATGGTCGCAGCCATTTTGTGCGTGCTACGTCATCATAATGGCTCATCGTGTGTCCCAAGACCGACCATGCGCTAATCTTGCGACGAACTGTGTTTTATATGTTCGGAGTTGGAGTCAAACACAATGTCCTAACTTCATCAAGCGCTATACATTTAAATACTATGACAATCATCATTTTCAGGAGGATGTGAATTTCCGGGCAATATGGTGGATAGGCAGCAGGAACCATTGAAGGCTATGTCTGAAAAGTGTTTCTTGTTGCAGTTTCCTCATATTCCAAGTCCGGCTTGTTGCAGGAGCTACTGAGTTAAGTGCTCTGTGCACAATGTGAGCTGTGTGTTTCATCCGTTTTGATCATGTTCCGATATTCCAATTGTTTACGATGAATGCTGATATCGTAGGACAGTGTTCACTTTCTATGCGGTTTTGCCTTATGTCTTTTGGCATGTGCTGAGACTGCTATGATGGGGACTACAGCTACATTTCTTTGTTTAGGAGATGAGTTTGTAATTCAGATGATTCCACTGGCACGGGCGGTTGAGCAATTATGGATTTTAATTTGTTTGCAGTGATACTGGGGCCTTCCATAACCAACCAAAATAACTGCTCATCTTTCCCAGAAAGAGAAGTGCCTAATTAAATAATGAAATAATAACAAAGCAAGCCCTCATGTGGGAAACAACAGGTAAGATGAAAAGAGGCCAACCCAGAGAGACACTGAGATGAAAATTGATCAGAGGCAAGAGCAGCAGGTATTGCCTCCCTCAATGAGATAGAGTAGCTTGCACAGAACAGAGATAAATGGCGAGATTTGGCAAAAGATCTTTACAAGGATTGAAAACTGCTAGAATAAAAATTTAGATAAGAGAAAGAGTTTCCGGGTCTATGCCATATGGGCCGGCTATGGCTCGAAAGGTCAATAGATAGATAGATAGAATTAAATATTGGAAAAATAAATTTTGAGTCCTCACAAAACCTAGATTTTTTTTAAACCCCAGGGGAGGAGACAAAGATGAATACCAAAATATATTTAGAGAAGACAGGTGGAGGCAGATATGAAGAAGATATATAAGGCATGGGATAATCTTAATAGAATAGCAAGAACAGGACAGCTGGGAAAGTGTTTGTTGGAAACATATGTTTATGGGGAGTTGTAAGGAAAATGAAGAGGACAAATTTAGATTGCTTTCACCACTTTTAACCATAGCTTTATCAGAAGTGTAAGCATTGGTCTGACAACAACTCACCTGAAACCCATGGTGAAAGAGCAAATAGGTAAATCTAGGAGATGAAATTTTGAGACAGAGATACACAAAGATTTATTGCACCTGGAGATGATTTGAAGAAACAGCAAAATACAGACTAAATTAGAGAACTTTTGTTGATAGTCAATACCAAATGGAGCTTAATAAAGGCAAAAGAGTAACCAAAAAAATCATAAATATATTTTTAAAAATAACTAAACTAATGAGAGTACCCAAAATGCAAAAGACTGGTTATAAAACTAGTTACCATATAATTATAGTATTAGAATAATTTTAGTTTAATGATACAATTATTTTTTTTTAATTTAATATTAAGAATATATTTAACTTGTAATATTACATATTTTGTAATTTCATGTTAAAAGAGAGTTTTTTTCTTCTAGAGTAACTATAGAAAATGATTTCTTTCTAGTTTTAACACTGGAAATTTTATGTTTTCTTTTTTAAATTTAACTCCAACGTTTAGTTTTGGTTTGAAACTGAATGCTATTTGTACAATCTAAAGTTATTTAGCTGCAATATTGTTACAATACTCTTTATTTAGAATATTTTGTTTCCCAAAAAAACTATTAACGGATGCACCCTTTAATAAATTGTGCACCGGTTTTCTTATAATTAAACTACTTCTGCTGATTTCATGTAAAAATTAAATACTAATATTTCTGAATAATTCATTTTTATAGAAAAGAATCTTGAATGGAAATGGAAAATAATTAATTAACGTTAAAAAAAAAAAAAAAAGAAACAGCAGTATTAACTTTGACAGTTAATATTTTGTTAGTATATGTGATTCATGTGAGATTATGTATCACAGTTGTATTAATAAAGTGTGATGTCAACATATGTCACTCTTGCAGATATTGTGTTGACAAGTATTAATTTATTTTATATGTTGTCATTTAAGATGATGTACAGCAGAGGAGCTGAATGCAATCAGCAACTCATAGATGACTTTTGGTGCCAGCATCTAGTGGACTGGGAAGATCTTTACAGCTTGCCCATGGTAGCCTTGGAAACAGGTTAACTGAATAGGGAACAAAGTCAGGATGTACTCTGTGCACACAAAAAAGTAGTGCAGAAATCAGATGTGCTGAGCTGATAGTACAGCCTATTGAAATCTATGACACAATGCACAATTACATTAATTGGGCATCGTTTTAAGGTGGAAGAAAAGTTGTTTGTTTGCATACACCAACTTTATATCTTCTAGTGAAATCCCAAAGAACTGAATTTAACTTTTTGCCAGTTTCATAACAATAGCTGTGTGGTCAGGTGTCCCTTGCTGTACAGGCAGATATTCTCCAACTTCAGTGGCACTCTCATTTTACATTGTTGAGACTTTTAACATTTTTAGGTTGATCTTTCCTGTCAATTTTGCCTGGGCAGCGACCATATTTGGCCTACTCTTCTATTTTCAACCGCCAAGAGTTCTTTAACTTGAGAAGAAAAAGCAAGGGACCTGTTTTTCTGTTATTCATGAGTACTAGACATCAGACTGCCTTCCCTACCCAGTTGTAGGAGGATAAAGCCGCAAAAGAAACCATGGATTTGTAGTGAAAAATATTCACCGTATTATTAGTATTAAAACCGAGAACCATTTAGTTCAGAGACAGACATTTTACTTCAAGGACCCCCCCCCCCCCCCCCCCCAATGGATGAGAAATTTTGTACACATCTATCAAAACATTAATCTAGCATGGCTGTTTTCTTCAAGCTGTTTAGAATGTGGGATACAATTTGAGAAAGAAAAAAAATTAGAGAATATTTTGTCATATTAGAGGCCATGAAGCCTAAAGATAGCCATGAAGCCATAGAGGCCTAGAAAAAGAAATTCAAGCGTTCTTGTGCTATTTCAAATGGATTTTTTATGTGATTTATATAGTTTGTGCGAATAGTACCATACATCATTGTGCTATTACGATATTACGATCACGAACGAAAATGTCAAAAAGCGGGAAATCTACAACAACACAAAGAAAACAATCAGAACGTTTAATAGGCACTTGGACATCTGCGGATTAGGGGATAAAAGTACAGAAATAGTTGAATTTATGAAGAAAAGGAATATAACAATCTTAGGATTAGCTGACACAAGAAAGAGAGGTAAAATCATTAAAGAAATACACCGAAGCTACACACTCGTCACGAGCGGAATTAACAACATGGCGGAAGTAAACAAACACTGGGTCGGTTTTATTATTGAAAGTAATACTGCCAAAAACATACTAGAAATAGATTACATCTCGGAAAGAATTATAAGTATCAAATTAGCAGAAAAAGGAGGAAATACCACTTATATTCAAACATATGCTCCATGCAACGACACATATAGTGAGGACAGCAAACAAGAATATTTTGATGAACTATCAGCCACAATAAATAAAGTCAAAGACACAGAGAAATTGTTTGTACTAGGAGATTTCAACGGTAGAGTAGGACAAAGGAGAACACCATGGGAATTATACCTAGGACCATTTAGTGACATAAGAACAGAGTGTAACAGTAACGGTGAACACCTACTAAATATTTGTGCAGAACGTGATCTATATATAACAAACACATTTAATCAGCACAATCGTAACCAAATACTTACTTGGTATAAATGGAATGACATGGACAAGGCCTCCCAAATCGATTTTATTTTGACTAGAAGACATCAAAGGAGGGACATAACAGACTCAAGATCTACACCAAATGCAATATTAGATACTGACCATAAGCCTGTTTTACTATGGCAGAAACTACAGATGACAAGACCTCAAGCACAAAGAATCGATCTAAAAGCAATAAAGAATGTAAACATACAAAAAGAAATAGAAGAATCCGTAACCAACAAATACCAAACCCGAATACAACCTACAAACATAGAGGAAGCATGGAAACAGTTTAAAGAAGGTCTAATAGAGTCAACACAAGAGAAATGCGGTCTGAAAAATATTGGAAAGAGCAGAAAGAAAATTACAAGATGGTGGAATGAAGTAGTTAAATCAGCAGTGAAACACAAGAAAGAAAAGTATAAAACGTGGCAGAAGACAAAAACAACAGAAGACTACAATCACTATAGACAAGCCAGAAATGATAGCAAAAAGATCCTAGAACAAACAAAAGCAGACTCATGGAAAGCATTTGGTGAAGAATTAGCAAAAACATGTAGAGAAGAACCCAGAGAATTTTTCAAAAGTGTAAAAGCAATGAGAGTAAGAAATAATGATTATAACCCAACCACTATAATAAACGACAAGAATGGTAGACCAATCAGCAGCAGGAAAAACATAATAATCAGATGGAGAGAATACTTTAAGGAACTATTAAACCAGGAAAATACAAACGGAAATACAGAGTTTAAACATAGGCAGTATGATGAACAGGAACCGAATATACTAAAAGCAGAAGTAGAATGGGCATTGAAACAGAATAAAAAGAACAAAGCAGCTGGTATAGATGGAATCACAACAGAAATGCTACTAGCCTGTAAGGAAACAGCTATAGATTGGCTTAATATAATATTCAATATGGCTTGGGAAGAAAGAAAATTCCCAGACGATTGGCAAAAAGCTATCATTGTCCCATTTTGGAAGAATAAGGGAAGTAAAAGGGAGTGTGAAATGTACAGAGGAATATCCCTATTGAATCAAGTTGGTAAAATGTTTGCTAAAATATTGGAGAGGAGAGTAAGATACATAATAGAACCTCAATTAAATAATAATCAATTCGGATTCAGAAAAGGCAAAAGCTGTACTGATGCTATATTTACATTGAGACAACTATGTGAAAAAACAATAGAATATGACAGAAACCTAAATATAGTGTTTATAGATCAGGAAATAGCATTTGATCGTGTGGACAGGAACAAACTTTGGCAAACTTTAGAAACATACGGGATAGCAGGACAACTACTAGATAATATAATGGCACTATATAAAACAGTCAAAGTGCCGTCAGAACATCGGAAGGTCTGTCAGAATGGTTTCAGGTTACAACAGGAGTAAGACAAGGATGTGTCCTCTCACCACTCCTCTTCATCATATATATGGACAAAATAAATCAGGAAACAACCAACAACAAGGACAAATCAAATAATAACATAGAGGTAGAAAACTCCAACATCAATGAGCTACTCTTCGCAGATGACCAATGTCTAATATATGAGGATGAAAACCTGCTACAACAGCATTTAACATCTCTAGATAAAAGCTGCACAAACTACAGTATGAAAATTAACACAGCAAAAACAGAGGCTATAAGAATAAGCAAATTAAGACACCCATTAAACATCAAGATCAAAGATAAAGAAATAAAACAAGTAGAGGAATTCAAGTATTTAGGCACAATGTTCACAGAAGATGGAAAACTAGACAGAGAAATTGACATGAGAATACAAAAAGCGAATGCTGTCACATACCAGCTTTCACCATTGCTAAGACATCCAAACATTTCTATGCCAGCTAAACAACAAATGATAAATAGCATCTTCATACCAACTTTGTGCTATGAAAGTCAAACATGGACCCTTTCTAAATCACATTTAAGAAAGATCAATACATGTGAGATGCGATGCTTGAGAAAAGTAACAAACAACACAAGAAGAGATAGAATACCAAATGAAACCATAAGAAAAATGGTAGGAACAAAACCCTGCCAAGAATATATAGAACAACAACTTAAATGGTTTGGCCACCTGGTCAGAATGAATCCTCACCAATCACCATCAAGGGCATTCTTCACGAGAATGCATGGAAAAAGACTAAGAGGAAGACCCAGAAGAAGATGGATAGATGCAGTGACAGAGACATGTAACAACAAAGGAAAATCACTAATTCAGACAATTCAAGCAGCACAATAACGACAAATGATATAAACCACGACACCTTTTAGGTATCAGTGAAAGAGAAAAGAAGAAGAAAGAAGAGGTCATGAATGAATTGCATTGAGAGATATATGGGGTCACTGGGCCTTGTTTTCTATATAACAATGACTACTGTTGTTCTGCCTTTGAGGATTACACTGCTAGCACTTTGCAATGGGAAGGTTTCTAAAAATGTAGTTAAAAAATTAAATTTCTGTTACTATTGCATGTTTTGTTTTTCTAACCAGAAAAAAAACTATCTGATAGTTGATATTATAATATAATATACCGTTAATCATTCTGTGAAGTTTCACCACTGACATATGATTTTACCAAGGTATTACAATCCTTGATCATCTGTGCACTGTGAACAAGGGGCACAACTAAACGTTCTGTAGCAAGGCACTGTGGGTAACGTGAAGGACTGAGAAGACCAAGATATTCAGACCCAGAACAGGTAACTGGTTTCAGAGGACGCCTCCACAAAGTGTCAGTGACTTTGCAACATGCAACTGCGGAGCATCCAGACAAATTCCGGAGCATATACCATATGACTGCAGCACTCTCAACACCTAGGAACAAAAAAGATGGCACAGAAACAACCTTGCATATCAAATTATGGAGAACTTGTGAAGGCCTCTAATGCAGTCTTATTCATGACCCATGCTGATCTAAACATCTAAATGCACAGCAGTAGCTAATTTTTTAAGAGGAAATATGGTAATGAGAAAGTTTATAAACTTTCAAAGTACAAAAGTATCACACAACAAATGATCAGATTCATTAGAGATCATCATCATTGAGTGCCGTCTCCGCAACGAAGGTTGGCTACCATGGAGCGCCATTTTGCTCTATCTCTTGCTTTGATGGTGCAGGTTGTCATCGGTTGATTTGTCCATCTTTTGATGTTACTCGTCCATGTTAATCTTGGTCTGCCTCTGCCTCTTTTACCTTGTAATTTCCCCTCCAGGATCACTTTCAGTAGGCTGTTGTGTCTTTTAACATGGCCTAAGAATCGCATTTGTCTTGTTCTAATTGTGTTCAGAAGTTCTCTTTTCATTTTTAGTTGTTTTAAGACTTTGTCATTTGTTTTCTTTTCCTTCCATCCAATTCTACCTATTCTTCTATATATCCACATTTCAAAGGCTTCAATTCTCTGTTCTGTTTTCTTGTCTAATGTCCATGTTTCAGCACCATATAGGAATATTGAGAAGATGTAACATTTTGCTATTCTTAGTTTTAGCTCTGGTGTTATTTGTTTTGATGTTAGTATGTCCTTCATGACATTAAAATTACTTTTTGCCATTCCTATTCTTTTGTTTATTTCAGTTGTACATTTTCCATCACTGGTTATAGTATGTCCAAGGTAGTTATAGTTCTGAACTGTCTCAAGGTCTATTCCTTCAATTTTGATATCCACTTATGGGTTTTGAGTATTTTCTTTGTTTATGATCATAGTTTTAGTCTTTTTGATATTCATATCTAGTCCATATTTTTTGCTTGTCGTGTTTATTTCATTAAGTAATTGTTGTAGGTCTTTAGGATTTTCTGCTAGTAGTACAGTATCGTCAGCATATCTTAGGTTATTGATTATCTTTCCATTAATTTGTAGGCCTGGCATCTCTATGATGTTTTTAAAGATTTGCTCAGTGTATAGATTGAACAAGCTTGGTGATAGGATGCATCCTTGTCTTACTCCTCTTTTTATATCAATGGGTGTAGAGAACTCTTTGTTATATTTTATTATTGCTGTTTGCTCCCAGTATAGATTGCATATTAGTCGTATATCCATGTCATCTAGATGTATCTCTTTTAGGCATTCTATAAGTTGTTTGTGGTGTACTCTATCAAAAGCTTTGGTGTAGTCTATGAAGCAGGCATATATTGGTTTGTTTACTTCTGTGTATTTTTCGATTAATGTTCTCATGCAGAATATGGCTTCTTTTGTCCCGCTATTTTTCCTAAATCCAAATTGCTGCTCATCTAATTCAGTATTGATTTTATTCTGAATCCTTCCTTGTATAACTTTTAGCAAGATTTTTGTAACATGGCTCATTAGGCTTATTGTTCTAAAGTCACTGCATTCAACTGCACCATTCTTTTTAGGCAATGCAATGAAAGTTGATGTTTTTAGTTCATTTGGTATGTATCCTGTGTGGTATATGTCGTTGCATATGTCTGTAATCACTTCAATGCCAAAATCTTCAAGTGCCTGTATCATCTCTATCTGTATGCTTTCAGGTCCTGCTGCTTTTCCCCTTTTCATTGTTTTTATAGCTTTTTCCACCTCAGATTTTAAGATTTTATAGCCTGATGTACATTTTATAACTGGTTTCTTGTCCCTTTGATCATGAAATAGTTCTGTTATATATTCCTGCCATCTATCTATGATATCCTATCATATATCATTAGAGATAATGACTTTTATTTCTGTGATCAATCCCCAGAAAATGCTCACATATATCTCTGTCTTGCAGTCTGTAGAATGTAGTTACAAATTAATTCAGGCCCTCTGGAATGCACAGAATAATATATCTTTGGCGAAACAGGACAATCATGAAGTGCATTGCTAGGCTCTTGTTGTTTGTGTACGTCAACTTTTGAAAAATCTCTCGCAAAGTTCTGAATTTTGCACAAGTATCGCTTTTTTCTATTTTCCACACTGGCAGCTATGTGTTCAGGAGTCTCTCATCATACAGTTTTTTCAAAGGTAGTTTTATTTTTTTTATCATTGAGAAATTTGACATCTTTGGCTAGTATTTTTCTAATCAATCTAGTCTAGAACTCAATTTGATACTGCAACAAAGTTTCTATGGCTGCAGATAAACACAGTCCTCTTTGCCACGGTATATAGTCAAAGAAGCATATCATAAAATGCTTGACATTGCTAACTTGCTGAGAATGAGATTATATATAAATACATAACTATACAAGATGACAGCAAAGCTGGTATGAAACATGCTGAAAATCATCACATGGAAATTCTACGCTAATCCACAAAATGTAACCTGCAACATACAATTTATATGTGAGATTATTTTTCTACGGCTAACTTGTTAGCTTCAACCACTGAATCAGTCATAAATTCCTCATTTGCCTTTCAGCATTGATAGAAAATTGCTGTCTTTTAATCTTTGGTTGGCCTCTCCAGCTGCTACATTTCTTGTGTTTTTCTAGTATTTCATTTCTTGGTCTTTTTCAGGGACATCCTCTAGGTCTGTTGTTTTTGTAGCATTTGTTGACAGTTGTGTTTTGTTGTTTGTCTTCTTATGTAGCTAAAGCATTTCACTTGTTTCTTTATATATTCTACTGCAAGGGCAATCCCTTTTTTCTTAACTCTTCACTTCAGGGGCGGGTAGTCTAGAGGTACAACGTCGGCCACATGATAGAAAGAACCCTGGTTCAAAGCCCACCAGAGGTGGTGCTGATTTTTCAAAAATAGGAAAAATTAATCTATAGTTTCTTGATGATGTTACGATTCCCTGATCTCTTGGGTAGTAAGTTCCAATGTCTAGCGTTCTCAGATAATGGCAATAAACAAGAGGTCGCTTGTGCACTCACACATGTTAAGATATTTTTGGCAGTTAAAATCAAAGAGACCATAAATATGGCCGCTGCCAAGGCAAAATTGTCAGCAGAGATCTACGCACACCATGGGCCCCAGGCTGTGCTATGGAGTTTATGTACATGGGCCAGGATGAAGTTCTTGAGATTTTCAAGGGGAATATCGGAGCATCTATGGATTCGTCCAGTGTGTTGTGATGATCTTAACAAAAACAAGTTTTTCGCTTCTAATTTTGTTTTTCAATTTGGTTCCTATTATACTTCTAACACATTTAATTTCAATTGTTTTCATTTTATTGGTTATTCTAGAAACTAGTGTCTAGGTTTGACATCGGTAGCACAACAATGGGATCAATATTGTGTTGAAGAATGTTCTTGTGGCTTTTATTGTGATTTCTATGTTGGACAGTAAAGGTCATAATTCTCAACCAATGAAACCAACTTTTTAGTTCAAGCTGCTAAGTTTGTTGCTCTTTCAAAGTGGTTCAAAAGACCACCATGTGGATGATAATGAATATTTATTACAGATAGAAACTTTTGAGGACAGTTCAGCCATGTTCACTTTTGGTGCCGCTTGGCCTTATAACTTTTGTTGTGTGCTGTGGCTGCTATGATGGGGACTGCAGCTGCCTTTCTTTGTTTGGATCCTTTAATGAGATGACTTTTAATTTGGATGATTCCACTGGCTCGGGCGGTTGAGTAATTATGGATTCTAATTCGTTTGCAGTGATACCAGGGCCCTCAACTAACCATAACCATAACTTCTGAGCTGCGAGACAAATTACAGAGACAGTATTTTTACAGCATGAAGAAAAATGTACAAATAACAGAAAAAACACCATAGGCAGGCCTAAACAGGTTCAGACCTATACTCCCACACAGTGCCCTGCCATGACAGATCTGAATTTCAGCATACGGCCGGCTAAGCAACTTAAAGAAAGCTGCTTTTACTAGACAGGACTTCCATATATGTATTATCCTGTGAATAGAGCATGAGGCTACGGCAACAATTCCGGTACAAAATTAATGGCAGAATTGTATTATCTGGGTTTCCTACTTAACAAGTATTAGCCACACATAGACAATATATGTGAAACCCTGTGAGCTAGAGAACCAAAAGCATGCACTTATTTTGCTATGTGAAAAGTATTGAGCACCTTTGAGACTTTTCATTCCTCTAACTGGGGTTAAACAAGGATGTATTTTATCTCCCTTCTTATTTGGAATTGTTATGGACTTCATAATGAAGAAATGCTGCACTGGTAATAAAGGCATCGAATGGATACAAGGAGACCATTTAGAGGACCTCGACTTTGTTGATGACATAGTTCTCATCAGCAGTCAGACAAAAACGATGCAGGAAAACACAAATGAACTATCATCAATAGCCAGCAAAATTGGGCTTGAGGTCAATCATGAAAAGACTAAAGTCATGAAAAGTTTAACTCCAACAAGTGACAAAATATACATGGAAAACAAACCAGTAGAAGAGATCGATCACTTTATCTATCTTGGAAGTCACATTGATCGAGAAGGGGATACGAGCAAAGAAATTAGAATCAGAATAGCTAAAGCAGCAATGTCTTTCAGAAGCCTTGAAAAGTTTTGGAAATCAAAACTCATCAGCACAAGCACAAAACTTACACTATTCAAATCAAATGTACTATCAACCCTTACGTTTGCGTGTGAAAGCTGGAAAACAACAAGAGATATAGAAACAAAGTTGAACGCATTCGAAAATAAATGTCTAAGGAAAATACTTGGTATAGAATGGAACGAATTCAAAACAAACGAGGAAATTAGAGAAATCGCCAATCAACCACTAATATCTTCAGTAATAAAGAAAAGACGATGGTCATACCTTGGACATGTGATGAGAAGAGATAATAATCGAATAGCAAAGCAAGCTCTCATATGGGAAACAACAGGTAAAAGAAAAAGAGGAAGACCCAGGGAGACACTGAGAAGAACATTGATGAGAGAGGCAAGAGCAGCAGGAATCGGCTCCCTCAATGAGATAGAACTGCTTGCAGAGAACAGATACAGATGGCGAGATTTGATAAAATATCTTTAAAAGACAAATTGCTAGAACAAAAAAATTCATATAGGAGAAGGTGTATCTTGGTCTACGCCCTATGGGCCGGTTACGGCTCGAAAGGTCAATAGATAGATAGAATTAACTGCAGAATATTTATAATGTTTAACTAATGGTAAGTAAAAAGTAAAGAGCCCCGTCCCGCCAAGTGGCGTATAGGGAATATGGTGTTAGTGACCATCAATTTTACAGACCTTCAGCACATGATTTTTTTGGGTAATGTGTCGGTATTACACCCCGGTCACTTTACTTTCCTAGAAAAAATCTGGTACCTATTTAAGGCTGGGTGAACCCGTAAGCTGTCGGTTGGGATCGAACCCTACCTCTTGTCTTTTGTAGTCCAGTTCACTATCCATTGAGCTATCGCGGCTCCCTCTTAACTAATGGTATAGAAGGCAATTCATTGTTACAGTGGGTTCTGAAGTGACACTCAAGAGTGATGATAGAATGGCATGCACCTAGTTGGAATTACAATTTGCATAAAGTCACCATTGCTCTCATAGTACAAACACTGATAACATTTTAAATACAACAAAAGCAGCACCACCTTTATACAACTACATCTTGTCCATAGCCTCACACCTTGTGGAGACTTTGTATGAACTTTTCATTTTGCGTGATCCACAGTCATTCTTCGCACAATTTCTAAAATTTAGTCCAGCTATCCATCTTAGTTTCCACTGTCTACCATGTTTTATTTCACAAACAGCTTTCTTTAAACATATTAAATTATACAAAACTTGTCCCCAACAGCACCTTTGTTGAAAGTGAGCTGCAGACTCAATAGCTGACTGCTTGTACAAGGATTAACAACTGATCAAGACCATACTCCATACCTATGCTGTACATCAGACTATCTGGTGAAGCGAGTAGGGATCAGAGAGGGGAGGCAGTCCAGTACTCACAAATGCCTTGCAGAGTCAATGTGTTGGACCAAAATATGCAAAACATAGCAGCTTGCTATGACAATGCATCTGTATCCATCTAAGGACCTTTCAAGAGTGGACATTGAAAAGAAATAGTGGTCATCAGGTAAAAGCAGATAAAGTACACATAAGAAGCAATATTTATTTACAAGCAGATATAAAATATAAAAACTTGTGTGAAGAGAGGTATAACAATGTTAATAGCATACTTTATTGTGCATTGCATTGAAATGTCAACATTCATTATTAAAAATCAGAATACATTCAATGTTTGAGCAAAGCCAAAACTCCAAACCAATGACTAAATCAATATTGCATTGACTTCTATTTCAATTACATCTTGCTTGTTAATTTTGAAAATTCGGGTGTTGCATTTATTTCTTACAACCAGAAAATAGTTTTTAAATTTATTTATTGTATTTGATTATAGCTGAGATCTTTGCCTCATTCAAAAGTCTATACATGTTGATATCGCCTTTATATTATGTCTGTACCCTTTCTTAACACTATCAAACAGAGTTAGAAATGTCTAGTTTTCTTATAAATGGAAACAGTTTGGCTAAAATCTAACAACTTGTATGAACAAGAACTGACTTGTTGGGAACTTTACTTCAATCACATTTAACATATCTTAAGAAATATTTGTCTTGTAAAAGTTTTCAATGAGTTTGAATAAATCTTCAAGTTACACTTGTGGGCATGGACATACTAAGAGTACAAAATGATGAAGTTACTCAATAAATGAAATTAAAAGAGCTGATGGTGTACCCAATAACAGATGATCCCCACTGCACACAAGCTACTATGTTGTTTCCATGTCAGTACAAAGGAACGATTCAGTTAAGTGAAAGCTGTCTGAAATAACGACAGCTAAGATGACAGGATATGGTAGGATTAATATGTTCCCAAACGCTAACATGAGATAACAGCGAATACAACATACACCTACAAGAAAATATCCTGGTTGTCTTTCTCATAAAACACGTACACTGTACAGCATCAATGTATTATTTACGTGTATCAATTACAGCAGGTGAAATATGCAAGCGCCAGGAAAAAAACATGTAGACAATGGTGTACTGTATTTAAAGTTGATACATACTTTTAAAGCTTCTCAGAAACAATTTTGTAGCAAACAAGATGGGTATTTTGCAGTGCAGCATCATATTTCAAGGCACAAACATGTTAAATTGTTACACCTAGAGTCAAGGACATTGAAACTAGTCAGCCTGACTACGATTATAAAATATCACACAATATTCTGGGCAATCCTTTAACAAACACTTAAACAAGCAAAATCATTCCCAAAATAAAGGATTCAAACGATGTACAAGGGAATACAAGACCAGACACTGTATCAAAAGTACAGAAGCTTGAGTTAATGTACATGATGGCATTATCTCTTTGTTAGGGGTTAGGCATTGGGTTTCCGTAAACCAAAAATGTAGGATAAGATACATGTATTAAATAAAACAGATCAAATGTTCAGCAGTTTTAAATAAATACATTTATCTCATAAAATTGACACTTTGAAAAAGGAACAGAATACATTGGCAACAACTACCTTACCACCTCTTGCTTTTCATCCATTACCAGTTAACCAGCTTGTTGCTATATGATAAACATATATCTATTTGCAAAGTAAAGAAAGGAGCTCAGAAAAATGAAGTGAGTATACGGTTTGGCTTGTTATGTCTCTGATAGACCTATAGGCATCAAGGCAGAAGGAATGACAATGCACTACATAATTAAATTGCACTGAAATGTACCCTAATCAAACTTCTTTAAAAACTGTACACATGTATATAATCACAAATGCTCACCTCTTCACAACTGGCCATTTTAGCTTCAATATCACCCTGCAGGTACAATAAACATTAAATTTGCATGTTTGCAATGGCTGGGAGAAAAAGTGAACATAACTGTGAGAAAGCACCCAGGATCAACATACACAAACACACACTTCTCAACCCCCTTAACCTCACCATATACTATTTAAAATGTGGATCTTAACAGCAATTGTTGTACAGGCGTAAAATAAAAAAAAAGGTAAAAGAGCCCCATCAATATAGGGAATATTGTGTTAGTTTATACAATTTTATCATAAATTTTACAGACATTCATTCAAGTACATAATTTTCGGGGTAATGTGGTGTTGCACAGACATACATTAATTAAAATCTTCGGGGGGGGGGGGGGGGGGGTTGGGTTTGGAGGCCTTTCATACAAAGGAAACTAAAAATGGGAAGATTATGAAAAATGATGAAAACTTGAATGGATAGAAAATAATACTGTGTTCTGTGTGGAACTAAGTGAGATTTCTTCTGACAATTCCCTGTGCTCCCAATAAATTGATCAGATAAATAATAGATAATTTTGTGATTATAAATTGCATCAAAATACATTTACATTCCCACAATTCATGTGTTTTACATCTTTGGTTCAAAACCAAATGACAAGTCTGTGGAATAAGCACTTTATAAAAGTAGCTAAAATCAGCAAAAAAATCATTGAGCTAAAAAAAAAAAATAATAATAATACAGGTATGTTGTTCTCAAATTACAAAATAAAAAAAAACTCCACAAACTTCTCTTTTATGCCATCTGTCAAAGACAGATACATCACTATGGCATTAGGAAACCAAAAGAGGGCAATATATTTTCACTTTGTGTCAGGGAACAAATATCTTCATAAAATCAAACGGAGGCTGTGTGACATTACTGATAATCTTTACTATGGTCTATAATTAAAGATATTACAAGCCACATATATGTATGGGGCATGTGAGGTAATGAAAACTGTTCAAAATTTTTTTTACAGATGATGCTTAAATACCTGGTATATTGAGATATAAAACTTTGTTCACATTTTAATAATGTACTTAACTGAAATCATGATAGAATTAACAAAATGCTAACACGAAATGAAGAGGGATGCATACAATTAGAAAATAAATGATAAGATGGTGGGGTAACTGCATGAAGATTCTAAAAATCAAGTGACACTTATTACTTTACGTCTTACTGGAAATACTACTGATCACACATAACACATGCTCATGGAAAAAAATATAGGCACCAACACCATATTGCTCATAGACAAAGGGAAACACCATTATCCCTCTGTGGCAAATTAAAATGACCCCTGAACCTAACACTAAAAGCAGATGACAGAATAGAGAGCACTGTACAATGCTTCACATCCACAACTATACCTTAATAACAATTGAATGAGAATTAACAAACAAACTGTATATGTAGCAATATCAAAAACTGCAAGGACTACAGAAAAAAAGACCAGCAGTTACTGAATTGTACTCCCATCTACTCAGGATAAATGCACTTTGAGGTTAAGAAAATATGGTTCCATTCAAATGGAAAGACTATGCTGGAAATTAAACTAAATAACAGACTTTAATCAATAATGAAGACCACTCTCCAAAAACTTGTCATAAACTGATTGAATCATACTGACAAAACCTGTTGATGTTATTCCATTGTTAAATGCAATCCATTTTGCTCTAACTTACATATAAATAATTTCTTATGTGGTACACATTTACGTGTTTCATAAACTGTCAGCAACTCACTTTTTCAATTCAGAAAACTTAGAATCCCAAAAATTGTTTTTGCTGTCTGAAAAAGACTTGGACCAAACTAGTCAATCTCTACAAAGACCTCTATTACACAAAAAAATAATAAAAAAAAAAAATAAAAAAATATGCATTACACAAACAAAAATTAAAGTAAAACTTTTCATTTTTTTCTGGAAAGTAATGAAAAGATTAATAAAAGAGATAACATTTGTTTGTCACTGAAACAACCTAATCATTAAAAGCTGAAGTAAAATCATTGACGCAAAAGGTTAATGATTGAAAAGTAAATGCATGTAGTGAGAAAGTATTACAAAACTGTCAGTATTATTTGACAAATATGATGACAGCAATATTCATATATTTAATAAGAAAAAAAAACTGATGGGAAAAAAATTTGCTAACAAAGTCAACATTCAGGCTTAACATATAAATGATTACAATAGAAATTAGGTTTTTGGTCTCAGTTTTGTTCCTATAACAAATACATTACCAAAAAAGCTATCCAATATGCAATCTTATGTGGGTAAATAAATATCATTGCACACACTTGGAAAACTCCACAAAACAAACTGAGTTGTTTTATCACAGGAATGAGATGTATATATATTTTTTTTTTAGTTTTCTTCCCATTCATATTAATTCCAGAGTCTACTCTCATCATTGATGCTTAGTTGATTTGTGAGTGTGCATGTGTGTATGTTGTCTTTGGTATACTAAAATAAGCTTCACGAGTCATTAAATACGTAACTAAAACATTGGAATTGAAAGTTTGACATTAAAATGACAGAATAATTTGAGTATGTTTTATACTGTCAGCATGCATTATTTATCTAGTGTGCTACATTATTAAATATTGTGTATGCATTGGGACAAGATGGTCACATTAATGAATAATTCAGTAGGAAATATATATAGGGTGGGAGAACCCTGTAGAAAACCTGAAACACATTTTTGCACTGCAAACCAGGTAATGGTTTGAATAAATGGATCAAGTGCTGTTTGCCTGTCTGGGGAGACCCACAATGCATGGATTATGAAGCAAACTGACAACTTTTATGCCCTCTCACATTTTTGTTGCTGATATTAAAAAGAAAACTACTGTTTTAGTGATTTATCTTTGCAGTTGGACAATAATAATTTATATAAACATTGTCTACTGAAATGTACTATTAAGTACTTCAAGTAATGTTTACAAAAATACTATGAACTATTTTTCGCAATGTAGTTTTCTCAGTACAACTGCCTAATACTGTTTATGATTGCAGTTATGACTGGAACAACAAAATTTTTTTCACAGCCAAACAGAACACCTCAACTTCACACATATGCTGTACAATCACATGATCATTTGCACATCAAATCTGAAAGCCACATAACTTTGCAAGATCTGCTATTAAGCACATTTTTTAAACCAAAAATCATCATAAAAGATCTCACTTCAGAATAAATATACAAATAAAGATCTGAAGTTATGATGAAGGTCTACAGAATGAAAGACTTGCAGTAAAGTTCACTTCCATCAACCAGAGCTGGGCTGACCAGGCTGTAGTGGAGCAGTCTGGATCTGTGCTGTGGGAAGATCAGGACAACCTGCATTGGTGCTTATAGTACCAGGATGAGGTGTGCTTGAAACTGTTGTAGACTGAACTACAGAAGAAAGCACAGAGTGACCAACACCAGGGGCAGCATGTTGGCTAATCGTGCTGGAAGTGACAGAGTTGGGAATGCCAGTGACACCAGTCACTGTTGGTTTGGAATTGGCCTGTTGTAGAGAATCATGTATGGTCTGTTGTGACTGGAATCCTGCTGGCATTGTGAAAGCACTTGAGTTGCCAATAAGCTGATTGTAGGCTGGATTCATGCTTGTTTGCTGGTACGTCTGCTGATTGGCCATTGGGAATGTTTGAAACCCAGCAAAGGGATGTATGTTGAAAGGAAATTGACTTGTATAGTAAGCATTGTAAGCCTGCTGGGGTATGTGCTGTTGTTGATTACCTGTTGACTGGGACTGAAATGTGTTCTGATGGCTTTGTTGCAAGAGTGTACTGGGAATATGATTCTGGCCCAAGGCTGAAGTCTGGTACTGCTGCTGCTGGTGGTAATTAAGAAAGAGGTCAGAAATTGAGTTCTGGGATCCAGAGAGGTCTATACTAGACTTTCTGCTGTTGGTGGCTGATGTGTCCCGAGTTAAGTCAAGATATTCTGTGCCCATGCTGCTACCAACTCCACTTGAACCAACACTATCAAAATTGTTTTCCCATCTGGGCTCCTGCTCTTGTCGCAGTTCATTCAAAGATTTTTTTACATCTCCTTTAAGCTGGGTTGAGCCTGTCTGAGTTTTGAAATCCACATAATTTAAAAGGTCTTCCAAACAATTGGATTTACTTGCTCTCAAGGCTTCAGTTTGTAGAGGTGACTTGCCCAGCGCAACTTCTGCATCGTAGGTCTGATCTATATGGAACAAAGACACTGGTGATGATGGCTGACCTGTAAAGGGTGGAGAAACATTTAAGAAGGCAGAGGAACCAACAGCATTTGAAAGAAGTGGGTGAGGCTGACGGACTTTGTGAATCTCAAAGTTGATAACTTCTTGGTCATAACCTTTGCTTATGAGGTACACTCTTTTCTCCTCCATTTGCCTGAAAACAATTTAGAAACAATGTAAATAATACAAAATTTACAGCCTGTATACATTATAAATACTGCACATTTGAAGGTAAACTTAATTACTAAAGCATATTTTGAACTAGATATAAAGTGTAAATGGATGCATATTTTATCATAAAGACAAATGCAATAATATAATTATATTAAAGTAAATGCTTGACAAACAAAGAATGTGTCACAACTATTATAAAGCAAACATAAGTTATATAAAACCTACCTCACTCAAAGTCCTTGCTAGTATGTGTTACATAATGTCATAAACACTAAGTAAGGTAACTGCTGGGGTAGGTGATCATGTCTCTCCACAATTTGTGCGTATAGTTGTTTATCAGTTGTTAATTTAATTCATTCACCTTTCAGCCATTCTCTTAAATAGTCTCTTAATCCCAAATTATGACATCTATCCATAAGCCATGTTTTCATAAATCTTCGTATGTACAAACATTAAATGTTACATTTGGAGTTTGAAAAAAAGCATTCTCTTTCAACTTTTGCTACACAGCTGTGTGTCTACACTAGGAGAGATACTGGAACCAGATGCAGTATATCATTTCCTGGCTTAAGTTCAACTTTACTGATTCAAATTCAAACGCATGGTGCCCATGACTCCTTGGTGTTATGATGTCTATTCATGCCAGCCATCAGTCCGTCATTCCAGTTGTATGTTTGGCTTCCTCTTAGTAATGTTTGATGCCTGTCCCGTGTTACAAAGGTTTATTTGATGTTTCACGGACAGCCACCGATTTTCTGGGAATTAGCGAAATTTAGAAAAAAACACAGCCATGTTCTTACATCTTTGTAATTTTTACGAAACGCATAAGGTGTTTGAAAAAAGTTTCACTTTTATCCTTCATTTAGACAATATCATCATCAAGTACAGGGCCAACTGGTGTAGGTGATCATGTCTCTCCACAACTTTCTATCTCTGCAGCTATTTATCATTTCTGTTGTTGACCTTCTGCCAAGCCATTCTCTTAAGCTGTCTTTTATTTTTTCTCTTTGTTTCCCTCTATCACTTCGTCCCTCAATTTTTCCAGTTGTTGCAATATATTCCAGTTGTTCTCTTCTCATTTCATGGCCAAAAAATGATGTTTGTCTCTTCCTAATATTGGAAATTGGCTCTCTTTTTGCTTTGACCTCTCTCAGAACATCTTCATTACTCTTCTTAGCGTACTTTCAACATTCTTCTGTAAAACCACATTTCTACAGACTCCAGTGATTTTCTTGTCTGTTGTCCTATTGTCCATGATTCGCATCCATATGTTAAGACTGGCTCTACATAACATTTAAGAACTCTTTTTGAGACAACATACTGACAGAATATTTATACACAAAATTTATTTTGTATCTTTAAACCTCCAGAAGAGAAACCATTTTGGTTCATTAGATTGAAACTGACTATAGTTGTTAGCTGTTGGAAGCTGGTCCTGTCTATTGCCACTTCAATCAATATTTGTAGCCCTACCAAAGAAATCTGGTGAGATTGAGATGATCATTGCACAATAAACCTTATGACTAAGATATTACTAAGAATCATGTGAAGAGTGTGAAACAAAATCAGTCCAGAAATTAGTGATGAACAATGCCATATACATCATAAGATCTTTAGTAGAAAGAGCCATAAAGGTGAAAACAGATCTATACCTATCTTCTTCTTCTTCTATCCTTCCTTTGCTGCCGTTGGCGTCGAGGGGAGAAACAATCTGCGATTCTTTGCTCTTCTGTTGGCCTCTTCTGATGTTATTCCTCCTAGTGACTCTAGTATTCCCTTTATCCATCTCTTTCTCGGTCTTCCTCTTAATCTGGCATTTTCGTAGCGTTTGTTTATGGCTCTTTTAGTCATTGTTAGTTCTTTTTGTCTTGTTATGTGGCCGAAATAATTTATCTGTTGTTTCTTTATGTATTCGATGGCTGGTTCAATTTCGAGTTTCTTCCTCAGGTCAGTGTTTCTTACTCTGTCCCTTAAGCTGTTTCCTGTCATTCTTCTGACACATTTCATTTCGGTGGTCGTTATCTTTCTTATTGCTCTAGAGTCCAGCGTCCAATTCTGGCACTGATAGCACAGAGTTGGTAGAAAAATTGATTTGTATATTGCCCTTTTTGTTTCCGATCTATATCTATGTTTCATAAATTATACCGAAGAATTTGACAAAGTAAAGCACCAAGAAATAATCACAATTTTAGAAGGCATAAACGTAGACATTAAAGATCTAAGAATAATAAAGAACTTGTACTGGCAACAAACAACGACAATAAATACTTTAAATCAATTGGAAATATTTCAACAAATAAACATGGTGTTAGACAAGGTTGTGTGCTGTCACCAGATTTATTTAATATATGTATAGTGAGATTATTTTAAGATCCATAAGCATGCCTGGAATAAATCGAGGTCATAATATAAATAATCTAAGATATTCTGATAATACAGTCTTAATCACTAAGAGTGAAAATGAGATACAGGAGATATTAGAAATTATAGTGAAGGAAAGCAAAACTAAATGACTAGGAAAGCAAAACTAAATGACTCGGCCTTAATAGCAAAAAGACTAAAATAATGGTAGCAACAAAGAAAAAGACATCACTGCAACGCACAATAAAAACAAGTGGAACAATACTAAATCAGATAAGTGAATTTCGCAATGCACAATAAAAACAAGTGGAACAACAATACTAAAACAGGTAAGTGAATTTAAAAATCTGGGAACAATGTTAATCTGAGATAGTAAATGTACAACAGAGGTGAGATGCAAAACGGCTCAGGTAAAAGCAGCTTTCCAAACAATGAGGAAGATACTGTGCGATCGATCCAATGTTGACAATATAAAAAAGAAAAGGAGTTCTTAAATTTTTTTATTTTATGTATTAACATATGGATCACGGACAAAAAGACCAACCAAAAAAAAAAAAAATCACTGGAAGTTGTAGAAATGTGGTTTTACAAAAGAATGAAAGAATACCATAGACAGCTAAGATGAGTAATAAAAACGTTCTAAAAGAGGCCAAAAAAAAAAATAGAGCTAATTTCCAATATTTTGAAGAAACAATCATCGTTTTTGGGCCATGTAATAATGAGAAGGGCACAGCTGGAATATATTGTGACAAGTGGGAACATTGAGGGACAAAGAGAAGGAAGCAAAGAGAAAATATATCAGACAGCTTAACAGAATGGCTTGGCTGAAGGTCAAAATGAGAAATGGTAAATAACTGTTGAGATCGAAAGTTGTGGAGAGGCATAATCACCTACGTCAACAGGCATTGTACTTGATGATGATGATGAAGTATTAAGTTATGCATTCGAGTAGAAACAGGTGCATTTATCTCTATGCAGTCAAACTACTGAAATAATGACAAACTGTTAAAAATAGGTACTGTGTAAATTGTTCAAACCTTTCAATCAATGCTTGATATTCAACATCAAATTCCAAAGCAGCTAATTCATTCTTAATCTTCTCTGAGTTGGATTTTAGGTCAGGAGTTGCTGGTCGGTTTTCATCATCAACACTCTGTTTAATGTGAGCATACAATTGTTGTAGAAACAGAACCACTTATCAAAATAATACAATTTCAAAGATTGATTTTTTTAAAAGATACAACATATGGTAGAACAAATGTTTACTATATGCCATGTCTTATTATTAAATCTATCTATCTGTTGACCTTTCTAGCCGTAGCAGGCCCATAGGGCGTAGACCAAGATACTCCTCCTCTTATCTGAATTTTTGTTCTAGCAGTTTTCAATTCTTTTAAAGATATTTTATCAAATCTCGCCATTTGTTTCTGTTCTGTGCAAGCAGCTCATCTCATTGAGGGAGCCGAATCCTGCTGCTCTTGCCTCTCTCATCAATGTTCTTCTCAGTGTCTCTCTGGGTCTTCCTCTTTTTCTCTTACCTGTTGTTTCCCATATGAGGGCTTGCTTTGCTATTCGGTTATTATCTCTTCTCATCACATGTCCAACATATGACCATCGTCTTTTCTTTATTACTGAAGATATTAGTGGTTGATTGGTGATTTCTCTAATTTCCTCGTTTGTTTTGAATTCGTTCCACGCTATACCAAGTATTTTCCTTAGACATTTATTTTTGAATGCGTTCAACTTTGTTTCTATATCTCTTGTTGTTTTCCAGCTTTCACACGCATACGTAAGGGTTGATAGTACATTTGATTTGAATAGTCTAAGTTTTGTGCTTGTGCTGATGAGTTTTGATTTCCACAACTTTTCAAGGCTTCTGAAAGACATTGCTGCTTTAGCTATTCTGATTCTTATTTCTTTGCTTGTACCCCCTTCTCGATCAATGTGACTTCCAAGATAGATAAAGTGATCGATCTCTTCTACTGGTTTGTTTTCCATGTATATTTTGTCGTCTGTTGGAATTAAACTTTTCATGACTTTAGTCTTTTCATGATTGATCCGCCAAAAATAAACAGAACATCAACATAACTATAGAAGGCAGACAACTAAAACAAGTAGAGGAATTCAAATACCTAGGAAGTCTAATGACAAACGACAATTCCCAAACAGCAGAGATAGAATCAAGATGCAACAAAGCTTGTCAAATTATCGGACAGTTATCACCACTATTGTCCAACAAGGAAATAACTCTGGAGGCAAAACGAGCACTATACAATACAATCTTCATCCCAACGTTGTGCTACCAATGCCAGCCCTGGACTCTAGATGCAAGAACAATAAGAAAAATAACCTCTACAGAGATGAAATGTGTTAGACGAATGACAGGAAACAGTCTGAGAGATAAGATCAGAAATGAAGAACTGAGAAAAAAGCTAGGAATAGCCCCAGCCATAGAATATATAAGGAAACAACAGATAAAATGGTTCGGCCACGTGACAAGGCCGAAAGAGCAAAACACAACACAACGAGCCTTCAACAAACGTTGTGAGAACAACAGACCCAAGGGTCGACCACGAAAAAGATGGATAGATGGAATATTAGAAGCACTAGGAAACATAACAGCAGCAGAGGTGAACAGAAGAGCAAAAGACCGCAAATTATATCTCCCCTCGACGCTGAAAGGCAGATGAGGAAGGAAAGAAGAAGAGGAAGAAGATGATTGTCTCAAGCCCAATTTTGCTGGCTATTGATGATAGTTCATTTGTGTTTTCCTGCATCGTTTTTATCTGGCTGCTGATGAGAACTATGTCATCAGCAAAGTCGAGGTCCTCCAAATGGTCTCCTTGTATCCATCCGATGCCTTTATTACCAGTGCAGCATTTCTTCATTATGAAGTCTATAACAATTCCAAATAACAAGGGCGATAAAATACATCCTTGTTTAACCCCAGTTTCTATTGGGAAACATTCGCTCAGTCCTTCCTCTGTTCGAACTGCACATGTGTAACCATCATACATAATAATATTTATGATTTTAATGGTAAGCCATTTTGCTTCAGAATTTTCCACAAAGAATCTCTATGAATACTGTCAAATGCTTTTTGAAGTCGATGAAGTTAAGTACAAAAGGTTTTTGCTTTTCAATGTGTTCCTCCAATATAAGTCGTAGAGTAAAATGTGGACAAGGCAGCTTCTCCCTTTTCTAAACCCAGCCTGTTCTTCATGCATTACTGTATCTATTGAATCCTTTATTCTATTTAGGATGATTTTGCAGAATAACTTTGAGGCAACTGACAAAAGTGTCACGCCTTTCCTTTTGTTACAATCTCTAAGATTGCCCTTTTTTGGAATCTTAACAATGATTCCTTTTTTCCATTTATGAGGCTCTCTGCTTTCCAAATGATGTTGAACATTTTCTGGAGATGTATTAAATTATGGCTATCAATTGCCTTGAGGATCTCAGCCGTTAACTTATCCTCTCCAGCAGCCTTGTTATTGGTCATATGCTTTAAGGTGTTTTCTATTTCGCTCAAGGTGAAGTCATCTAAATTTACATCTAATTCTGCTGCTGGTTCTTCAGCTTCAAAATCTATTAAACTGTGGGGTATTGGACGGTTAAGAATTTCTTTGAAGTGTTCCGCCCAACGGGCTTTTATGTCTGCGCTTGTTGTTAGCATTAATCCACATTTGTATACAACTGGTGTTCCACTGGATGTATAGGTGTTTGTCAGCATCTTTTGTACAGTATAAAGAGTTCTGCTGTCTCCTGTAATTGCAGCTGTCTCTGCCAAATTGTCTATATAAGCTCTTGTATCTCTTCTTGCTGAACTTTTCACTTTGTTGTCTAATTCTTTGTATGTTGCTTTTGCCAGGACCTTTCCAAGATCTGTCTTTACATTAGTCATGGCTCTCTTCGCTTCTCTTCTTTCTTTGATGTATTTCCATGTGGTGTCTGAAATCCAAGCTCGTTTTTCCATTTTCTTCAGTCCAGCACTTGCTTCTGCTGCTGTCATTAGTATTTTGCTCTGTAAGTCCCACATTTCATTGATATCTAAGTCTATTTCACCGAGTGCTGTATAACAATTACTTAGCTCTATGTTAAACTTTTCCTTTATGGCTTCATCTTTCAGTGTATGACTCAATTTTATGTGTAGTTGACCTCTTCTGTTGGCTTTTAAATATTAATCTTATTTTCCCAATGCACAGGTTGTGGTCACTATTAACATCAGTACCTCTATATGCTCTTACATCTATTAATGATGATCTGAATTGTTGTTTAATACATAGGTGGTCAATTTGATTTGAGGTTTTATCATCAGGAGATATCCATGTTGTTTTGTGAATATTTTTGTGTGGAAATAATGTCCCACCTATAACTAAATTTTCTATTAAACATAATTCTATTAATCTTTCTCCATTCTGACTTGTAGTATCACTGCCTTCTCTCCCCATTACATGTTCCACTCCTGCGTTGTCTTTTCCCACTTTGGCGTTGAAATCTCCCATTACAATTAAAAGATCGTGTTTGGGTATTTTGTTTATAAGTTGTAGTTGGTTATAAAAATCGTCCTTAACTTCATCATCAGCTTCGTTAGTAGGCGCATAGCATCGAACAATTGAAAGTCTTATTTTGTTTTGTAGTGTGTTCGTATCAGACGGCTATTTACTGGTTCCCTTTCTAATAAACTTCTTGCAGCAATGTCTGTCATCATTATGCCTACTCCTTCACTGTGTTTTCCATCTTCCCTTTTAGAAAAAACTACTATTATTATTAAATACCATACTTTTATAATCAGTAATAAAGAAATCTACAAAATCAATAAAGAGGAACCCAAATATCTGCACAAAATTTACTACAGGAATCTGTTCAAATTTCAAGTTGTGTGATCAGTGAACCATTTCCCCCAATGAAATAAAGCAGTTTTAGTTAATCTAGTCCAGTCCACTAATGATTGTAGATAGGGAATTAGAAAGTAGAAGTTATCAGCAGATTTGTAGAACCATTAGAATAGTATTAGAGTCAGAAGGAGATATAGAAGCTATCAGTGAATTTCAAAACCATGGAGTATTATAAACCAGAGAAGAGTTGTCTACAGAATTCCTAATGATATTGATAATTGACTTGTGCAAACAAGTGTCAAGATTGATATGATAGAACATTCAGAGAAGTTAGATATGACATGTTCACTACATGATCACATATACACAGTCGATTGACTAAGAGGACGCAACAATTCTAAATTATAGCAGAGACATGATTCCATTACTGTGTGATATGTCCAGACTTGTAAACATAAGAATAAAGACATGATCTTGCTGCAAACATTGTGAGTTTACCAATGAGTTTTTCCAGTGACCCCTGGCCTGAAAGTAGCTGAGATTAAGTACCAAATCCTATTTATTGCCCTGTCAATAAAAAAATAAAATAATATCCCAGCCATCATTATTTCTGAAATTCCGCTGGAGGTCATTGAAGACTTCAATTAGTTCATGCAATGTACTGAGATCATCCTGTGTTATCAGGACACTAGTGGACATTTCTCCATGTATCATCATCATCATGTACCGTGCCTACTGGCACAGGTGATCATGTCTCTCCACAACTTTCGATCTTGGCAGCTATTTATCATTTCTGTTGTTGACCTTCTGCCAAGCCATTCTCTTAAGCTGTCTTTTATTTTTTCTCTTTGCTTCCCTCTATCTCTTCATCCCTCAATTTTTCATTGTTACAGTATATTCCAGTTGTTCTCTTCTCATTACATGGCCAAAAAAATGATTATTGTTTCTTCCTAATATTGGAAATTAGCTCTCTTTTTGCTTTGACCTCTCTCAGAACATCTTCATTACTCTTCTTAGCTGTCCATGGTACTCTCAACATTCTTCTGTAAAACCACATTTCTACAGACTCCAGTGATTTTCTTGTCTGTTGTCCTATTGCCCATGATTCGCATCCATATGTTAAGACTGGCTCTACATAACATTTAAGAACTCTTTTTCTTGTTTCTATTGTCAAAAATGGATTGCATAATATCTTCCTCATTTTTTGGAAAGCTGCTTTTGCCTGAGCCATTCTGCATCTCACCTCTTTTGTACATCTTCCGTCTGAGGTTAACAAAGTTCCCAAGTATTTAAATTCATTTACCTGTTTTAATATTGTTCCACTTGTCTTTATTTTGCACTGAGGAGATGTCTTTCTCCAGGTATAATATTGGTATAAACACAAAGACAAAGCTGTAGCATATCAATCACTTGAGGAAAAAATAGTAAAAAGCCACAAAGTATTATAGTGGCTCCAACTTTTGAGACATCTAAACCAGTCACTAGTGGTAAAATTAATAGAAGTTTAGTAGCTTCACTCACCTGAGTGCTACTTCTGTGGCAAAACAGCATGAAATTTAACAGCAGACCGGGACCAGCCTGCAAGAGTGGGGACAAAACACCCACTCACCAGGCATACATTTCATGCTACCTTGCAAAGCAGGTCCATGCATAAAGCATTTTGTATTATCATTCCTAACAGAAAGATCACCAAGATGTGTTAACCTATTACAAGAGCGACTCAATTCTAAAATACCAGGAAGCTTTGCACCTTTATACAAGTGATCAAGAGATACAGATCAATTTCTACAGTGGACATTACTGGTGTACATAAAATGGACAGAGCTCATAGTATATAAGTTATTTAATTCTAGCAGGTTAAAGTAGCTACATTTCAAGTCCAAGAGTACAAATTTACTTACACTGGTATGTTTAGTATTATCATATGCACCTTCACCATGGGTTTGTGAATTAGCACTGGGATCAGTTGTTTCGTGCTTAGTGCTTGATAAGTCAGGAATATTTGGGTTAGTATTGCTGGATACTGAAGATGTTGCATCTGCAGATGTTCCCTCTGATGATGTAGACTCGGCTGGTTTTACAGCAATTTTTGTAACTTGAAATCTTCCCCTCTTTTCCATTTTCTTCTCTTCTGCAATATTCGCCTGTGAATTATCAACATCAGGTAAGGTAGCTTTATTTTCAACTTCTTTAGGAACCAGGAGTGGATCATCTTTGACTGTTTCAACTTTAAAGCGTGAAGATGTTATCATTTTGCGTGAAGACATGTCTGGTTCGGACCTAGTTTCTGTAGGGCAAGGTGGAGAAGTGTCAGCCAGTGTTCCTCTGTCAGCCAGCAGTTTGTATTCTTCATTTTTCAACTTATCTGATATTTCAGATGGTTGATCTGCAGGTTTTGGGTCAGTGAACAGTTCTTGTAAGGTTGTTCCACTGCTGACTGGAGAAGGGTTATGCTGGTGTGGATGATTTTGTCTGCTCATGGTTTTGGCCAGTGCTTGTTCTAAGATGTTTATATTTGACCTAGGCATTGATCTGCCAACTATACTAAGATTTTCAATGGACGCATATGGAGACTGGACGGAGATGTCTTGCAATATGTTTCTTCTAGATGATGTGGGAGATCTTGGAGGGGAGGTATTAGTAGAGAGAGAAACATTTTCTGGATGTGAAGTTTGATGTGGAAGACTAACTGTGGCGGGGTATCCCCAGCCTGGATAATGTGCATATGGAAAAGTCATGTGTACTGGAAGAGAGTGTTGTCCTCCATGCTGCTGTTGGTGCTGCTGCATCTGGTGCATCATGTGGGACATCTGCATCATTGTCTGCATGTAGGGTGTCATGTGTGCATAATAGCTGGGCTGGTGAAAACTGTATGGTGGCATGGGCATCATGAACATTTGATGCATTTGAGAAGGGTGTGGAACATGAGGATGCATTCCATAACCAATATGGCCCGCAGCTGGATGAGTTCCACCTACTTTGGAGGTAGCATCCTGCTGTACATTATGGACAGGAGCTGACGAAGGTGTTGCACTCTGGCTTGCAGCATCTACTGTTGTACTCTCTTGTGAAACCCCCTGCTGCTGTCCTGTAATGTGCTGAGCATGTTGTTGACCAACCGCAGTTTGGCCTGTATTTCTTGAAGAGACCTGAGGATCTATGTGCACTGGTGGAGCAGAATGATCCTGAATTTGTTGCTGTGTCTGCATGGTGCCTGTAGCCTGTGCGCTTGTTTGGGACTGACCTAACTGTTGAGTTGTAGGTAACTGATTTTGAGTATTTGTTGACTGGGGTGGCTGATTTTGAAAGTGTGAATGCAGTAATCCTTGTGTAGTTTGGCTTTGATTAGCTTGAGAAATACTGGTGGGTTGGACAACCATCTGACCTTGGAGGCCAGAATCTAAGGGTTTTATCATGGGAGTTTGGGATTCATGTGGAGGGGCTGACTGGGCAGCTGCAGTTCCTATTTTCTGTGGGTAGATAGACTTCAACTTTTCTGACAGTTCGTCAATATTTATGGGGACGCTCTCCTTAGCAGTTGTGGATTTCCATGATTTCTGTTCCATGTCCATTGCAGCACCTTGTGTCTGAGTAGAGGTGCTCTCTGGGTTGTTTTCAGGTGAAGTAGTTTCTTCTTGCTCATCTTCACCCATCCTTTTTTCATAACTGGACTGTGTAACAACTAATCCACTTCTATACATTTGGTTCTTGTCTTCTGGACCTTGAGCTCCTTCAGTCATTGGCTGCAAACATAAGAGAACTTCATTCAAATATTGTTTGTCTAAATGAAATAAACAGAAATAAATGGCGAGATTTGATAAAATATCTTTAAAAGAATTGAAAACTGCTAGAACAAAAATTTAGATAAGAGAAGGAGTATCTTGATCTACGCCCTATGGGCCAGTTACGGCTCGAAAGGTCAATAGATAGATAGATAGAAATTAAATAAATTCACTACTTCTTGCTATAAAAAAATAATTAGAAACTAAGATTTTTGTGGCATGATTATACAATAGCAATTAACAGAATAACATTGTACTAGTCTCTGCCTAAGTCAATGTAAGAAATACCCAATCATTATAGACCTCCACAACTTAAGAATACCACAAGCATCAATGGTGCAAGATGAAAGGGAAGAATGTTAATGGCATAATGAAAGGCTGGACTTTTACAACAACACTGAAGACTTCAAGAGAAAAATTATACCGACACTAGAGACTACACAACATTAAGACTTGTAATTATAGTTGACAGTGAGTGCATTTAAGAATCTTAACAGCAAAACAATTGATGGCACAGTGAAAGACAACATTGTCCTGTTGAACATATGCTACAATGTTTGCAATGAGGATATGTGTAGTTTTCGTCAAGAAAGATCTCTAGTGTAAAATAATTACTGAATTTTACATATGATAATGAAGAGAAAATGTAAATAGTCTCCAAGCTTTAAAGGTCTATGCGCATGGTTAGGATAGAAATAAATAATAAAATATCTGTATGTGTGTATTCTATAGTGAACATAGAGATATATTATATGTTATATATTAATCACTAATGAATGCCGTTAACCCTAGATTATGATATTGTGTAAATAAATACTGCATCAAAATACAAATTCTTCAAAAATTTGAAAGTTTGGTGTGTTCAAGTGTTGGGTTTGTTTACTTTGGAGTTGGATTGTGACGTGAGAAATTTCCTTGCTCAATAACTGACATCAAAAAACCCTTTTTATTTCTGGAAAAACAGCGACACATGAAGCTGAGTGTAGATCCCTCAATATGGATATATCTTTTGACTGGAGAATAGCATTAAGAATCCTTTTTACCCCCCCAGCTGGGTTAACTTGTGGGAGATCAGAATAATTCTTTTTTTTTTTTTAAACCACCTGTCTGTTTAATGCCATGAGATTCTGTTGTTACCTCTTACAAACATAAAAAAAACAATTTTGCACACCCATTGGTTCAGTCTTAATTTCAGCTTTTCCTACAAACATCCATACAACCACACCTTCAAAAAGATGAATTGCTGGATTTTAAAAACAATTGCTACTTATACGTTAAGAGCCTTAACCCTCGATTACAATACCTACCTAAGTCATGGTTTTACAATCTATTCTATTGACCTTTCGAGCCGTAACCGGCCCATAGGGCGTAGACCAAGATACACCTTCTCCTATATGAATTTTTGTTCTAGCAGTTTTCTTTTAAAGATATTTTATCAAATCTCGCCATCTGTCTCTGTTCTGTGCAAGCAGTTCTATCTCATTGAGGGAGCCGATTCCTGCTGCTCTTGCCTCTCTCATCAATGTTCTTCTCAGTGTCTCCCTGGGTCTTCCTCTTTTTCTTTTACCTGTTGTTTCCCATATGAGGGCTTGCTTTGCTATTCGATTATTATCTCTTCTCATCACATGTCCAACGTATGACCATCGTCTTTTCTTTATTACTGAAGATATTAGTGGTTGATTGGCGATTTCTCTAATTTCCTCGTTTGTTTTGAATTCGTTCCATTCTATACCAAGTATTTTCCTTAGACATTTATTTTCGAATGCGTTCAACTTTGTTTCTATATCTCTTGTTGTTTTCCAGCGTTCACACGCATACGTAAGGGTTGATAGTACATTTGATTTGAATAGCCTAAGTTTTGTGTTTGTGCTAATGAGTTTTGATTTCCACAACTTTTCAAGGCTTCTGAAAGACATTGCTGCTTTAGCCAGTCTGATTCTAATTTCTTTGCTCGTATCCCCTTCTCGATCAATGTGACTTCCAAGATAGATAAAGTGATCGATCTCTTCTACTGGTTTGTTTTCCATGTATATTTTGTCACTTGTTGGAATTAAACTTTTCATGACTTTAGTCTTTTCATGATTGACCTCAAGCCCAATTTTGCTGGCTATTGATGATAGTTCATTTGTGTTTTCCTGCATCGTTTTTATCTGACTGCTGATGAGAACTATGTCATCAGCAAAGTCGAGGTCCTCCAAATGGTCTCCTTGTATCCATTCGATGCCTTTATTACCAGTGCAGCATTTCTTCATTATGAAGTCCATAACAATTCCAAATAACAAGGGCGATAAAATACATCCTTGTTTAACCCCAGTTTCTATTGGGAAACATTCGCTCAGTCCTTCCTCTGTTCGAACTGCACATGTGTAACCATCATACATGTCTTTGATAATATTTAGGATTTTGATGGTAAACCATATTGCTTCAGAATTTTCCACAAAGAATCTCTATGAATACTATCAAATGCTTTTTTGAAGTCGATGAAGTTAAGTACAAAAGGTTTTTGCTTTTCAATGTGTTCCTCCAATATAAGTCGTAGAGTGAAAATGTGGTCAAGACAGCTTCTCCCTTTTCTAAACCCAGCCTGTTCTTCACGCATTACTGTATCTATTGAATCCTTTATTCTATTTAGGATGATTTTACAGAATAACTTTGAGGCAACTGACAAAAGTGTCACGCCTCTCCAGTTGTTACAATCTCTAAGATTGCCCTTTTTTGGGATCTTAACAATGATTCCTTTTTTCCATTTATGAGGCGTCTTCTCTGTTTTCCAAATGATGTTGAACATTTTTTGGAGATGTATTAAATTATGGCTATCAATTGCCTTGAGGATCTCAGCTGTTAACTTATCCTCTCCAGCAGCCTTGTTATTGGTCATTAGCTTTAAGGTGGTTTCTATTTCACTCAAGGTGAAGTCATCTAAATTTACATCTAATTCTGCTGCTGGTGTTTCAGCTTCAAAATCTATTAAACTGTGAGGTAGTGGACGGTTAAGAATTTCTTTGAAGTGTTCCGCCCAACGGGCTTTTATGTCTGCGCTTGTTGTTAGCATTAATCCAGATTTGTCTAGAATTGGTGTTCCACTGGATGTATAGGTGTTTGTCAGCATCTTTTGTACAGTATAGAGAGTTCTGCTGTCTCCTGTAATTGCAGCTGTCTCTGCTTTCTCTGCCAAGTTGTCTATATAAGCTCTTGTATCTCTTCTTGCCGAACTTTTCACTTTGTTGTCTAATTCTTTGTATGTTGCTTTTGCCAGAACCTTTCCAAGATCTGTCTTTACATTAGTCACGGCTCTCTTTGCTTCTCTTCTTTCTTTGATGTATTTCCATGTGGTGTCTGAGATCCAAGCTCGTTTTTCCATTTTCTTCAGTCCGGCACTTGCTTCTGCTGCTGTCATTAGTATTTTGCTCTGTGAGTCCCACATTTCATTGATATCTAAGTCTATTTCACCGAGTGCTGAATAACAATTACTTAGCTCTATGTTAAACTTTTCCTTTATGGCTTCATCTTTCAGTTTATGACTATCAATTTTATGTGGTTTTACAATACCCTAGTAAAAATTATATCTATCTATCTATTTATTGTCCTTTTGAGCCGAAGACGGCACATAGGGCAGAACCACAATCTCAAAAACAGAAACCTTGCATGCCAAAGTGGCACATATTGCAGAGATCACTGCTCTAAAATATATGGCGCTGTTTCCATAACAATACTTTTTACAATGACAGCTTGTCAAGCCATCGATCAACCTCCTTAGTAAAAATTGCTACCAGTTAATTGTTATATTTGGAGTTTGGAAAATAAGATTTTCTTTCAAATTGGCTACACAGCTGTGTGTTTACCCTAGCAGAGACATGGGAATCGGATGCTGTAATCATTTCCTGGATTAGATTAGATTTATGGCCTGAAATTCAAATCCATCGTGCCGTGGACATTGGAGGTATTACATTTTCTATTGATACTGCGGTTGTAGGTCTGTCAATCCAGCCATATGTTCTAATTCCACTTAGTGTCATTCGCTGGCTATCCCCATGTTACAAAGGTATGTTTGATGTTTGCGCGGCAACCAAAGAGCTTGCCCCCGTCGTAAGGGGAAAAAAAAAGAACAAAAATTGAATTTCTTCAAAATTATCTAAATTTAAATAAAAGAAGGCCCCTTTTGTAGAGTATGTTCGATCCAACAGCAAAGAAAACAAATCCAACACTCAGGAAGTAGTAATTAGGAAGGTAGGCAGTGGGAGAAGGTTTGCCTGCAGCAACCTGTCATGTTTCAAGAATTTGTATTTTGAGGTGGCAATTTTGATGATAGCATCATAATGTAGGGTTAATGTAACATAAACAAAGTATGCATGGCACAAACAACTTCAAACAAACAAAATAGCGATATCATATAGAATGATGAAACTGCTTCTTAATTAAGGGAGATAAGGAAAGTACTGCCACCAACCTTTTTTGAATCTATGTCGATTTTAAACTTTCTGACAGTGGAGGGACTTGAGGAAGGAGACAAAGTAAGCACTTGTCCCACAGCATTCTTCCTTCTTTGGTTACGATCTGAATTACTTGATGCAGTAACCCAGTCACACCCTCTATCTGCACTCGACTGACATCTGGAAGCTGAATACAGAAAAACAATCACAAATTAAACTAAACAGCACTTGTCCCACTTTTATATTTGAAATAAGTAAAATAAATAAACCTGCTTCAACTAAAATAATTTAAGTACTTTAATTTTACTACATGTACATTAATAAATAAGGTACGTAAATAATATTAATCCTAGGATAACATATTTAACAAATGGTAATGTATCTATTATTATCATTTCTTTTCTTTAAAACAATAAAAGCTACAAATATATTATTATAAAATATATGCATTCACCTTTTCGTTAAAATATTTAACTTTGGACTAACAAATAAGTGTTACTAGACAGGAACATTGTTTACTAACATGAAAACAGAAGCAAACACATAGCAAAAGCAATTAAATCAGCACTGACAGCAAACAAAAAGGTATACAGGAGGGCAATGTTGAATTATTGTAAATTTCATGAATTCCACCATCATCAAACTGTGAACAAAATATAAAAATAAATAAACAAAACAATAAATGCTTTACTGGGCAGCAAGCCTTTCATACCAGGTCTTCCTCAACCTCCTCTGCTCTGGGAATTGAGCTCCTGGGAAACTTGCAGGTCAGGTTGTTGTTTGACACCTCCAGCAAAACTTCTACCTCATCTGAAGCCTCGTCGTATGAGATGATTGTCACCTTAGGAGGCAGATTGTCTATCGTCTTTTTTCGACGCCGGGACCTCTTAGACTTTTCTGGGCCCAGTTCTGTTTCACTGTGCATGGAAAAAGCGTGCAATGCACCAAAACACACCATCTTTTCTGAATGAACCTGCATGAAATTGTTGCATTCACCAGTGTTTAATGTAGGAGATGGATTTTTCAAAGACCCCTCTGTTAATGACTACACTGAGAAAGCAATGAACAGTGAATTTATTTTTAATTTCATCTCCATCATGGTTATATATAAATATACAATATTCTTAATTTCTAGACCAACTCATACTTTGACACTGGTTTTAATACAACTTGTTATGATGAATGATGAACCTTTCATGAAAATTAGTCATAAAAAGATAGAGAAAGATTGTTTTTTTTTTAAAAAAGCAAGAGTAAACATACCTATCTCTGTTTGAATGAGATGATTCATCATTAAGACCGCTAGCAGAAACACTAGCACTGGGTGTGGCTGTAGGTTGCTGACTGGATGTGCCTGATACTACTAGATTGTTGCCTTGTTGTGATGTCTGCTGCTGATATTGCTGGGCGGCGTTCATGTCTAGGTGACTGAGATTGGATGCCTACATTTTTACAGAGGAGATTAACAGCAATCCAGTGGTGTTAGAAATTAGAGCAAATATACCTCTGTTGTAGGATTTAATACAAAAGTAACAAATGTGACTACAAATTGATGAGCATAAATATCAATGAGGAGGATCAAGAATGGAATGCTGAACTACAACATGGCAATATTTAAACACATACTGTAAAATGCATTCTCAATTTTTTTCAAGATATTGAAAGTTAACAGGCAACAGACATTCACGCATGCATTAAAATGAACAATCGCAAGAGCATGTCACAATCATAAAAGAAAATTATATGCACACAAACATAAGAAAAGAAAAGATAAAACATAAGAAAATAAAAGATAATGCCATTTTACAAATTAAAATATATCCACAAAATGCTATTGTATATTTTGTTCAAACTGCCTATACCAGGGAATTAATATATATATTATGCACACATTTCACACATCATCAGATATATATATATATATATATATATATATATATATATATATATATATATATATATATCTGATGATGTGTGAAATGTGTGCACAGTTGCAACTGCAAGAATTATTTAATATGGGGAATTTAAAAATAAGAATGATTACACATACAGGAATAGAAATGCTTGAGAACATCTGTCTATAATCCTTCTGTATAATAACTTATATTTTCAATTTTATTTAAGTACTTGAAAGACAAAGGGTTCACATTTTAATAAAAATTAAAGATTCACAACTGACCATCTAAAAACATCACAACTGACATTGCTCATTGGTTACATGCATTTATGATAGCTGAAGAAAACTGATTATAGTTCCTGACATGAATTTTCTGTATTCTGTTACAAAAAATTGCACTGGTACGTCTTGCAACATACAGAGTAAGTGTATGCTAACATTCCTTCCCTACAGCAAACACTACTTATATGTTTGTGAAACTATTACAAGTTACGTATAAGGCAGCATTCAATTTAGTCTACTTATTCATTTGTTCAAGTAACTCAATTTATGAGCTTTAGTTAGTGGAAAGGAGGAGTGATGCATTTGTAAAGATGTGCCACAAAACATGTTTAATGACACAAATTGATTTAAAAAAAGCATTATACAAAAATGACATTGAAAGAAGACAATTTTCTCATGATTATTTCACACTGCCAATATAAACGCAGTTCATAAAAATTACCATACATAGATAAAGTATGTTCTCAGTTATCAAGATATTTAAAATGTAAAAAAATACAAAACATATCTTGTGTTATATAGGTATGACTATAAAAGGAGGACACTATACAGCATATGGACAAGTGATAAACAGCAGATTGGTGACATACAACAACAGACTAGCAGAGAAAATAGACTCAATATGCGGTAAAAACACAGACTATTTTGTCAAATAGCAACATTATCAGCTAACAGAGGAATTTTAAACAAGCAACAACAAAAATCATTTTCAACACAAACTTTATTCCAAAGTTATGCTAGATTCTAGAACAATCAGTAAGATAAATGCCACTAAAAAATAAAACATCTTTGAAGCCTGAGTCAGCTTGGAGACAAAATTGAAAGAGAAAATTAAAACATGGATCACTCCCGCAGCAGAATATACTAAATAAATAGAATGGTTCAATTAGGCGACAAAATAGTAAACAGAATCACAAATATCAAAAATGTGACAAAAACAGATCAAAAATGTCTGTCCAAAAATCATAGATAAGTGGAATTATTAGAAACACTGAGGCATAAAAGTAGATGAAACCAACAGAAGAACAAATGACAGAACATTTTTTTCTATCTTTCCCCTTTATGCTGAAAAGTTAGTGAGGAAGAAAAGAAAAATATATAGTTAATATAAGTGGACTATTCTATAAAGCTAATCAAATTATAGATTAAAAGTGTATTCCATTAACCATATGTCTAGAAAAATAATGTGATGTTAAATAAGCTTAAACAATGCACACCATTAAAAGAACACAATATAACAAGCCACACCAAAAAAAAATATCTACCACACCTTTTCTCGCAACCTGCATTTAACTTTCCCCTGTGGAAATTAAATTGGTTAAGATGCTGTTTTAAACATTATCCTATATTTTATCAATCATATGAACTGCTATTGTTTTAGGTATTTTCAGGTGGCAGTTTTGCATACTTTTTAGATTTAATATTGAAGAAATGTTTATTTAAAAAAAAAGAGGCACTAATTATGATAAACTAAAATCACAAACAGTTTTAGATTAAAACTATCTAAATCTATTATTAAAACAGTATTCTCAAAAAAAAAGAGACATAAGTTTACAAATTTATGTTAGAATTTCTTTTAAATTAGCAACCCAGTGAATTCCCCCCATTAGAGTTGTATAAGGTGTGTTAAAATAATTAACGAACTATTCCAAAATAATTATAATACAAAATATATATGTCTGTGCAGCACTCATTCCAAATGTTAATTATTAATTATGTACAAATATGTATATGTTATAACACGACCAAACATAACCTACACATTGACTTATAAGTGTGTATTAGCTACACCATTCATAAACAAAAGATCTTAAAAGATTCACAAAATATGGGCCATGTCAGAAACACTAGTCACAGTAAAAACAATCTACAATATGCCAACAACAGCTTGTTAAATATAAGAGCTAAAGTTAAAATTGTAGACACAGAGAGAAACAGATAAAAGACTAGTCTAAAATGCAAAAAAAAAAAAAAAAAAGACAGTAAAAAACTTATGAAATGAGATGATCAATGTTATGTTTTACTATATTTAACTGAACCGCTTTAAAAAGAAAAAAAGTACCAAAAAATGTTAGCAAATCTTAACACATGAAATCTAAGAACAAAATATGATTGGACATGATTCAATGCTTTCAGAATTGCTCAAACATTATAGAAGATAATAAAGAGGTTCAAAATTGGATTTGTCAAATGTTTTATTTATTCTTCACAGCTGTATAATGCCAAAAACTATAAGTCTGAAGAAAGAATCTATGCTGCCCAAAATTATATAAAATGACTTACTAAACATAGTAAAGAAAAGGACAGATCATAATGATGTTAAATGTTTAGCAATCCAGGGACATAGTAACAATATTTCTCAAATCTACTTTCAAATGTAAACAGAGTAAAATGTGTAGTGTCAGGAAATAGTGTACTTTGAATAAGGAAATTAAAACATTGAGACATAATTGTTGGATAAGAGAAGCAGACATCAAGATCTATGATCAGAGGACACAATAGTAACAGAACTACTAGTAAATGTCACCGATAAGACACTTTGATTAGCACAACACCTAGTGATAATGGTGCATACAAAATTACTAATATTGTCACATTTTACACATATTTTACATTAACAAATCCAGACAGCTAGTTTCTTTGTTCTAATTACAAAGCAATTTAATATAACACTCAAGGACCATCACCCATTCAGTATAATTTAACAAATCCTCACCATGACATATATAATGTAACTAAATTTAATATAATTCACTATTACTCCATTTTTAGAAAGCTACGTTCTTACTACTTTTTCTTTTGTTCATAAATGTCTATATCTGCAAAGTTGTCTTTTGATGATTTTGGTTGTCTTGAGCAGCTCCTGTAACCATAAAATTGTGTGTTTAATGTAGTTCTGTTTGGCCAGTGTGAATCTCTCAAATGTGGTGGCAGGCGGTGCATATCCCGTGTATACATTTGTGTTTCTAATCTTGAACTTTGCACTCCACAGTTATGAAAAAGACTGTGCCCTGTCTTTCATTGAAAGATGACTTGTAAATTCTGATCAGATAAGCAATATATAGTACTGCTGGGGATTGAGTGGTAAGTTTGACTATTTCATTCTGCTTTCATGCAAGGCCAGTATATGTCAGATTTCTTATTTACTGGTACACCACAGTGGCTACATACTTTTAGCAATATTTATCTTAGTTCTGGTAGTATTTTTATGTTTGCAAGATTCAGATACATATTTTGTATCTATTAAAAACACAGCTTTATACAGCTGATAGTTGTACAGTTTCTCTACAGCTGTGATGATTGCTTTGGTTTCAGAGTCAAAGTGTCTACAGTATTCCCCTGTTGTGACTGATAAAGACCTTGGTGTTTTCAGAATATTCTACAAATATTTCCGCCAATTATTTTTTTATTGTCCCATCTACTTATCCATCTATGTACATGTGGATCCATATGTGTCACTTGGGTTACTCTTCTAGAATAGTGAAGTTGGCTGCTCTTCTTTCAATTTTGTTTTGATGTTTGACAGTTTTTACACCTTTCACTTCTTCCTTGATATTTAGTTACAATGTGTCTTTATCCAGGTCTGCTTACACTGGAAGATCACTATCCAGGTGAGCACACCGTGGAAGTTCATTAACTTGTTAGCTCAGGCATGTGATGTTTGTATGTGCCAAACAGCTTATTTTCAGTTGCCTGTTTGCTAAGTTTTATTTTACCTCAGTGGATGATGATTACATTTTCTCCTTGCATTATTACTTTTGTATCTTTACAGTCTTTTAGGTCTAGTATTCCTATTATTGTTTTCCATTTCTACAGTAGGTGTAGATTTATTTGCACCAGTGATAACTCTTAAGTGCCTGATTTTGTACTTTATCCAAACACTGTAGGTTTCTGCTTGATCTGGGCACCATGCTGTTTGACTATATTTTACTTGTTGAATGCCTTGCTGGTAGATAAATTTGAATATTTCTTCCACAGGCTCCCCATGTTGTTCCAATAGATGTTCTCAAAAGGACTAGTTTTCTTTGGTTTATGGTTTGTTGCTTCCATGTCATATTATTATTGAATGTTACACCTATATATGCTGACAGATTTCTTCTTTTATAAGTGTCATGTATATATATAGGTATAAATATATATAAATATATATATATATATATATATATATATATATATATATATATATATATATGTTACTTGCTTTATACTTAGTGAGAGAGTAAAGGGAGTAGTAGATGATTTGTCAGTATTGATGGTAATGCACCATTTTTCTACCTATTTGGTTAAGGCATCATAAATCTCTGTAATTCTTTTGTGGCTTTTGTCACACAATATATGTGCACCATATGACAAAGTTCATTGCTGCTTTGACTCAGCATGGTATGTATTATAAACGGTCATTTATTACTATGAGAAACAGTGTAGGTGGGGACAAAAAGCTTCTCTTTGTTGTACTCCATGACACAACTTTTTTACTCATCTATTTGCTCTCCTATCTCTTGCTCTCCTATTTGTAGGCATGATCTATCCATTTGTAATTTCTTATTTAAAACTCTTCCTTTTCTCTTGCTAACTACACAATATAAGCCATGTTAATGTTTCATTAATATAGCTAAAATGGTTCATTCTGTTCAGTAATGCAATACTTAACTCCATCAACATGCACTATCTGTTGTTCATACAACAGTCAAATCAATTTTAAACAAAGCTATGAAAATACATGGAACACATATAACCTACCTGATTAGAGGCTTGGTTATCACAAGGTTGGGCAACATTGCTAGCAGATGATGTGGTTGATGTCTAATGAATAAATGTTCAATTGATATTAATACTCCAGACACATTGAACTCAAATGTGCTTTATCAAATATATAATAGAACAGAATATGTTGAAATGGTGAAACCTTCATGATAATGAATGGAAATAGAATATAAAAATTTACACAAGTCACAACATAAAAGATAATTGTCCTGTGCCCGAAATATCCATTTCATAGTTATAAATTGACTCTTATTTAAAGATTAAATCCTTTAAATTTTCTTCAATTTTATTTGCATTCTCTTCTTATCATCAATTAACAGAATTTGTGGAGTTCAGCACAATATCACTGCTACACAGCTGAAAAAAATTGTCTGCTTTAACTAACACTTTTTATTTAATCAATGACTCTTTATATGAGTCTAGCATGCACTGTGTTACTGATAAAATGTGGGAAAAAATATCTTAAAATATACACCAAATAGGAAAAATACCAGAATTTGTGTAACCAAACTCTTAATTATAAAGAAAAAAAAAAAAAAAGTAAAGTACCCCTGACACGCCAAGTGGCATATAGGGAATATAGTGTTAGTGACCATAAATTTTACAGACCTTCGGCACATGGTTTTTGGGGTAATGTGGTCGGTATTACGCCGTGCCGCTTTACTTTCCCTGAAAAAAAATCTAGTACCCATTAAAGGCTGGGTGAACCGGAAGCCGTCGGTTGGGATAATTATAAAGAAGATTGACAAAAAAATGTGCATGTCCCTGAAACCATAAAGAATGCAAGTTTGTTATTAAACGTATAATCTGTTCAATGCTTATTTTTTTGTAAGACTATGGTGACATTCAAGCATTATACATAATGTTATTTACTATACATTCCAGAATAGAATGCCAAACAAATTTAAATACCTGGGAACCACTGTGTGTAATATTGACATCACTAACACTGGATCCTGTATCAATGGACACTGTGATAAAATAATAAAAATACAACAGAATGTTATACCAATCACTAAAAGTAAATTCAAACGAGATAATTTATCTACAAATTAAATTTTCAGAATACTCTTTTTATTTTTACATTGAAAGTGCACTAAGCCACAACAAAAACATTTGACATGGCTCTGCCCATGATCTAAGACCAAGACATCATCACTGTAACACATTTGTTGTGTGTGTATGATCTGAATGAATCTCTACAGCTTTAAAGAAACTGTGATGTCTGACACACAAAAAAAATAAAAATTTAAATAAGCAATATAAAATCATAACAGCACTCTTATCTTAACACAATCATGTGATTTTGACCTGAACAAAATAAATATCACATTCGTAATCCTCATAATAGTAATAGAAGACATTTGTCATCAACAATATGTAGGGAACAGAAACAAGACACTGTCAATAATTATGTAAAAGTTTCATGAATGAAACACAAGTGAATTCCACTGCAACTATTACGTCAATGATCAAAGCTGTAGTGTTATTGTCTTGCGGTACAAAAGTTGTACTAAAGGTAAAGTATGAGGCTTGAACCGGCGTCTTAGCACGCGAGTTTCCACCCAAATGTGCTCTCGGCCGCATATCCAGAAATGTTCTGAGATTTCTGTATAGTGTCGCCTCAAGCATCGAAACTCAGATGCAAGGCGACATTCCTCACCTTCCCAGGGTAATACCCTGGTACCCATTTCTGCCAACGGCTGGGTCGAAAGTTGAACTAATGGTCATGAAAACAAAATATCATATCATTCCAACTTCTGAGGTTTCCCTTTAATTTGTCAGAGATTTTCAAAATAAAGAACTTGTAAGCCCTCACAAGACTTTTGTATTGGGATATTACAGACAATTTGTGCGAGTGGATTTTTTTCTTTCTAAAATATGAGTTACACATAAAAGTTTAAACTATATCAGTCTTGCAGAATTGGAAAACAGTTCTATTTATACAAGTGTTTATACAATTAGCACCAGTGTTATCTTTCTCTCCCAGAAAAGCTGTCAAACCCAATCTCTTGTCCTCACTATTTTACTGGGGATTCCCACTCATTCAGAGGGGATTTACCCATAGATGTATTTTTATTGCTAGTGTGTTAATATACATTTAAAAAAAACTGTTATCAAATCATCTGTAAAAATGTAATGTTCTCTTGTAATGAAGCTTACAACAGAATGAGAGCAGTGTAAATAGAAAAGTAATGTCAAGAGACTGATAAAAAAAAAAAAGTCCATCAAAGTTTACCAAGACAAGAAGCATTTTAAGATACACAACAGCCATCCTTTCAATGAAAATGCAACCTGACTATTTAACATGCACAAAGCATACAGACAAAATATTCAAAATAAGAGCTTACCATGGTCATCAGTGCCATTTTGTATCTGTTGTGGATTGGCTGGTATAGGAGAGCCCTGTAGTTTACCCGCATTAACAGTAGGAAAGCTGGTATTTCCTGGTATTACTGCTGGCATCTGCTGCTGGCTTACCAAATTCTGACTACTAAGGGAGTGTGGGAGCATCTACAATAACAGAGAAAACAAAACATCTGCATTACTAGGAAAGTGTTTACTAAACAGATGCACAAAATAGTGTAAAAATTATTTTAATACTAGTTAGTGCAATGGACTACTACTGCTAGCTTCAAGTTATCTTTTCACATTTTAAGAAAAAAAATTGTTCAAACTAGATTTTAAAAGATAATATTGTTATATGAATATCAACTGCTGCACTAGAATAACTGATAACATTTATATTTAGAAAACTATTAATTATCAATATAAGATAGCATCAATTTTAAGATAATTTTGTTTAAAATGTTTCATAACATTTCATACATAATATTAATGGCAATGCAATGATTAACAACAGATTTGCCAAAACTATGACTAGACTGTAAGATAATCATCAAACATTTAAATTCAGATTTTATATTCTAAATAAGTGAAGCTCATGATATCAGAAATGGGAGGTGAATAAACCAGTAATACCAACAAAAAAATATGTAAAATGACAGCAAGACAATGGAGACAATACTTTACACTGAGGATTATATTGTGCTACCTCTGTATGGCTAGGCTAATGCAGGGTGAATATACAATATATATGAGCACTGACATCTAGAGAAATTCTAACTACTTGTTAGTCAACAGTTAGCCATACCAAGAAGAATTATAACAATGTAAAAAAAAGGCAGCCTTCTGTCTCTCATTTCACATAATAGACACTAGCTCTATAATGCAGGATAAAAAAAAATAATCCAAACAAAATTATGTATGCTATAAGAAAAGAAGGAGAAATAAAAATAATTTGTTACAATAAAATGTTTAAATAATCATTGTGACACTTTAACAGTGTCCCAACATTTAGGCATAAAGTATGTATTCCAACTTCTCCTCTGGCACAAAATCTAAAAGCTCAGTCTTGTGTAATCATTATAATAAAACACATCACAAAAAGTGTCACATTTGGATGGTCTATCCATATTTTTTTCTCTGAATATCAACCACTGACTTAAGATAAAGAGTCAAATAAAATGATTCCATACAAAATATTAAACATTTTCATGCCAGAGGAGATGTCATGACAGACAATGTGGTGATGAGTAGATATGAAGAAGATTATATAGGTTGGATTGAGTATAAATGTTGCAAAGAAAATAGAAGTGAAATTTTTAAAAAGAGAAATTTGCTATACATTGCATTTTGCTATCTAATTTAATAGATGGGCACAGCATTTGAGAAACAAAGACACATATACATGCACTATAAAGATGTGAAGGACAAAGAACATTTGTACATATACTTGTGTAAGTGGTGTAAAGGGTTTAATTAAAAAAAAAAAAAAAATTCTATATTGGCTTATCTCAAGCACTTCCCAAGTTTTAGTGGAGTTTGTATGGCTTGCTTTGAAATATGTCCTCAGCCATAGAATGTGTTCATAATTTATAAAGTTGAAATCATGGGATAGAATACATGATTGTTTCTGCTTTATCAATCCAATTATAGCTACGCTTCGGTTTACCACAGGCACAGGAATTTTTTTTTTAACTGGATATTTTTAAAAAATGTAATTCATTACACACTGTGGATTGTTAAAATTTAAATAAGGTTGTTTAAAACTTTAGAAAGAACTTAACATAAATCTTTAAAAATTAAAGAAACTGATTGCTTGTGTTTACACTAATTGCTAAGACTCTTTGAATGTAAAAATAATCTAATACAGCTTATTTCAGACATTTGCACATACACAAGTATATACGAATGTTCCTACTTATAGAACCAACCTGCAATAAAATTACATTGATTATATGTACCTAACAAGTCTATTTCTCTAGATAATTTTGCACAGAAAATAGTATAACTCGTATGTTTCCTTGCCTTTACATAATTTGGCATTTAGAAATAATATATAAACAGAACTCATGATGTATACATCAACTATATTTGTGCAATTAATTTCACTAAATACACAGAATGGTTTCTATCCAGTGATACACTACTTTGATAATAATTATGCTCTGAGAGCCTAAGTTATTACCTAATATTTTATTGGTAGGTAGTGAGCAAACTGGAATCATTCTTATATACATTATTTTGAGTGTTTGTTGATAAATTTACATTCTTCTATTGTCCTTTTGTGAACTTTTTGTCAGTGCAGCTTGTCAATTTTAATATATCATATTATGCCCAAGCATGCATCTACATAAAAATAAATAACCTTCAAAACAAAAAGTGTGTACACCCCAAATATTGCAAGTTTATATCAACAACCAAAATTCATATATTCTGGGATTATTCCGGCACAAGATAACATGGACAGTCAGAAATCATAAAGTGTTAAAAAATTAATATCAAGCTCTGAAAAGCAACAACACTGATGTGGGTTACACACAAGAACCAGCAGAGGACAATATACCTGGCCCTGGCCTGGTTGAGATGCACCAACGGTTAATGCGCACTGGCCCTTTCCTGCATCTTTAGTGTGAGTCATGACTGGATTGGGAATCTGTTGTCCCTGCACAACTATATTTGCAGCATTAGAAACAAGAACATGCGCACCAATATTTTGAATACTGGACACAGACTGTATCTGAGCTGGCACCAAAACTGGACGCTGGGAGCCAATAGTTTGAGCCAACCCCACTGCTTTACTCACTGCCAGTCCCTGAACATGTGAACGGGAAAGAGATGGTGCCTCTTGGGAAGATAAGACTTGGACTTGGGGTGTTGGTACCAATATAACATTCTGACTTTGTACTGGAGCAACTATAGGCTGGTTTGGAATTAAAGGAGATACAAGGTTGAAAGCAGGTCCTTGTGGTGTGGGTATCAAACTGAGAGACTGTGTGGATGTTAGACCACACAATTGGGGCTGTTTCAGTGCAGCCTGTGCTACAAAGCCATGACCAAGACTTTCAGACGTACGAGATTGTAGAAGCTGTGTAGGTACCTGAGATTGTTGCAGGCTGACACTTGAGAGAGGCTGAGGAGTTTGAACATTCTGTTGCTGCAGAGGAACTTGAGTGGGCAGAGATGTTGGAGGAGCCTGGCTACCAGCCTGCAGCAGACATAAAAAAGGTCATAATTGAATGCTTAATATATGACAGACTGTTTCATGATGACATACATGTATTTTCTTTCACAGCTAAAGGTATAAATCATGCCACTGGTGTAGAGAAGTAATGGGTGTTAGTGTCAATATGTTCCACTTACAGTAATATTTGTTTGAGCCCACCAGCTTTATATCTCTAATAAAGTCCCAGGGAACTGGAATATTTGGTGAATATTCTTCTCCCCCCCACCCCCATACTAATAACAGTAAGTACAGGTGTCCCTTGCCACAATAACATTTTCTCCAAATTCTGAGGTACTGTCATTCTTTATTCTTGATAGTTTGATTTTTTTTATGTGTAGATTTTACTAACCAACTCTGCCCGGGCAGTAATTTTTTTTTTTTTTTTTTTTTCCTTTTTCTAAATTTTCAACCGTCAAGACCTCTTTTTCATGTGCACAAAATGCACATGAGACTTCTTGTTTTTGTCCTCATTATCTGAGAGTGTTAGACATTAGATCTCACTTACCAGAGGCGGGGGAGGGCTATAGCTACAGAAGATTTGAAGTAAAAAATTCCCACCACCTATGGTGGGATTCAAATCCAGGACCTTCTTGTCTTGTCAAAAGACCAACATCTTACAGCTAGACCACGCAGTTGGATGAACTTCAAAGCTATGTTAGTTATAAACAGGAGTTGAACCTACAACCAACTGATCAGCAAATGATAACTAACCACTTCACTATCACTTTTCTTAACTCTTTCCGTACGGAAGCATTTTATCAACGCAACGGAAGAGATTTCAGAGACAAAATTGTTGATGGACCTTATGGTTTTAAAACATCAATCTACATGCTTTATATTTATCTAACACATAACATATTATATATGGTTTTTAGATAATTGAACAAGGAATCAGATTCCACCAATGCCAAGATGATACAATACATGTAAATAGAAATATTGGAGATAAACGACCAACAACAACAAAATTGAAACATCAAATTCAAACCACAATTGACAACTTACCATCATATAGATCTGGTCATAGTAATCCAATATGAATTATTTTGTGAAAAAAACAATATGTCTCTAAGCAGCCATGAAGGTTTGGTTGATGTAGCATAACAATAACTGATATTTTGTCATCCACAATCACAACAAGTGGCAAAAATGAAATTTAAACTTTTTTGGGGAAAAAAAATTACTATGTACACAATATTGACACTTTTGTTTGACTATATGGCCCTTTTCGTCTTGTCAGACGGTCTAGTGGAGGCTATTGCGTATTTTTTTGAGGTATTGTTTTTGCCGAACAGCTTCTCTCGTGGCTAATTCTACCAATGTTTGACAAACACACGCGGTCACATAATGAACAGGTCAGGCTCGCTGGTCCACAGGGTTTACCATCCTTTTTCATGAGTCTCTTCTCTTCTAAGTCCTGTCTTAGAACAGTCTCAAATGTTGTTATACCGTTCCTTATACGTGCTCTCCATGATGTGCGATCACTTGCCAGATGTTGCCAGTCGTTTTCACAGATGGAGAAGTCTTTCAGAGATGATTTGCAGATATCTCTATATCGTAGTTTAGGTCTGCCGATTTGTCGTTTTCCGTGTTTTTAGCTCGCCATATAGTATTTGCCTAGGAATGCGTTTTTCTTCCATCCGTTGGACATGCCCCAGCCATCTTAGCCTTCGACTTCTGAGCATCGACATGATTGTTAGGGTCTTAGCACGTTGCAGGACAGTTAAGTTGGTTATTTTGTCCTGCCATTTGATGTGCATTATTTTGCGGAGACATCGCATGTGGAAGACATTTAGTCTTTTTTCCTGGTTTGAGTATGTTGTCCAGGTTTCGGATCCATATAGTAGTGTGCTAAGCACACAAGTTTGATATATTAAGAGTTTAGTCTTTTGAGTTAGTTTCGTGTTGTTCCATGCCCTTTTTGTGAGTTTGCCGAAGGTCGTAGCTGCCTTACCAATTCGACAGTTTATTTCTTCATCAAGAGAGATGGTTTGCGTAACTGTGGATCCAAGATATGTAAATTTCTGTACTGATTCTAGTGGGCAGTCTTTTAGAGTAATAGATATAGGTTTGAAGTCACCTTGATTTAGTATTACTGTCTTCTGAACATTAATTGACAGTGAAAAAAGGTCGCATGCTTTATCCAGGTTGTTGATCAGCGACTGTAGGGTGGCCTCACTATGAGCGACTAGGGCTGCATCGTCAGCAAATAAAAATTCTTTAAGTAGGGCAACATTTGTTTTGGTTTTTGCTCTTAGTCGTGCTAGGTTGAACAGTGAGCCATCTGGTCTAGTGCGAATGTAAATATCTCCTGAGCTGTTTTCGAAGGTGTAATTTAGGAGGGCAGCAAAAAATATACCAAAAAGGGTGGGGGCGAGGACACATCCCTGTTTCACTCCTTTGTTGACTTTGAAATTCTCTGATGGACTCCCATCAAAATGGACTTTGCCATTCATGTCTTCATGGAAGGAAATTATCAGCCTAAGTAATTTAGGAGGGCAGCCTATGCCTTCTAACACCTTGTAGAGACCATCTCTGTGAATAACATTGTTTGACTACACACACACAAATCACTATATACACAATATTGACACTTTTTTTTCAATTACACAAAAAACACTTTCTCCATTTTCTCCATGAAATGCCTTGAAGCATGCATTTGGATGAAGATGTGGCTTAATTTCACATCCTGAACAGAAAAAAATGCGTCTGTGCACGCTTTGTGCTAAAAAATCCATATCTGGATCACTGTCATCACCATTGTTGTTATCAACACTTACAGTGTTTGAACTATCATCGGAATCATCAAGAAAAATTAATTGACAAGCTTCTTCAGCCGTCATCAACTGACTTTTAGCATTACAATCATGGCTACTGGAAGCCATTTCAATCAGCTGATTTTTTTCCCCGATAAACACTAAATCCAAATGAAAAAAAATCACATGTTAGAGTACGTCTTTCAACTTGAACCTCGTGGGGAAGAAGGAAGGAACTCTCCGGTGAAGGAATCTATAAAAAAAAAGTCAATCTAATATATGGGAATACAGTTTGTTGACGGTTTACACGAAACAACCTGATCGTGGCGCACTATGTGGCTGACTGTACGCCACCGAAATGGATTTGGTGCACCATATGGCAGAACGTACGGAAAGAGTTAACATAAAAACACACATAAAAGAATATATGAAAGCACCAAAATAAGATGTAAGTTGTCAGAGTGATATAACCGACAAGATCCAAGCAGTTATAGAGTTTGTCCAATGTGCAGCATGGGTCTATTGACTTGTTAACTAAAAGAGAACACAACAAACCAGTGTAACTGCAAATTAGCAAAAAACTCCATAAATAATGTACTAGTCAACAAAATTATAAACTTAATGCACGAAATAAGACACTAGCTCACACAAATAAATTGTAACTGATGTTTACTGATTATGTGCTGCAAAGAAAGCCATTGTTGATGCTGTTATTATTGAAATTGAATTTAACAAGTTGCAACATACTGCTAAAAACAGAAAGACTCCTGCCGTATGTTGATGAGAAATGAATGGTTGGAAAAATAGCTTTAAAAAAACACAGCTAACATTAATTAATCAAAATAAAACCTACCTTCATGCATTATATTACATGGAAGGTGCATGTGTGAAGAACTGAAGAATGCAGGCATAATTCCCAGTGCAATCACTGTGTAATGTTCAGGTCAAAATGGAACAATAATGGCTTTACCCAATTGACCACCTGCTATCGCTGACTTTAACTGAGGGACAAATTCCTTACAGTAATTAAGACTAGCAGAGGTTACTTTTAATAATGAAAAAACGAGCATAGTGATGTGAACATACACACACAAAAACTGACCTCAGGTGCTGGCTTCTTCTCACAATTTTTAAGGACCTGAGCTATGCGATCCCGAATTTGTTTTGCTACAATTCTTTTATCATCATCCAATAAAAACCCAGATTTAACCTGCAGAAGAAAGCAAACACAGAAAGATAATTAAAATCCATAAGATGCTTATTCGTCTGCATTTTCGCACTCTTGCATTCTGACTGAATGGTTTGTAATATGTTTTATATAATATGTAGTTCCTTCCCTTGTTATACCAGATTTGTTGGGGGTATTTCCTCACCTCCTCTCTGGTGTCAAGGTAGTTTGAGGATTGATTATATCTCTGGCTTGTCTGGACAAAAGACAGACTCAAAATATTACCAACTCTTCAACTACAAACTGATTATACGAATATCATGTCAAAGTGGGTGATGCCAGATGGGAGTCCAACACAGAAAGCCAAAGAATGTTTGTAAGATAACACAATGCTGATGTCGTTAGTAACACATTGAGAAATATACAGCGCAGTACCCCCCTCACGCCAAGTGGCGCATAGGGAATATGGTGTTAGTGACCATACATTTTACAGACCTTCGGCACATGATTTTTGGGGTAATGTGGTCGGTATTACGCCCGTGCCGCTTTCTATCTATCTATTGACCTTTCGAGCCGTAGCCGGTCCATAGAGCGTAGAACAAGATACCCCTTCTCTTATCTGAATTTTTGTTCTAGCAGTTTTAAATTCTTCTAAAGATATTTTATCAAATCTCGCCATTTGTCTCTGTTCTGTGCAAGCAGCTCTATCTCATTGAGGGAGCCGAATTCTGCTGCTCTTGCCTCTCTCATCAATGTTCTTCTCAGTGTCTCTCTGGGTCTTCCTCTTTTTCTCTTACCTGTTGTTTCTCATATGAGGGCTTGCTTTGCTATTCGGTTATTATCTCTTCTTATCACGTGTTCAACATATGATCATCATCTTTTCTTTATTACTGAAGATAATAGTGGTTGATTGGCGATTTCTCTAATTTCCTCGTTTGTTTTGAATTCGTTCCACGCTATACCAAGTATTTTCCTTAGACATTTATTTTCGAATGCGTTCAACTTTGTTTCTATATCTCTTGTTGTTTTCCAGCTTTCACACGCAAACGTAAGGGTTGATAGTACATTTGATTTGAATAGTCTAAGTTTTGTGTTGGGGGTGCACAAGCGCCTGCGACCTGCGGTTGCAATAGCAGGGTCGGCGCACCATCAGCCGACCAAGACCTAGCATGTCTACCTCCTCGTGGCCACCCTGGTAACAGTCTGCGTCAAAACAGGCTGGCTAACAGAAGCTAGGATCGCCATGTTCCCCGTATTGGTGGCTGTTACTGATATAGAGGACCCAGTATTGCAGTACCTCAGGGCAGGACTAGTAGTTTCCCGGCGTAGCCTGGGACAGACTAACTCCAACCTCTCCAGTAGGAGCCGGGAATGTCAAGAAAGCCATTACAACCCACCACATCTAATCGAGTCAAAGAGCAGCAGCTCGTATCAACTCGTAGCAATCAGATGATAATAATAATAAAAAGTTTTGCGTTTGTGCTGATGAGTTTTGATTTCCACAACTTTTCAAGGCTTCTGAAAGACATTGCTGCTTTAGCTATTCTGATTCTAATTTCTTTGCTTGTATCCCCTTCTCGATCAATGTGACTTCCAAGATAGGTAAAGTAATTGATCTCTTCTACTGGTTTGTTTTCCATGTATATTTTGTCGTCTGTTGGAATTAAACTTTTCATGATTGATCACAAGCCCAATTTTGCTGGCTATTGATGATAGTTCATTTGTGTTTTCCTGCATCGTTTTTATCTGACTGCTGATGAGAACTATGTCATCAACAAAGTCGAGGTCCTCCAAATGGTCTCCTTGTATCCATTCGATGCCTTTATTGCCAGTGCAGCATTTCTTCATTATGAAGTCCATAACAATTCCAAATAACAAGGGCGATAAAATACATCCTTGTTTAACCCCAGTTTCTATTGGAAACATTCGCTCAGTCCTTCCTCTGTTCGAACTGCACATGTGTAACCATCATACATGTCTTTGATAATATTTAGGATTTTTTATGGTACTCCATATTGCTTCAGAATTTTCCACAAAGAATCATCGATGAATACTGTCAAATGCTTTTTTGAAGTCGATGAAGTTAAGTGCAAAAGATTTTTGCTTTTCAATGTGTTCCTCCAATATAAGTCGTAGAGTTAAAATGTGGTCAAGGCAGCTTCTCCCTTCTCTAAACCCTGCTTGTTCTTCCCCATTACTGTATCTATTGAATCCTTTATTCTATTTAGGATGATTTTGCAGAATAACTTTGAGGCAACTGACAAAAGTGTCACGCCTCTCCAGTTGTTACAATCTCTAAGATTGCCCTTTTTTGGAATCTTAACAATGATTCCTTTTTCCATTTATGAGGCGTCTTCTTTGCTTTCCAAATGATGTTGAACATTTTCTTCTCAACTCAAGCAGGTGCAGCGCCGGGCCCTCAGCCTCGAAAGGGCCCAACCTCTATTACTGGATGTCCTTCTCAACTGCTCTGTGGAGTCAGGGGGCGAGAGAATAGAGCTACTGGCCAATCCAAAATAAGACCACTCAAAGAAGGAAATGCACTGGATTTCACTGAAGGCATCAACAGCAAAAGAGATGGGTACAGTAAAAAGATAGAATTAGAAAATATCCTGCATGAAGAACAAGTAAGCATATGATGTTTGCAGGAAACCCATCTAAACAACGACATAGCCTTGAAGATTAGGGGATACCAGTGCTACCGATCTGACAGAAAAAACAGACAAAAGGGTGGAATATTGACACTTGTAAAGAACAACATCAATGCATGTCAGATTGAAGTGTATATGGATGGGGCGGAATATCAAATACTGCACCTCAGAACAGAAAATACAGACTTTCATCTACTTAACTGCTGCTGTCCGAGTGACCGCCCACTAGCACTAGACACAGTTACATTAAAAGAAAGAATAACTGTATGTGGAGACTTTAACAGCCATTCACAGAGCTGGGGCTATGAACATATGGACAAGAGAGGTGAAGAACTTGAAAATTGGCAGGATGACAATGGGCTTATACTATTAAACCAGACAACAGATCCACCAACATTCTACTCCAGATCATGGCATACCACATCTACACCAGACCTTGCTTTCCATTCACCAGACCTGGATTGGAATATCACATGTATTGTTGAGAAACAACTTGGAGGCAGCGACCACTGACCAGTCTTTTTAGTGGTGCAAAATGAGGCCGTCAGGGAGAACAGCACTCTCTCCAGATGGAATTACAAAAAGGCAGACTGGAAAATGTATCAACACTACACCAGTGTACTGACTAAAGATATAAATACAGACAGAGACATCAACAAAATAGTTGATGAATTCAGTAGACTAATAATACAAGCTGCCAGTGAAACAATACCTAGAGGGGCACGGAAACACTACAAACCATACTGGAGTAGTGAACTAGAGCAACTGCACAATGACATGGAAACATCTCGAAAGCAAGCAGAAATAACCCTTGCCAGGAACACCACAATAACTATCAGCATGCTAAAGCCAAATTTCAATGGACTAAACTACAAGCCAGACGGAGAAGCTGAAAAGAGAAAACAGAGTCCTTGAATCTTGAACGAGTCACAAAGAAAAGTATGGAAGCTTGTAAAACAGCTGAATGATGAGGGTACAGAAAGGAACACCAAAATTACACTGAAGAAGGATGGAGACATCCTAACAGGTAAGCATGCAGCAAATCACTTTGCAGACTCCTTTGAAAATGACAATAATATTGAAATTAGCCTAGAGAAACGACAAGAGACCCGTTTAACACAACAAAATGCAAGACAAGAAGAGACCACTCATGATATCATGGAAATACCCATTACACAAAGAGAGCTAGAGCTGGCAATATCGGAATTAAAAATGAAAAAGTCACCGGGCAGTAATGGAGTGTCCAATGAAATGATTAAGAACTTGGGAACTTCAGCTAAAACAAAACTACTGAAGATCTACAACATTTACTGGATCACAGGTAGAGTGCCACAGGCATGGAGAGAAGCAATTATGATACCATTACTAAAGCCAGGAAAAGATGGTTCAACAACATCCAGCTATAGACCAATCAGCCTTACAAGCTGTTTGTGTAAAACAATGGAACGTATAATCAATCTCAGACTGCAGTGGTACCTGGAAAGTGAAAATCTCCTTGTCCTACAACAAGCAGGCTTTAGACAGTGTTACTCTACCAAAGATCAGGCAACCTATCTTTCCCAGGAAATTGAGGATGCATTTCAAGAAAAGAAACTGGTACTAGCAGCATGGATAGACCTAAATAAAGCATTTGATAAGGTATGGAAGGAAGGGCTTTTGAAGAAACTGAGAAATTATGGAGTAAATGGCAGGATGTACAAATGGATCAAAGCATACCTGCATAACAGGAGAGCCAGAGTGCAACTGGATGGTTTTAAGAGTAAGAAGGTCTTACTGCGCCAGGGCGTTCCACAGGGAGGGGTACTATCTTCAACACTTTCTGATCTACATCAATGACCTAGTTACTGAACTACCACATGGCATCAAAGTGGCAATGTATGCAGTTGACTTGGTAATGTGGTGCACAGAAGAGTATGCAACAGTGGCCTCCAAATTGCTACAAAGAGCTATGAATGCACTGAATTCATGGACAAATAGATGGTGTATCAGCATCAAAACAGACAAATGCAGTACTACACTTTTCACTCTCTCAACAAAAAGCAGGAGCCATCTACATAAACAATGAGCCTGTGAAAGAAGACATACAAGCTACATATCTTGGAGTTACGTTTGATAAAAAACTATCTTGGAAACAGCAGATAAATAAGGCAACCCAAAAAGCAAGGAGGAAATTGGCTATTCTAAGAAAGCTGTGTGGAACCACATGGGTGTGAGTGGGAAAATACTCAGCAAAGTTTACCAGCAGAGTATACGCCCACATTTAGAATATGGATCGTCCACATGGTGCTCAGATCAAACACCACACTGCAAGAACTGGATAAAGTACAAAATCAGGCACTTAGGGTCATCACAGGAGCAATGAAATCAACACCAATATTCGAGATGGAGAAATTGTGGAGGATACCAGCACTGAGAGAACGGAGGGACACAAAGGTGCTGATACAGGCAGAAAAATTTGCATGCATGCCGAGACATCCAATGAAGGACCGATTCCAAAATCTTGCATTGGGACGACTTAAGAGAAGCAGTTTTATCCACCAAGACAAGCGTATTAGTAGACAACACCAGACATGCTAAGAGTTGTTAACCCCCTACTGCCCATACCAGAACAGACTCCCTGGACAGAGGAATCAGGATTATCAATACAAATACGGACAGAAGTGAAAGGAATAGTTGACAAAGAAGAACAAAATAGTCTACAGCGAAAAACAATAACTCTCAGTTTCCTGGATGAAGAATACCCACAAGATCTATGGATTTGCGTGTACACAGATGGATCAGCACAGAATGCAGTAAAGAATAGGGGAGCAGGAGCATATATAGAGTACCCAAATAACACTAGGGATATGAATAAAATAGCAACAGGGAAATATTGTCACAATATTATTATGCAGAAATACAAGCAATAAGGTTGGCAATAGAAAAACTGCTGAACAGTAATCTTAGTCCACAGCCTGTAGTGTTTTTGACAGATGCAAGATCAGTACTCCAGGCACTACAATCCAGAAAATTACCACATCTGCAGACCTTATTGACTGAACTCTGCAAGCACCACAGGATTGCCCCGCAGTGGATCCCATCTCACTGTGGAATACCAGGAAATGAGAAAGCAGATCAGTTGGCAAAGGAAGGTTCAACAGGCACACAACTAGATACACCGGTTACATACCATCATAAGAAACAGATAATCAAATCAATCAGAGGACCACAAGCCCCAAATCAGGATGCCTTTCATAATATGAATAGATATGAACAAGTTATCATTATACGCCTCAGAACAGGACACAAGCGACTCCATAGTCACTAGTATACAAAATTCAAGATCGGCAAAACAACTACTTGTACATGTGGACAGGCACCCCAGACTGCTGAACACATACTTCAAGATTGCACAGAATATAGTAGACTGAGGAAAATCCATTGGCCCATAGATACAACACTACAGACAAAACTATATGGGCCACACCAAGAATTACAAAAAACAGTAAAATTTATACAGGAAATGACATTGCAGATATAGACTATACTTCAGGCGAACGAAAGATAGATCCAGATTTGTCTAGAATTGGTGTTCCATTGGATGTATAGGTGTTTGTCAGCATCTTTTGTACAGTATAAAGAGTTCTGCTGTCTCCTGTAATTGCAGCCGTCTCTGCCAAATTGTCTATGTAAGCTCTTGTACCTCTTCTTGCTGAACTTTTCACTTTGTTGTCTAATTCTTTGTATGTTGCTTTTGCCAGGACCTTTCCAAGATCTGTCTTTACATTAGTCATGGCTCTCTTCGCTTCTCTTCTTTCTTTGATGTATTTCCATGTGGTGTCTGAAATCCAAGCACGTTTTTCCATTTTCTTCAGTCCAGCACTTGCTTCTGCTGCTGTCATTAGTATTTTGCTCTGTAAGTCCCACATTTCACTGATATCTAAGTCTATTTCACCGAGTGCTGTATAACAATTACTTAGCTCTATGTTAAACTTTTCCTTTATGGCTTCATCTTTCAGTTTATGAATGTAAACTCTTCTGTTGGTTTTTTAATTTTACTTAGTGCCGCTTTACTTTCCTAGAAAAAAATCTGGTACCCATTAAAGGCTGGGTGAACCTGGAAGTCGTCTGTTGGAATCGAACCCTATCTCTTGTCCTTTGTAGTCCAGTTCACTAACCACTGAGCTATCGCGGCTCCCATTGAGAAATATACTTTAGAGTATATCTGAGCATGGCCAAACTATTTCAATTGTTGTCTCTGTATGTTATGCAAAATTAGCTCAGTGCCCAAACTTATGCTTATGGTCTGTCTCATAGTGATACTCCTGCCGCTCCTCTCAAACATCCAATTTCTGTAGTGACCCCTCTACGCTCATAATTTGCCGTAAGTGTTCAGGTCTGATACTAATAGCACAGGATGGGTTCATATATACTCTGTATCTGGTATTTCTTGGTGTTTAATGATGATGTTTTACGTCATAGAATAGGTTGATAATTGCCTCAATTTATGTGCATTGTTACATCTAACCTCAATCTCTTTATCCATACTTCCATCATCTGTAGACCTTGTTCCTAAACATTTAAACTCCTATATTTATTTAAGATCTTTATTTTCAACTTCTATATTCATGCTCTTATTTCCTTCCTATTAACATGACTTCAGTTATCTGAATTTATCTGCATATTTTTTAAAATAACACATTCAATTTCACACTCCTGAGATGCTGTTGTAATTTTTCTTTATTTTCTGCAATTAGTACTCAGTCATCTGCAAATAGTAATTCATTTATTTTATTGTTGCTTTCATTTCTAAGTTTAGCATCTTCACCGATGTGTGTTATGGATGTAATGAACAGGAGAGGTGGCATAGCCGTGATTGACAACAAATGTTATCTCAAATGATCTTGATGTTCCTTATCCAGTACTAATTACAGTTGTACAATTTTCATATAAACTTTGACACAATAAGATGCTCTCTTACTGTGTATCCTCATAAGGTCTGCCATAATATTTTTTTTTATCTGCTCGATATATCAAATGTCTTTTTTTTTTTATTTACAAAGGCTATAACTTTTTGTTCTCCTCTACAATGCATTCTAGGAGCTATTATTTATGATTTTTGCACCTATTATATAATGTAAGACTGTTTATTAAACTTTCTGATTCATACTCTCCTTCTTAGTGTTCACCTGTAAAGTGGGTGTAGATGGGTTGTGTCGCTAGTTTATGGCAAACCTGCAAAATCTGACACTCTCTGCCCAACACATCCGTCTTCTCATGTATAGGTAGATTTGCTTAACAATTTTTTGCTCAGACAGCAATCATTTTTGGCCTACTATTTGACTTTAAACTGCCAGGGGTTTTTTAAAGTGTGCAAGATACACGGGGCCTCCTATTTTTATATAATTTTCCTAGAGGGCTAGACATCGGATCTCACACTACCCAGAGACCAGGGGAGGATAAACCATGAAGATACCACAGGCTCAATGTTTCTTTTTAAATTCCCACTGCCTGTGGCAGAAATTGAACCTGGGACATTCCTGTCCAGAGACTGATATCTTACCACTGGACCAATCAGTCCCCTCTGATTCATAAAGTATGAAGAGATCTCATCTTTAAGATTACTATCAGAGCATTATAGCTCTACAGAGTTTAGTGTGTTATTTATTAATGCCATTATGCTTATTGCATAAACATGGTCTGGGAAGGTTTTCACACACCTTTTAAAATGACATAAACAGTGAAAACTAGGAAATAGAACAGGACAAAAGAGGCAAAGAGTTTACATCAAAAGCATTACTATAACTTTAACCAAATAAAATATGCATGATAGTAAAATGTCGTGCTACAATGAAAACGCAACAACATGTTGAGGTCTATTAACTGGAAATGTTAACAGACCATAGCATGTTGTTGCGTTTTCAATAACAGAAAAACAAAATGGCACACCAGATCTGAAGCAATTTCCTCAGGCTGATCTTTGCTAAGATCAAACTCAAACTGAATAGCTTCATTTTCCTTGTGTGTATCCCTTCTTTTCTTTGCATCCACCACACGTAGTCGAAGAGGAATGATCTGCTTGTCTACCAGCTCATCTTCTGCTCCCAGATACTCCACTAACAAACCTGTGTCCTCTAGAAAGAAATCATGAGCTAAGAGATCTTTCACTGTCAGTCTGTGAAATAAAAAAAATAGTAAGTTGCAATTAAGTAAAACATATTCTACCACTAAATTATAGAAATGAAATAAGGATTTTAATTTGTCTGATTTTTCTGTTACTTTTAACAATGTTTTTTCCAAGGCATTTATAATTTTCATTCCATAATATGTATAGGGATATCACAAAATCAGCTACACATAAAAATGTCACTTATCACCAACAAAAACAGCACCTTGTATAAATCAATGCTTTTCTCATCAGCTTAAATCATACATACATATTTTAAAAAAAAACATAAAGGAAAACAAAAAATAAGAAGTGAAGTAGAGGTCTAACATTACCTATCTTCTTTCTTAGTCCGTATGCAGCCTTCAATAATCCCATGGATCTCTGGGTCCTTTACTTTATCCAAAGCCTCTGGATATACACCCTGTTTTAATAACAAGAATGCTCACTTTATACTTTGTTGATATCTTCAAACCACAAGTTTGGTAAAGTATTTAATAAATTGATTCTCTTAAATACACATTAAAATCATACTTACTTTAAAGTTTAATGTGACAAAGGTGAAAGATATTACCTGAACTGATGATTTAGTGAATCAACTCACTAACGAAGAGTAATCTGGGTGGGCTAACCAGAAACACAAACTAACCTGTATGAGACATAAAGTGAAAGGAATGAAATGTAAAAACTCCATGTAGAAAAAAATTAAAGCGCTTACAGTTGTGACTTTGCGATAGATCTGACCAGGGTTGTGGCATTCCTTGTATGGATACTCAGAAGATGCCATCTCAAGCATACACATTCCAAAGGCATACACATCCACAGCTTCATCGTAGTGCTCCTCGTACATCTCTGGTGCCATGAACTCCGGTGTACCTTAAAGAATACAAAGGACGTCTTGTACTCTCCCGCTGCCTTAGAAGGGGAAAGAAAGAGTGGATGCCTATGGTTAGTTGTAAAAGCACTGGACTTCCATCAGCTGAAAATTGTTAAGATCATTATTATGATGCATTCTAACACATTTAGTTGCTTGTTTATCTCTGAGACATCAATGAAACAAAATATAAAACATCCATCCAAACTACAACTCTTTGAATAAAAATACTGCTGACAAGCACCTTAATTTGCCAGGATGCACCAAATTGTCAAAGTATCATTTTCCAAGTATTTAAGGACACACATTACCTAGAAAATGACCTACCTTCAAGTCCAGTGCAATTACGACTAAATCAAGAAAATCTCCTAAGAAAGATGCTAAAGGCAGACAGGAAAGAAAGTGGGAATGAAAAAAATAATATTAATGTGACTGAAATTAATTTGAGGATGTGTTTCAATGTGAATCTGGATCACAGAACAAATATGATGATGGCTTGTACAAATTAATGATGCACCATGACACACTTTTCATAACAATAATTTAGGAAACTGGCTCAAAATGCCCCCTTAAAAGATGTGGACAAGGTATCATGTCAACAAGATTTACAGCAGTCAATCTACAAGTATGACAGACAAAAACACCAAATCTTTAATTCTAGTCAATGTCAACTGTCTTAGAAACAAACATAACTGTATACAAAATCATTCCATTTGCAAGAAAAAAAATGTATTTAATTAAGTTAGTGGTTATACTCACTTGAATAGCACAACAAATGCTGACTTATCCTATTAAACTTTGATTCATACAAAAAATAAGCATGTATCAATTATGGTATTTGGAAGAAAAACATGACAAATGTTCACACTTTTCACACACTGCATTGAAAAGAAAAGCAATGTAAAAATTAATACACAATAGGTGCATATACAAATACATATAATACACCTTGTGCTTACCTATAACACTCTTTGCAAATGAATTGCTTTTAAGGGTAGCTAATCCCATATCACCAATCTTGACAGAACCTGTAGTACCAGTAATGAAAATGTTGTCACATTTCAAGTCCCTATGAATGATAGGTGGAGTTCTGGTGTGGAGATACTGTAAACCCTTAAGGATTTGTCTGCACCAGTTTTTAAGAACTTTCAGGTTCAATTTCTTAAAACGTCCCAAATATCTGAAAAAGAAAATAAATAATATAAAAAATATGACAACTCTCATATATAAATATATTATATATCATTATACACAACAAATCTTCATAAAAATATATATTTATCTTTGGTATCCCATTTAAAATGTTTTTTTTTGTTGAATGGTAATATACACATCATAAAAGCTTCTGTTGACATCAGCATACCATAATCAAAAAAGCATAAATCTACAAACTACTAATGACAGTTACATACTAATGAGAAACAAACAAACGAATAATAAAAACAATACACTTAAGCACAACAATTACATTTTCCAAGTTAACTACTAAATCTAACTGGAGAATATTTCAGGTTCAATTTGTGAATATCAAATTTATTTTAAAGCGTATATATGTCCAACAATCTAATGTTTTGACCAACACTACAAATTTACGTTTTCAAAGTGCCTGAAGTCATGAGCTCTGTAATAAGAACTATTATCTTTTGTCTGTGAGTTCCTTCCTCTTCCCAATAGTCAAAGAATCTTAAAATATTTGGATGTTGCAGCTCTTTAAGCATCTCTGCTTCCTCTTTAAATCTCTTACGGTCACTTTTACTCCACCGCTTGTCCTGAAACAAAAAGCAATAAATAACTTTCATCGAATGTCTATATTAATCCAGCACTATTTCCCTAAGCTCATTTTAGGACTCCTGATATTGAACTAGCTTGTAACCCCTATCTGTGCACTAGGTCAAATTATGCAAGAAACAAACCATATCTTGTTAAATTATACTGAAATTATATTGCTAAAAAATATTGAATAATCATCATAAAACCAACATGATCCTACAGTTTTTAAAAGGAAATTGTCTAATTGAAAGCAACTCATGTGTCATGTCCTCAAAAGTTTGGGACCCAAGTTTTAAGTACAATATCGATAAAAAAAATTCTTAAGTGCTCAGTTCTAATTTTTAAATTTCTGTTAAAGTTGAAAAAAAAAAATAAGAAAAAAACCTGTTTTGAATATCATATAGATAGTGAATATGAATCTTTCAATTGTTTATACCTTCAAGTTTATAACAGAATAATAAAAACAATTTTTTTTAATGTGTAAATATAAAAGGAAAGTATAAATTTTAATTAAACTTAAGATATTAAAAAAATAGTTCAATAATGCAATGAATGTATATCAAAGTCAAGATAGATAAGTTGGAGGCTGACTTCCATTAAAACTATGGTTAATAAAATTACATGGAAAACAAACCAGTAGAAGAGATCGATCACTTTATCTATCTTGGAAGTCACATTGATCGAGAAGGGGATACGAGCAAAGAAATTAGAATCAGACTGGCTAAAGCAGCAATGTCTTTCAGAAGCCTTGAAAAGTTGTGGAAATCAAAACTCATTAGCACAAACACAAAACTTAGGCTATTCAAATCAAATGTACTATCAACCCTTACGTATGCGTGTGAAAGCTGGAAAACAACAAGAGATATAGAAACAAAGTTGAACGCATTCGAAAATAAATGTCTAAGGAAAATACTTGGTATAGAATGGAACGAATTCAAAACAAACGAGGAAATTAGAGAAATCGCCAATCAACCACTAATATCTTCAGTAATAAAGAAAAGACGATGGTCATACGTTGGACATGTGATGAGAAGAGATAATAATCGAATAGCAAAGCAAGCCCTCATATGGGAAACAACAGGTAAAAGAAAAAGAGGAAGACCCAGGGAGACACTGAGAAGAACATTGATGAGAGAGGCAAGAGCAGCAGGAATCGGCTCCCTCAATGAGATAGAACTGCTTGCACAGAACAGAGACAGATGGCGAGATTTGATAAAATATCTTTAAAAGAAACTGCTAGAACAAAAATTCATATAGGAGAAGGTGTATCTTGGTCTACGCCCTATGGGCCGGTTACGGCTCGAAAGGTCAATAGATAGATAGATAGATAGATAATAAAATTCTTATGTTTTATATATATTATAACATCAGCTAAGCCTGTATTATACATAAAATTATATCCACTATTGATTTAATGTATTTGATGGCTGCATTAGCGTGGCGTATGGGTTAAGGTTAAGTTAAAAAAAATTTTTAACAGCAATGCTTCAACATGTTTTTTTTCATTCAGTATATGGGGTGGGGGATATGCTCATTTGAGGACCCACTCGATGATATCTCAATTAAATTTTTTTTTTAGGACCAAAAAAAAGACAAAGGCATGTAATGTACTGTACCACTAACAGAAAGTATACAACAATGAAATGATTACAGCACAACTTTACTATAAATATAATTAATAAAAACCAATAGGTTGAAACTGGATCACAAATATATTTTTTAATGTGAAATAGTAATAAGAATTATACATTGAAAAGATGAGGGTAATTTCCTTGTTTAGGCACATAAATTAAAGTGATCTCGCCTTAGCTGATATCACAACAAAACTACAGTGTACAGTCAGTGGTTCTAAATACTGCAAATTATGTTAGGTTTTAGCATCTTACCCTCGCGTAGTTTCTCTTTAAATAGTCTCTAATGACAGATTAGAGTACCACTGAATAATAAAGTGCAATGTTTGCTTAAGGGGATGTGACTCTTCTGAACTTCAATAATTTATGTGCTTAAACTAGGATTTTACCAATATCTGTAAATTGTGCTACTTAAAAGTTTAAAATGTTAATGTTGTTACCTGTAGCTCACACCAAGCAACGTGCACACCAGTATCAATCTCCAAGCCCTTGTGAACTGTTTTGAAAGACCCCCTTCCAACCTCTTCATCCAGCTTCATGAAGCGATGGTCAGGAGACATACGAGGCTGCTTGACGTCTTCATCCTTTTTCTTTGACTTTGTCTCATGATCTACATCTATTTCTTTTGCTGAATTAGCATTAATGACTGATACCTGTTTATGTACACCGGCTACCAATCCACCCTCATCATCGTCTTTTCCTTGCTGTATACCACTAGCTTCTCCACTCATATCTATTGCCTTTTCACCCTTGATTCCTCCAATGTCTGAATCAACTGCCTTTATCACAGGAGTAGCTTTTATACTTACATTAGCATCACACACTGTCTCAGTAGGTAAAACATGTTTAGCAGTACTAGTTTCCACAGAATCAGGCTTTGATACTTTAGAATTCATATTTTGAGGTACACAAGTAACATCATTTGTATCCTTACTTGATATTGAATTAGGTGAATTACTTTTTATTCCTTGCATATTTCCGTTGGTTGTCTCTGGATTTTTATGGGGAGGTTTGGAATTAACACACTTTTTTTCTTTACCACACACCTTAGTAGTAACCAAATCTGAATTATCACCAATACCTAATTTAGCTTCTTTGTCTACTCTACTTTTTCCTTCAATATTTACTCGAATTGCTGAAACACTTTGTTTGGTTGGAATTGAAGTAGGAACTAATGGAGTCAATTTATAAGTTGTCTTTCCTATTGATTTTTTGGCAGCTGTAGAATGTAACTCCAATTCTGAATTAACTGCAGTAACAGAAATGCTATCAGAGATACACCCCCTCCGTGTTGCTACTGAAGAACGAGGCCGCACTAAAGAACTTGACAAATCGTTTACTTCATTTAACTGTTCGTTTACTAACTGTTTTTTGTTTTTGTCAACAATCACTTCTGTCTTTTCTAATATGTCTGCCTTCTTAAATCGGTTACTAGTATCCAAATCTTGAGGATGGTGATTATG